>CM038228.1:64751808-65129308 GCA_021442155.1 Cymbidium sinense | reverse complement strand
TCTACTAGCAAAAAAGTAGAGTTGATAAGATCTATCCCATTGATGGTTGTATTGATGAGAATATCAACCGGAGTGGTTTATTATTATTAATATTATTGAATCTCCAAAGTTAAATCAAGTTCCTATCGACCATCAAATATTCAAGAAGATTCTAATAAAAATAAAAATAAATGCTTAAATGAAATTCATTAATTAAAACTCTAATGTGAGGCTTGAAACTAACTCCAAATTCTAATGTGCTTCAAATCTGATCTCAAATGCAAAATCTAAATGATCCTTTTAAAGGCCACATTCATGATTGTTCATGAGTTGCCTAATTGAATTTGTGCTTGTAAGAAAGCTACTAAAGTTCTTGCACACTCTTGTTTTCAATTTGAAATTGAACGTTTAGATTTACCACTGATCGTTTGTCATTTGGTATTCAGTTGAGGTCTTTACTTCATTTGACATTAAATGTGATTATTCAAGTGGTCGATTAATATTGTTCATATTGATTACTTGCTCATGGATTTGACACTTTGAATATTCAATGAGAAGCTTTATTCACATAAAAAGACTTCAAATCCAATATGGATTTATCTTTAACTCCACATCAAGTTTCATATTTATCTAATAACTTGACTTCAAATTTATTGTAAGTTTCTTATAAGTTTGGAGTTAGTTTCAAACCTCACTTATATTCTATTTGAACACTTCCATTTATTTCAATATATAAAACAATGGACTTAGGCATTCATTTGACGATAAACTAAGTGAATGAACTCATTTTTTAACTTAGCATGTTCTCATATGATATTAATATTTATTAAGTTCATTTAAATTTAAATTTAAATTCAAATTCATTTCTTTAAGACTTTATATTTTATATTTAACTTAATGTTAAATCATTTTTTTTTAAGTCCAAAATGTAATCAAAATTTTGGCAGCATTTCGGCATAGGGGTGCAACATTTAACAATTTTTTGGGCTTACCCATCACACCTTGATGAGCGTAACGGTTGGTGTTTTAAAACACCTTAGTCGATTTTCATCTCGTCACACCCTGATGAGCATGACGAGGCCTTCAAACTTGTAAAAAGATACAAACACATATATTCTATACACACTCACATTCCTACACATCCACAAATTATATTTTGAAATCTTAATTTCTATCTTGGATGAGTGAAAGAGAGGGTAATGTGGTTTTGCGGCTAGGATGAAAGATACTCAAGAAAGAAAGTAGAAATGAAACTGTGGTGGATTGTGTAAGGTTGTGTGATTCGGCCTATGCAAATGAGAGAATGTGAGCTCAGGTGGAAGATTAAATTGTTGCAAGAGCCAAATGAATGGACAAAAATATTGCTAGCAACATTGACAGTAAAATAAGGTGAATCCCAGTCATCAATTTTGTAAAGGATAGTATATAGATCAATGGATCATGATGCAAAGGCTTCTGGTGGGATTGATCTTTGTATCTTTAGAACCTGCTCGAGTCTTCAACTTAAGTTGTGATGAATTGATGGTTTTGTCATCAGGCTGAAGAATTGAGGCTATTTCATTGTGGTCTTTTCTTGTGGCTTATTGAGTCTGACGGTCAGGGCCCACTTGAGTCTTAGACTTGAGTTATGAACGGACTTGTGCTTTCCCTACTTAATAATATCAAAGTTTACAAATTTGAAATCCTCTCACTTGACTTTTAGAAATATTACAAGTATAGAAGATGAATCTTTCAACTGTAGAATCATCTTGTGTGCAACTTATTTAAAGATACATTTTCACTATTCAGGATAACTGAAAGTATCTTTACTACCAGGATATTAGAGTAATCAAATGTGGATCTCAGCTGATAGCATGATGCAACCCAAATCAGAATATATTCAAAGATCTCGTCTTATGGCACGATGTCAACCCATATGAAAAAAAAAAAGAAATATCCCTTATCTTGCATGGGGAATTCTAAAACACATTTGAAAAAAATTTAAGATGAAATTAAGCAAATATATCAATATTTGAGTTGATATATTTTCTCTTAAGAAAGCTTAACACATAATATTGATTTCATATATATATATAATCTAAAAAAAATACTCACTGTGTAATAAGGGGATTTTCACGGTGTTTTTTTTATAAATTTATAGACTATTATCAAAGATTGTCTTCCTTTTCTCTTGATTATATATATTTATTTGGGGATCTCACAAGAACCACGATGTTGACCTAAATAAATATATATAAAAAAATACTATATTGAGTTTCTAATACCTCAAAATATAATCATGTATAATACTTTTTCAGGTATCGACCATTAATTGGTGGCACTGGTCTTTTGTCATTTAGGTCAATGAGTTGGTATGCCCCTCTTGCAATCTAACTTCATTAAGCGCGTCGAGCTCCTCCATTCTTAAACAAGCATTTTGATCTTCATTTATATTGTATTGGATGGCTACTCAAAGTGAAGGCAACTCAACTTCAAGTGGAAGAACCGCTTCAGTTCCAAATACTAATAAATAAGCAGTGGCTTTAGTCGACGTCTTATAAGTAGTTCAATATGCCCATAATGCCTCTATCAGTTTAGTATGCCATTCTCTCTTTTTTTTAGTAAGAATTTTTTTGAGCAGCTTGATCAATATCTTGTTGAAAGCTTCTGCTAAATCATTTGCTCTTAGATTATATATTGAAGAGTATCGCCAATCAATTTTGGTGCCGATCAACGAATTTATAAATCTTTACACTTTGAAAGCTGAGCCATTATAAAAAATTATTCGACGTGACACTCCAAATCTATAGACCACATTATGCATGAAGAAGTTGACCATTCGATCATTAGCAACTTCTTTAAATGAGATAGCTGCAGCCCACCTAGAAAAATAATCAATCGCTGCTAGGATGATGCGGTGACCAACTGATGACGGTGGATCGATCGTATTCAATTACATCTGCACCCATTCGAATGGCTGGGATGCTTTGGTTGGGCGTAATGGATTTGGATTTCCATGTACTTTCATGACACCTCTTGCATGACCGATAGTCTCACCATAGATGGCGAATATTTATCATTTTTATTTTTACTACCATCTTGGGACCTGACTGATGTGCCCCACAAAGTCCTTCATAAACTTCAACCATCACTTTGCTAGCTTCATCTGTATTTAGGCATCGTAGTCATATATGTTCAAAGGATCTACGATAAAAGTATAAAAAAAGCCAAGATCATTCTCTTCTCGATTTGATGCCAAGATTTATTATTTGGTAATTTATCTTCTTTAAAGTATTCGATGAAGGATTGCCTCCAATCATGTGGTTCTTCTACTATAAAGGCTTCCATTACTTTCAAGCAATATCATGCTTAGCTTTTCTTGGTATAACTCCTTATTAATTTTGGGGAGGATGAGGAGCAACCAGAGTCGCATCCTGTTGGGTTGAATTGGATAACCCCTCTACCTACAAGGATTGATACTTTGCTAGCATTATTCCTCCCTCTGGTGTTATGAAGATGATGCCGATTTCTGCTCTTGCCCTTGGAAAATTTAGAGGTTTGACTTGTTTGATCGATTAGGCTCCATCAAAGTACATTTCCTAAATTTGTGATTTTTCCCTTTCATGAATGAGCATAATTTTTTCGTAAGGCAAATCATCGTTAAGAGAAGTGTCCACAGGGATGGGATGTGTACCAAGAAAATATGCTAAGATTTTCCTCTTTACTGCTTTCTGCGGAACATATGCGATATCAAATTATAAAAGCAATACTTCCCATCTTGCCAAGTGACCTGTCAATGTTAGTCTTGTCATCAAGTACTCAAATAATCGAAAAGATGAGGATAAACTTGTGACATAACATATAATGATGGAGTTTTTGGACTGCAAAGATTAATGCCAAAAAGTGCTTCTCTATCATAGAGTATCTCATTTATGCTCCTATCAATCTCCGAATGATATAATAAAGAGTATTCTCTTTTCTTTCTTCATTGTGTTATGCCAATAATGCTCCAATGAACTCTTCTAATACAGTTGCGTATAGAATGAGAGGCTTCTTAAGAGTAGTGTTGCAAGGATTTGTGAATTTAATAGGCAACTTTTAATGCTATTGAAGGCTTCTTGGCACTCCTTATCCCATTTGAATGGAGTAATCTTTATTATTAACTTTGCAAATGGTTGACAACATCCTAATATGTTCAATGATCATATGTTCTTGAATTTCTAATCTCATTCACCCCAGAGCTTCTTTAACAGGTGTTGTCTCTAGCTTGATTGCCAATATATGAACTGTTATATTAGGAGACAAATCTGGCATTTCAGCACATGTCCAAGCAAATCAATCCCTGAATTCACAAAGTAGCACTTTTAGCTCTTCAACTTTCTCATCGGGTAGAATGACATTAACAAAAGTTAGTTGGGGATCATCCTCAGCTCCTAAGTTGATTTCTTTGAGTTCATCCATAGTAGTTATTTGTCTAACATCTTTGAATTCTTCAGGTGTAGGCTTGGCTTCTACTTCTTTATTATTTATAAGAAGAATTTCATAGAGATCATCTTTTTGTCACTATTAGTTTTGATCTCAGCTTCTATTATATTATAAGAAACTTTATTTCGATGAGATTTATGGATGAACTCAAGACCTTTAGTGATAAACTTATCACTTCTTCGTGATACTTAAGGACTTCTTTGGCTTCACATCTTGTTAAAGATTTGAGTTCTATGTTTAGTAGTTCCAATATGAATTCCAAACTAATGCATTATTTTTTGTAATTTTGGTGGATAATATATTGGTATTCTTATTGGTACCAACTCATCAAAAACTTCATGTTGAGTAGGCCGAGCAAAATTGTGAGGTTGAGACTCTTTAGATTTATAAATAAAGTTCTTGTTTCGCCACTCTCACTCAATGATAACACATAGAATGTTATCAATTCTTTAATATTATGAACCTCAAGTGGAGTGATTTCTTTGAAGTACTGTTGAGGGATGGGTATAATTTTGAAGGAGTCATTTGACACTGCCAAGTGAGCTATCCTTCTTGATGTAACCCTCTGAACCCTATTTTCATAAGTTGATTCAAAGTCATAGTCTGAATCAAAATCACTTATTTTATACTTTGTCTTTCTTAAAATCTTATAAGTTCTCTTAGGTTTGACAAGAATATTTTTTTTCTTCTTGTGTGTCACTTCCCAGATGAGGAACTGATCTTCTTAATTTAAGTGTATAATCAAGTGCTTTAGAGAGAGTCAGCATTGCCTTTTTTTCTTCCTCTTTGCTTACGCTCTTTCACCTTCTGAAGTTGTATTTTAATTCCTAAAGTGGATGTTACTGCCTCAAGAGGATCTATTGGCTTAGGCTCTTTAGGGATGAAATATTTTGCATCTTCATAAATCTTTGCTTCATGGATGGAGACTGGTTGTAAGTTGTTAGGAATTCTAAACTCTTCTTTATATCTTAGGTACTTTATACACTGATTCATAGTTGATGGGATCATACCATACTCATGCAGCCATGGCTAACCTAAGAGAGCTCTAAAAGACGTATCAACATCGATTACATAAAACTTGGCTTTTGTATACAAATCCTCAAACTTGAGTGGGAGAATAAAAGAACCCAATATTTTCTACCATTTCTCATTGAAACCATGAACCATCAACTTATCCCTCCCAAGATGTTGGATATCAAGTGGTAATCCTCTTAATGCTTTTAGACTCATAAGATTGATAGAAGAACCTGGATCAATTAGTATTCGATTGATCAAGATGCCATCACTCTCTGCGATAATATATAGAGGACGATTATGATTTGTTGTTCCCAACATAAGATCTTCTTCAAAAAAATATGATTATTGGGAGATATTGAGTTTGTAATGATTCAATCATACATATTTTGACAAAGTAAGCTTCATAATTCTCAAGATCTTTGAGAGCCCGTATCAAAGTTTCTCGGAGATCTTTTGACATTAAGAGAGCCTCATACACACTTAATTGTGCAGATCTTTCTCAGATGTGATAGAATATTATAATCTATCTTTTCACTTGATTTAGGTTTCTTTTTAGAGTCTTTGAGAATGATATCTTCATTGACTTCATATGTTTACCTTTATCTTTATTTGAATTCTCCTTCTTTGATGATAGTGGTAAGACTTTACCACTTCTCAACTGAACTTGAATCACCTTGTCGTGCTCAGATTCTTGAAGATGTAGTTTCTTCAAATTCACTTTTATTCTGGAGGATTGACCAAAAGGGTTAAATTTTCAACTTCATACATTTCATGTGTGATGTTGTTGATGAGTCTGACTCTTCTCCGTATGAAAAATATAAATCTTCATATGAACTATTATCTTCATATTGAGACATTACAAAATTCAGATGTTAACTCCTTAGGTTCTTCTTCCTTTTATGAAATTTTTTTTGATGGGTTGGTTAAGTCTATCTGACTATCATTATCATTTTGAAGTAACTGATGCTGAAGAACATCTGATATCACATAAATGATTCGACATGTCTCTACTGGGCAAAATTCACCATGATCGTCTCCATCTAATTCAACAATATGAAGTTTAGGCATAAAGTCTGCAAGCCTAACTAGCTGTCTGGTTGGCTAATGATACTTTTCTAAATTATTAATAATATTTTGAGTTGTAGTCTTCTTCTTCTTTTTCTTTATTTTAATTAGTTTGATCCGGTTCTTTGATAGATCTAGTAAAATTTGTAACAATTTTTTTTCTCTTTGGGATGAGTTGGCAGTGTTGTGGTGCCTCTAAGTCGATGACGTGGAGGTTGACACATATAATCTCGGTATAATTTTCAGATCAACCACTGGTTCAAGAGGCGATTTGCAGCTGACACAAGGAATTCCTTAAAGTTGCTTTAGCATCTTTATAGTCTTTTTAGAAACTGCAGTTTCTCATTCTTCAATTTGAACTGATTTTTCTTTCTTTTTGCCTTTAATGGATGATACAGAAGAGGACGTAATCATCTTTGTAGACTTTCTTTTTGGGTTGACTAGATCACTATCAGATAATGTAAATTCACCTCATAAATACTTCATTTCTAGACAATCTTTGAAGACATAACAATCTTCAATAGGATGGCTGATCACCCGATGATACAGACAATAATTTAGATTATTAACTTGACTAGCTTCTTCATGCTTTTTACTTTCTAGTAATTATAGACTAACTTTGAATATTTGTCGAAATAATTTAGCTACACTGTCCCTTCTAAAGGAATATTCTTTGTTCATCTTTTCCTTAGGAGATGTCTGCATTCACTCATTATCTCTTGTTGCTTGTTTTGGATGCTCTTCACCTCATAGAAAAGTCCAAGGTTTATCATTGCCTCCCAATACCAATTTTGGCTATAAATTAAGATGAACAAGCTTCTTTCCCTCATCATTATTGTACATTTAGCTATTTTCTTTTATCTACATTATAGATTACTCATTTTTCACCACTTGAGCTATAGGAAGCAGCATGAGTTTCGTTTCTTCTTGAGTATGATGGCTTATTTTTCTTTGATTTATCTATATAGATTTCAGACTTAGGGCGATCTAATTTTTCAAATTTAGCCACCCTATCAAGTAAGTCCTAGAATATTGTAATTGACATCATACAAAAAATGGTGTCATTTCCTCATCCATATTTCCCATTAACAATTGAATCACATCTTCTTCCTCTAATTGATGTTCACATTTCATGCTTAGGTTATGCCATGAATTTTATCACTAACTCATCATTTCTCTCTTTTAGTAAGGTAAGGCTAGTGATTGTTATCTTCTCAGTTGTACTAGTGAACCTTTCATAAACATTGTCTCTAGCTCAGTGAAGGTTTTGACTAAATCATTTGACAGTTTTGCGTACCACTCAAAAGCAATTGAGGTCAGGATGCTGATGAACTAGCAAAAAAGTAGTGCATCATTCCCTCTAGTGTTACCACAAGTAGCCTTGAATTAGGCTAGATGTTACTTTGAATTACCATGCCCACTAAAAATATTAAGTTTTGGTACTGAGTAACCTTTTAGGTATGAAACTTGATCAAATTCATCCGGGTAAGGGTGGCCTTTACTCTCTAGCTTTTTAGCCTGCTCTAAAGCTATAACTGTCTTTATCTTTTTATTAATTATTATTTCTAGTTGGGCAGTTGTTACTATTCCCGGTGTATCGGTCACAGTCTGAATCATCGATTGAAAAGCTAACTGGTTAACCTCACTTATCCCTTCAGGTGTAGCATGTACTATAGGAGCCTGAGGTATCAGAGTGATTGGTGGTATAAAGGTTGTATTATTAGGTACCTATTGATTAATATACGAAATGGATGCTAAATTTGATGTGATATTCTTCTGTAATATATCCATCATGGTATTCATTTGTGCCATCATGTCATTCATCTTGGTACCAAGCTATGAAATTTCCTTATCTTTGGCTTCTATTTGACATTGCATTTGTCTTTGTTCTCTAGCTAACACCACAACGTCAATTAATACAGGCTTTTCTTCTTCCTCTATTTCTTTTTGTTGTTCTCTTCCCTGCTCATCTTCAGGGGAAGAACTTAACTGCCCTTCTCCTTATGTGTTTGCAGGGACAGTTGTTGCTAGGGCTGAATGATGACGTTGATTATAAAAGCGTATACCAGGTTGATCATTTTCTAGTTCAACCGTATAAACAGCTTCAACTCCTATGACTTCATTTTCATTTTGATTTTCTTTTTCTTCCTCTTCAGCAGAGATTGAAGATCCATCTTCTACTCTCTTTTGTGATGACTCTCCTTCGTAAGCATCGAATTCAGGTTCACGCTCACTGGATTCATGTTATTGATGATGCTGAGCAGAAATTTTATCTATATGTCTCATCATATAAACAACTTCTACTTCCATAGTGTCCTGTTCATTGTCTTCTTCTTGCACATGAATTTTTGATCAACGCTTCCAATGGATCTCTGGTTCATTATAAGGGACAGACATTTCTTCCATTGGGGGACTACGATCATAATCAACTTTCTCCCACAGAGGTGAATCTGATTAATGATGGGATCCCCTAGAGGATTCTCCAATGTGCCGACCATCATATCTTTTATCCGTGACATCCCTTATTTTAGGTATCCACTTCTGATAAGTTATTTTTGAGGTGGATTTCTAAATATGTGCATTAGATGTCACTTTCTTTCTTCAGAATTTTTTGTGGGGCCTTGTCCTCCATATCTGCTTACCCTTTCACTAGGACCTTTCAGCAGTGGATTTTTAGATACACAGTCCAAGTGTCACGCTCCGATGCTCACCATGCAGGAATTATTTAGAACGATCTTGAGTTCTTACTACCACTAATGGTAGCTTTTATAATGGAGCATTTTTTTGGCTTCTTTGATAATTGAACTTTGATACCTCTTCTTCATAAGGCCTTTTTTTGACAACATTTAGGACTCTATGTACTCGAGCAGATAAAGTTTTAGGATGTTTCTTTTGAAGGGTTGGAGCTGGCTGCTGTTGAGCCTAAAATGATTGATTAACATCACCAGTAGAGCTATTCTTTTTCACCCATTTCAAATTTTTAAACTTGTTGTGAGTGGGAACACTCTCTTCTGGTGTCAAGTATGGTCACATGGCTCGTGATTTAGGGAACAACTGCTGAGCTTGTAGTTCAGCATTTTTTCTTCTTTGCTTTCCATTCAATTTTCCTCTAGAAGAGGAGACTTCAACATCATGCCTTCCTAGTACAAAAGGTTCAATGGGGATAGTGGTCGCATTCACATGCATGATTGAAACTTCGCGGATGCTCGTTTCATGAATGATGCCTCGAATGACCCAATCTTTCAATATGAGGCTCTCTTTGAGGAACCCAGTAGTAGTCGGTCATATTGTTCTCCCGCATAGTTGGTGCGTAGAATATGCAGTTGATTCAAGTAGAGGATTATTTGCAATAGCAATGGTTGGGAAGTCTACACTACCAAATTGAATGATAGCTCCAACATCTCCAGTATTGATTATAACAGTAACCAAACGGATGTTGGCCCTACGACCTAGCTGCATGATGAATGGTGTGCTCTGAAGATCCATATTTATAAATGAAGATGAGGATTAGTAGTCAATAATTGATGTATCACCCCACACTTTCATAATGTAGATATACAATAGAGCGAACTGATATATAGAATAAACAGATTAGTCATAAAAATATGATTGATTTAAATTTAATTTTATTAATGATTGATTTTAATTTTTAATTTTTATTTTACTCCACTATTATTATAGCTCAGGTTCAACTAGCCAAAGATGGAAAGAGAAACATGTCCCCAGCGAAGTCGCCAAAAATCTGTGGGATCTATAAATTTGTCACCGACCTCTCACATTGAAGAGAGTATGATTTAAGTGTCAATATAATTTTCAGAAGACATATGTAATAGTAGATAAGACACTACCCAGAGATTTCACCCTCATTTTGTGAGGACTTTAGATCTGGTTATAGGTTTCCTATAGGCGCAAACACTATAGTTAATTATCCCTCCCAATTTTGAGATATAACTTTTGATTAAGACTAGTCGTTAGATAGCTAAATACGTAGTATATAGTAGCATCATGTAGAGTTTTGATTTCTCGTTAAGAATTTATGAAATTCATCATTTTAGCTTAAAACGGATGGTTGGGGGAATGATGACGTGCCCGATCTAGATCTCATGGTTCCATCATCCCTAGCCGTGTCTCTAGTTACTTGGAGGAGGTAATCAACCCAACTTAAAAGATCCTTATGCCTTCCAAATGGCCTTCCAATGAGACCTTATAAATTGACAGAGTGAAGTGCTTAAGTCTACCTTAGCTAACATATAGTCTTTTGTCATATCAAATATACCCTATGATTCACATCTTAAGGTACATAGCCATTGGGGAGCATACGGGTTATAGTCGATCGTAATATAATGGTGTCATTTAGGGGCAACCACCCGATTAAAGGACTCTTGTCATAACTACATCATATGTGGAGCTTACTAGCCAAATCACGCAGACAAAGGAGATGGGCCACGTCCTTACTGGCATGAGATTAATTGAGAGTGAATATAGAAATACATTTGATTTGACATTGGCTCCTTTGTGAGCTAGAGTTTTCTTAATTCATCATATTTAACAAATAGTTGCGGAAGATGGATTGAATAGAGTTTGCTTTAAGTATTTAAGGATTGAATTTCATTTAAGCATTAATAGTTTAGTGATATATTAGATTTCACATTTGGATTGATACTCAATTTAAGTTAATTTAATCTGAAATTAAAATCACATTTTTGATGGAAGTATCCCATATGGTTGAAATTTCCATTCAACATAGTCATCATCAGGTTTATGAGTTTGCTTAATCATTTAATTTATTATTTCATATCTTGTCAACTCTATTAGTTTAATAATAAAGGATCAGATATAATGTCATGTGATAGAATTAGCTTTTCAGATATTTTAATAAGTTGAAATTCTTATAATAATTGGATTCTTAGATTTTGTTAACATGGACCCGATCCTAAAACCAAACCAGGAAGCAACTCGCTCAGCATCCTCTGACATTAAGTTTAAGCATTTATCGTAGTGTCGGGGCCCATCCGGGTGTATTTAAGAATGCTTGCATAATTTTAAGGCATTAAATTTGAGTTTTAATCATACTTCATATATGTTCAAGAGTTCAAGCTTAATTAACGTGATCTCGATTATTCACGATGGGTCATGATAAAATGAGTGATTTACCATTCTGATTCTATTTAATCATATAAAAATATGTTCATCATTTATACTTCATGCATGATTGTTAAAATCTTATCTTTCAATGATAATTGTATTATTCATATTAATGCACTTTTTAGCTCATCAAATCTAATTTAAATTATATTTGTTGCTTTTGATTCACTCAATATATTATGTAGTGCAACGTGATCATTGAAAGTATATGCTCATCGTTGTTAGTTAGCTACATTGCAAGTCTTTTTATGAATTTAATTTGAATACTTTCAATTTAGAGCACTTAGATATATCATAATTCTCATATGCTTCAAATATGATCTCAAATGCAAGATCTAAATGATCCTTTTAAAGGCCACATTCATGATTATTCATGAGTTGCCTAATTGAATTTGTGCTTCTGAGATAGCTACCAAAGTTCTTGCACACTCTTATTCTCAATTTGAAATTGAACGTTTAGATTTACCACTGATCGTTTGTCATTTGGTATTCAGTTGAGGTCTTTATTTCATTTGACATTAAATGTGATTATTCAATTGTTCAATTAATATTGTTCATATTGATTACTTGCTCATGAATTTAACACTTTGAATATTCAAAGAGAAGCTTTATTCACATAAAAAGACTTCAAATCCAATATGGATTTATCTTTAACTCCACATCAAGTTTCATATTATCTAATAACTTGACTTCAAATTTATTGTAAGTTTTTTATAAGTTTAGAGTTAGTTTCAAGCCTACTTGTATTCTATTTGAACACTTCCATTTGTTTTAATATATAAAACAATGGACTCAAGCATTCATTCGACGATAAACTAAGTGAATGAACTCATTTTTTTTACTTAGCATGTTCTCATATGATATTAATATTTATTAAGTTCATTTAAATTAAATTTTAAATTCATTTCTTTAGGACTTTATATTTTATATTTAGCTTAATGTTAAATCTTTTTTTAAGTTCAAAATTTAGTCAAAATTTCGGTAGCATTTCAACATAGGGGTGCAACATTTAATAATTTTTTGGGCCTACCCGTCAAGCACTGATGAGCGTAACGGTTGGTGTTTTAAAATATATCGATTTTCATCTCGTCACGCTCTGATGAGCATGACAAAGCCTTCATACCTGCAAAAAGACACAAACACATATATTCTATACACATTCACATTTCGACACATCCACAAATTATATGTTGAAATCTTATTTTCTATCTTGGATGAGAGAAAGAGAGGGTGGTTTTGCAGCTAGGATGGAAGATACTCAAGAAGGAAAGTAGAAATGAAACTGTGGTGGATTGTGTAAGGTTGTGTGATTCAGCCTGTGCAAATGAGAGAATGTGAGCTCGAGTGGAAGAATAAATTGTTGCAAGAGCCAAATGAATGGACATTAATATTGCTGTCAACATTGACAATAAAATAAGGTGAATCCCAGTGATCAATTTTGTAAAGGACAGTAGATAGATCAATAGATCAGGATGCATAGGCATCCAGTGGGAATGATCTTTGTAGCCGGAGTGTCATACGAAAATACTCTCAGAGGGGGAAGAGAACCATCCCAGGAAAAACCATAGCCAAGAGGAATTGGAGTATTTGTGTAGGCTAAGGCCGACATCTCTTCCCAATAAATTAATTAAAGAAATAAGGAAGAGAAATAGGGTGGAGGGAGTGTTGTGGCTCGGTTAGCTGCACAATATAAGAATAACGAGAGAGAGAGAGGATAAGGGATGAAAAGGAATGAAATTCATCGGTGAATAAATATGCTTGGGGAGGCTTGAAGGGTATGACAGAAAGTGGAAAGCGAGTTTTGGATTCTCATTGAGGGAGTGCAAAAATGAAAAAGAGGGAAATGGGTGAGGAATCGTGTGAGAGTGGCTTCTTCTCTGTTTACATCAATCAGGAGTTGCTTCTTTAGAGGATGAACCGAGGTTGTGAGAGGAGAAATATGTTGAGTCCACCACACGCGTCTTACTTAATCCATATCGGCGTGTCAGTTTTTTTTTCCATTTTAGCGATTAACGAGCGAGAGAAAATAGTATTTCACGGCCGCCGTTCACTTCCCACGGCTCATATCGTCGTTGGAATCTTAAAAGAAATATATAGACATATTTAGGGTTTAGGTTTAGTTTTATCAGGCAAAATGAGCTAAGAAGAGAAATAGAAAATCTCATTTCTTTTTTACAAAAGAACCATGAAGATGGAGAACGTTGAAGAAATAACGACCAATTTAGCTGAGGATGTATTAAATAGAAATTCATCGTAATGTTTCTTGTGCAAGTTTTCTACGGTTTGTTAGTGATATTTCGGGTCTGTCTGAAGAGAATATGTTCATTACATTCCATTAGAAGCAATTTGGATGGTTTTTTGTTGAATTTTTACTTTTTAGTATTTTTTTGCATCTGTACTCTGTGTACCTCTTTGGAGGGTACAAATCATTTATGATCTTTTATTTTTTTATTGAGATTATGTTTAGCATTTATCATTTGGAGGCATTTTGGATGGTTTATGGTATTTTTATTTTGTACTCGTACCTCTTCTGAGCATTTAGGACTTATTTTCCCGCTTTATTTTGCCTACTTGTTTTAATTATGTTTATGGCATTCCAATGGAAGCATTTGGAGGTTTGGATGGTTTGGGTATTTTCTGCATCTCTGTACCTCAAAGAATTTATAATTTATGTTTTTTAGTTTATTTTACTTATTATGATTATGTTTAGCATTCCAATGGAAGCATTTGGGATTTGGATGGTTTATGGGGGGTATTTTTGCATCTATCTGCTTCTCTTTGGAGAGTACATTTATATTTTTTCCAGTTTATTTTTCCGGTTTATTGAGATTATGTTTAGGGCATTCCAATTGAAGTATTTGGAGGCAGTTATAACAAAATTAAATTATTCATATTGTAATGAGACAAAAAATACTATTTTTTATAATAGATTAACTTATTTTATTTTTGTTTCAGCTAAGTAAATAATCAATCAGTCTGATAAGGTTCAAGTTAATATTTTTAAAAAAGGGATTATCTTTTTATGCATTAATTTTATGCACTTATTTTATGCATTAATCCCTAATTTAATTTTATGCATTAATTTTATGCATTCTTCTGCATAACATTTATTTTATGCATTTACATTAATTTTATACATTCTGCTCATAAAAAAATGACCATACCATAAAAAATGCTTTTAAATGTAATTTTCTTTCAAGAATACAGCCCCCAAAAACCAAATCCATACGATCAAAAGATGATTGCTGGATTAAAATATCATCCCAGAGTAAAATATCAGCGAAATCAAACTATATGAAATGATATAAAAGAAGTTACAAAAAGCAGAGTAAAATATCAACCCAGATCCATAAACGATCCATTCACTTCAATAAAATCAGCTAAGTATTCGAAGCCACCAAACTAATGCATTATACAAAATCCTATATCAAACTAAATCCTATTGTTCTCATTTTGGATTTTTCAGTCCCAAACCAAATATCTATCGAACTCTAAATATATTCATCTTCTTTGGCCAATCTGGCGGTCTACCCATGGAGGTTTGATTCTTTGCCTCCATGTATTTGCAGTGCATTCATCGACACTATTTTCTTGGACTGGTATCCCACTCACCATTTCGATTGACCATTTTCTAGGATCGCTCGCAAAAGACTGGCCAGCATCTTCAACAAATAATTTGATCTGAATAGCCAGAACATAATCTCAATAAGTTGGAGAAAAATAGTTAAGAAGAACCAAATTTGAAAACTGTTCTTACAATCTCAGGAAGAATGCTCTTATGAGTTGGTTTGGATAATGAGTCGTAAAAATACCAGGCCCCTGACTTAATATGCCCAACCAGGAGTGTCCAGTGCTGATTATCTATAACTGGCAATAAGATTAACTCGACCTGCGTCTGAATATCTTTGGATGAACATTTTGCTTTCCGTCTTTAGGCCGTACCTGACATAACTCTGCAGGAAAAGACGAGAATGATTATACATTATAACTTTTATCTAAACAAACAAGAACTGAATCATAATACCCAACATTCCTGTGGAGTAACATACCCAATGCAAGCATGAAATGTACAAATAGGGGACATACAGCCCTGGACAGAGCGAATACTTCTCGGATAGTAAGAAGGCGAAGGCATCAATGTGTGCATCTGAGAGATTGATCTGTCAGCAACTCATCGATGTGCCCTCGTGCAATAATGATATTCCCAGCCGTGAATATTGTATCACCCCTGCAAGTGATAAATATTTTAAAGTGATCTTAATTAAACGAATAGGTTATTTTATATATGAAGCAGCTGATTGAGGATTGACTTACTTGTCCTCAAATTGGGAGCATGACGTGTCAATAAGATCGAGCATCGGCTTAGGCAAAACAACTCTGGATGAGAACTCAATAATATAAAGTGCCTCTGATACCTGCAACAAAATTGCGATGAAAGTTAAGTGATGAAGAGCTAGATTCACTATGAATAAAGGATCGATCTCGAGATGATTCATACCTTATGATGCTCCTCCACCGATAGCGATCGTGGGTTATCGACCTTTACTGGCTCATCTTTGCAAACCTATAAAAAAATTTAGTGAAATCTATTTATATTATCTCAAATCTAAAAGAAAATAACTTAATAACTCTGCTGCCGGCTTTTCATCTTGAGTGGAGGCCACCACATCACTTACTCTTGCTCGTGACTTCCTATAAGTGTGTGTGAAGGGGGAACTAATAACTTTCCTCTTCCTTATCTGCCACACCGCTCAATCTTTGCCGCTGGGTTTGAGCATCGTCGTGTGTAGTGGCGGCCTCCGAACTTCACCGATTCCACATGGGCTTCCCCGTTGGAGTATCCAACTCAGTGGAAGCTCAGTAGCCTCCACAAGAGCTTCTCTACTGCAGCTCGGGGCTTTCCAAGTGGTAGCCTCCCAGGGTACCCTCACAGGGAAGCTCACGTGGTAGCCTCCTCAAGAGTTTCCCCATGGTGACCCCACAAGAACCTCCCCACACTTGGGGTGGTAGGACCATTTGGCAAGAACTACCTCGATAGCAGAACCCTCAAGCCCATTCATCCTCTCCGTGTTGTTGCATGAAAAGGCGATCGCATCTTTCAAGAAACACAGTATCCTCTCCAAAGCTGTTGTGGGGATAGTAGCAGGGCGGTAGATATGGATGGGGAGAATATCGAGGAGGACATATGGAGAGTCGGGGCTGCACTAATTGGACTTAAAATGGGACTGTATCGGACATGTGTAGATTGTTGGGCAAGGGGCACTGACTGAAGGAGCCAATTCTCCTCTTCTAATATGTCCTCGAATGAAAGGCAGACCTGTGATAAAATGATAAGACAATGTGAAGAAATACAACATAAATAAAGGCATTCTTATATGAACTAAGTGATATTATTATATGTCACATGGTGTCCTCTCAAACCAGTGAAAGTATTATTTGGAAACTCTATTTTTGCCCATCGCGGATAATGGCTTTCTGTGATGGAAATGATGACTTATGATGCTTATGCCACATATCTACAATGAATATTTTAAATGTAAACTTCAACGCATTAAATTACATTCCACGAGATATAGAGCATACCATCGAGGAAAGGTGACAAACTCATGCAACGCCCTCAGTGCAATCTTTGATGCAATAACATCAAATTGGAAAATTAGAAAGTCTCAAATGGCCTCTGCAGGTTATTGAGAAATCTATCTATGTCATCTACAGGGGAATCAATTTTGATGCCACCTGTAATTATGATATACAAAAAATGATTTTGAGAAAACGATGTACAACTGGACAAATTTGTCTGCTACGGCGATCCCAATTCTCAAGTTGATTCTTGTAGTCAGATGAGCCCGGTGACAACGGGATTTCGCCGAAGACCTTCTCCCTCGTTTGGCATCCCCATCATCACCGCAACTTCATGGGGGAAAGGAATACGCCACCCAAAGAAAGCTTGCTTTTATGTCCCGAGACAGATCGATGTAATGGCAGTCTTTAATTAATTGAGTCTAATGATTGATGGAGATGAAGCCTCTTTAAAATGGCTCATTATAAAGCGTCTGATATTATCGAACACGTTCTAACGGTGGTAAGTCGCATCAGTTATCCTTTTCCTGAAGATAAACTTCAAAAGAAAAGTCGAAGGTCATAAATGATATACCTCCAAAGAGGTACACAGTCTGGATCAAATACCCCAAGAAATAAATTTGCTTTTGGAATGTCCTAAACATAATCTAACGTGCAAAATAAATAAAGGTCATAAATGATCTGCACTCCAAAGTGCAGAGTACATCTACTCAGAAACCATTCACAAATTCTTTTGGAATGTCTTAAATATAATCTCTGATAATTAGGCCAAAAAGCGAAAAAGTCTAAATGATCAGACCTCCAAAGAGAGGATATAAAATACCCCAAGAAACCATCCAAACAAACTTCAAATGCTTCCATTGGAATGTCCTCATAATCTCAATAAACGAATAAAGAAACTTAAAAGGTCGTAAATGATCATCCAAAGAGTCTAGATGCAATACCGAAAACCTAGCCAAATTACTTCCATTGGAATGTCTTAATATAATCTCAATAATTAGCCAAATAAGCGAAAAAGTCGGTCATAAAAGATCTGCCTCCAAAGAGGTGCAGAGTATAGATAAAAAACATCCAAACTGCTTCCAAATGCTTTGGAATGCTAAACATAATCTGTACAAATGAGCGGAAAAGTCCAAATGATCTACCCCAAAGAGGCTGAGTACTGTAAAAATAACCAAACCATCCAAACGCTCTAAATGCTTCCATTGGAATCTCAATATAATCTGTCAAAATAAAGCGAAAAAAGTCCATGATGCAGACTCTCCAAAGGTACCGATGCAGTGCAAAATACTCCCATAACCAAATCTTTGAATTGGAATGTCACAATATAATCTCATAAAAATAACTAAAAAAATGTCATAAATGATGTATCATTAAAGAGGTACATAAGTACAAATGTAAAATACCCCAAGAAACCATTCAAACGCTTCAAATTGCTTTGGAATGTCTAAATATAATCTCAAGGTCAAAAGAAACTAAAAAGTTAGTATAAATGATCGTACCCTCCAAAGAGGGTACAGTACAGATCAAAATAATCCCAGAAACCAAAACGCTCCAACTTGTTAGAATGCACATAACATGTCTCATAATGGATAAAATAAAGCTAAAGAAATTAAAATGATCACTGCAAGAGAGTGCAGTCTGAATGCAAAATAACCCCATAAACCATCCAAAGCTCTAAATGCTTGGAATGCTAAACATAATCTCAATAAACAAACAAAATAAAGCGGAAGAAGTCTAAATGATCGTACCCTCCAAATAGGTACAGTCTGAGCTGAAATACCCGCTATCCAAATGCTTTGGAATGCCCATAATCTCTCAATAAAAGCGGAAAAAAAAATGCCATAAATGATCTACCTCGGAGAGGTACAAAGTACATATGCAAAATAACCCTCGAAACCATTCAAACGACAAATTGCTTCCATTGGAATGCCTAAATATAATCTCAATAATTAAAAGAAAGCGAAAAAAGTCGACTTAAATGATCACCTCCAAAAGTACCACAGTCTGAAAATCTGGAAATCATTCAAATAACCTTCAAATGCTTTCATTGAAATGCCCTAAATATAATCTCAATAAACAGACAAAATAAACTGGAAAAAAAGGTCATAAATTATCACTCCAAAGATATACAGTCTGATGCAAAATACCAGAAACCATCCAAAGCTTCCAAATGCTTTGGAATGCTCTAAACATAATAATAAGTAGGCAAAATAAAGCTGGAAAAAAGGTCATAAATGATCAGTACCTCCAAAGAGCAGTCTGATGAAAAATACCAAACCATCCAAAATGCCTTCAAATGCTTTGGAATGCAAACATAATCTCAATAAACATGTCAAATAGCGAAAAAAGGTAAATGATCACTCCAAAGAGGTCTGAGAGAGTCTGATACCCATATAAAACTCTCCAAATGCTTCCATTGGAATGCCCTCATAATCATAAAAGTAAGCAAAATAAAGCGGAAAAGGGTCATAAATGATCAGTACCCTCAAAGAGGTCTGAGTGATGCAAAATACCCCTAGAAACCATCCAAACAGCCTCCAAATGCTTCCATTGGAATGCCCTAAATATAATCAAAATAAGTAGGCAAAATAAACTGGGAAAATAAGTCCCTAAATGCTCTGTACCCTCTAAAGAGGTATACAGAGTACAAATGAAAAATACCCCCCAGAAACCATCCAAATTGCCTCCAAATGCTTCCATTGAAATGCCCTAAACATAATCATAAGAAGTAGGCAAAATAAAGAAAAAGAAGTCCTTTAATCTTGTGTACCTCCAAAGTGCAGTCAAAAACTCTGAAATCATCCAAACAAATCAAATTGCTTACATTTGAATATAATGAACATAATCTTAAGAAAGCAGCTAAAGCTAGAAAAAAAAAGCTGCTATATGTACATAGAGGTCTGATCTGAATGAAAATAACATAAAAAATAACTAATCTTTCCGACGGTGAGAAGAATAGAGTAAACTAAATTCATTAAAGTTCGAATGTGTAAATACCTCATGTCTCAATACCTCAATTTTTGATTTCTATATCAAGCGGACTCAGACATGCCGTCGAGAGGGAGAAAAAGAAAAATCCTTCGTCGAAAGCCAAGCGTTATGGCGAGGAATATCGAATGTCGGTAATATTTCTCGTTCTTCTTCTCCCGCTTTTTGAATGAGATGGGCCGGATCAGGCCAGGGGAAGTGTGAACGGCATCGTGAAAACGCTATTTTCTCCTTTCAGTTACTGCTCCGTTAATCGCTAAAATAGAAAAAAAAAACCTGGACACGCGTCGGCCATGGAGTCCATACGTAAAGCTACGTCGGACTCGGACGTATATTTTCTCTGAGAGGGCGAAGGGTCTCTTCGTGCATCTAAGTGGGTATCGAGCTGTGAATAGGAAGTTAGGGTTGTAGAAATAAGGATGTATATATATATAGTAAAAAAAATTTTATTTAAGTATCTAATCAACCCTAATATAAATTTTATGATGACAAAATCATATAGATAATATATATGTCAATCTTAGGTTATTCTGATGTTCCGGACACAATGACGCAGTCCGTTTCACAATCGGAGGTTGTTTGGTTCAAATCGAGGTCGAATCGAGCCAATTTCAGTTTAAAAATGTGCATTATCACGGTCATCGACATTTCGTAGATTCATCGATCGTCACGATAGTCTCGATAGATTTTGATGTTTCAAAATTAACGACGCAATCAATTTTACAAAAGGAGGTTGTTTGAGCATCATCTCATCCTCTCGATTTGATATACGCGTTGCAATTGGCATTTCGATCTCTTGACTCGTAGATTGGGTGTGGAATATATATATTCTGATCAATTTTGATGTTCTGAATGTAATGACGAAGTTTGTTCATCGACCATAGATCATTTTGACTGATTTTGGTGATGTTTTGTGTATTTCAGCTCCGACTTGTGCACTATTGCATCCTGAGTTCTTCAAATTTAGCTTATAGGCTTGACTCGACTCATGTAGTATATATGGAGGTCAACACTATCTAACACTGCCATTAAGAAACATTGAACTAATAAGTCTCATAATTGCATCATTAAATAAGAGAATGACTAGCAACCTTGAACAATCAAGAAAAAAATGCTGTTAGAAAAAAAAATTAACAAAAATAATTCTTGTTTCTACATCAAAGCATGGGAGAAAAATGAGAAATCACGCAATTGTAAGAGGATGAAAAAATAGATTGTTACAAGCAAAAATTGACTCACCTTCCACAGCCCTCTGTTCTCCTCTGATACCAGAAGATATCTACTTTATTATATTGACCAGAACAAAACTTCTTGTGCCAACAAGACCCAAAAAACTTATTCTCCATATGAAAATACATTCTTTGGAATTAACAGAAATTGATGATTAGAAATTTAGCTAGATATATTGCACTAAAATTCAGGATGTCATCATGCATTCATGAAATTCTTGATAGATTGACTTTAACTGTCGGTCACCAAAAAAATAAAGATCTGATAAAGCATAATGAAAGAATTTTATACATATATACTCCCAAGAATAAGTCATGTGTGTGTAAAAAATGCTCATAATATAAGCTACACCACATAAATCATATCGTGAGCTCTTTTGGTTCAAGACCAATAGAATTCAAGCAACAAACTTACACAAGTAACAAAGTAAAAAATCATATATTCCCTATCATACCACCTTATAATCTAGTCATTTGTGCAAACAACTTGCATTGATTTTTAAATACATGAGAATTGTGTGGAAAGCCAAAAGTACAAATTTGATTTAGATAAGATTTGATCCTAAGATATAGAAAATTTTAAGATCTTTACTAACTAAGCGAACTATCACTCACTCATGCTTGAAATGAAAATTATATCTATTTATGTGTGAACTTCTTTGATGAATGGAAAAGCAATCGCATTCACTCAAATTATGTCAAATAAGTTGAGTTTGCTTATTTACTTTGAGAAATATGTAGATTATTTATTAATTTACTTGTGCCATTCACAAGACAAAATGCCACAGTGGCCCTCATGGCTAGTCTTTTCATGGTAGTCACTAGGTGATGCTCTTCTACTAATCTCTTTCTTGGATAAATGCCCACAAGATTCACACTACAACAACAACAATAAGCCTTTATCCCACTAAGTGGGTTCGGCTACATGAATCCTTCATCTCCATTGTGTCATAGTATGTGTCAAATTCTTATTTAATTCAAATATGCTAAGGTAGTTTTTTACACATCTTAACCAAGTCTTTTTAGGTCTACCTCTACCTTTCTTAACATAAGGCAAATCTAATGCATATACTCTCCTTGGTCATTGAATCGACGCTTTATGTGGCCAAACTATCTATGTATTCTCTCTAATCTTATCTGTACTACTCTTTTCCCAGCATACTCATTTCACATTTTATCTCTAAGAGTAAAGCCACTCATCCACCTGAGCATCTTCATCTCTGCAACACTTAACTTAGTCTGATGCTTCTCTTTTATTGGCCAACATTCTGCACCATAAATCATTGCAGGTCTTACCACCATCTTATAAAATTTTTCTTAAGTTTAAGTAGTACTTTTGTCAATTCTTCTTGTGTTTGGATACAAGTAACAACTCTAGTATACACATTCTTACTGACTTGAATATAACCAATATTAACTCATTTCTTTTCTAGAACTCTCCAAAGAATATCTCTTGGAACTTTATCATAAGCTGTCTCTAAATCAATAAATATCATATGTAGATCCTCCTTACTTTCTCTATACTTCTCCATCAAACCTCTTAACAAATGTATAGCATCCATAGTACATCTACCTTGCATGAAACCAAACTGATTGTGAGAAATTTTTGTATCACATTATAACATATGCTCAATTACTCTCTCTCATAATTTTAAAATATGACACATTAACTTAATTCCTCTATAATTTGCACACTCTTGTGCATCACCTTTATTCTTAAATATAGAAACCAACAAACTCTTTCTCCACTCATCTGACATCTTTTGTCTTTAAAATAACATTAAAAAGATTTGTAAGCTAAAAAATTCATTGATCTCCTAAACATTTCCACGCTTCTATTGAAATATCAATAGGTCCTACTACTTTTCCACATTTTATTTTCTTTAAAGGTTTTCGTTTGGAATCAACAAACTATTTATATTTTTGGTTGGACTGCTGTAGGTGTTGACGAACTTGTTGGAAAACCTCACTAAAATCTATAATAATCTGAGAAGAGCAGTGTTTTCAGGTGTAGAGGTAATGCCACATCTATAGTATGATAAGGCTCCTTAGTGTACACTACATTGAAAGGCGTTCAACCTGTTGATCTGTTGACAGTGGAATTATATACAAATTCAACCTGGCAAAGTATTTCATCCCAAGATTGTTGTTTATCAGCAATTACGCAGCGAAGCATGCTGCTAAGTGTGCGGTTGACCACCTCTGGCTGCCTGTCAGTTTGGGGGTAGTGGGCTAAGCTTAAATGGATGTCCGTATGTAGTCTTTTCCATAGTTCCTCCAAAACAACTAATAAATTCAGTATCTCACTCAGAAATAATGCTGTGTGGTAATCCATGAAGATGAACAACAACAAAAAGAAAGGTTAGCAATATGATTAGCATCAAATGTTTTGTGACAAGAAAGAAAATGAGCCATCTTTGAGAGACGATCAACTACCACCATGATAGAATCGGATCCTTTTTTTTTGTCTGAGGTAAACCCAATACGAAATCAATGCTTAAATCCTCCCAGATCGAATTAAGAATGGGTAAAGGCATGTATAACCCAGTATTTTGAGAGTTTCCTATGCAAATTTGACAAATCAAACAATATTTAATGAATTGATCAACATCTTTCCTCATCCGTGGCCAGTAAAATTGATGTTGTAACTGATGTATTATTTTATCTCAACCTAGATGTGCTGACAATCCACCCATGTGTAATTCTTTAATTAATTGTTGTCGTACCGATGATTCCGGCATGCATAGTTGGCTACCTTTAAATAGGAAGCCTGCTTGAATGCCGTAATCATGTATATGGACGTTCTCCTTACATTGCTTCCAGATTTCAGCAAAATCGGGGGTCTTCAGGATATAAATCTCGTAACGTGTGGAATGCTGTCACTTCGTCTTGTGAACATAGTAATAAATGAGACTTCCTGCTTAACGCATCAGCTACTCTGTTACTCTTCCCAGCTTTGTGTTTAATTGAGAATGTGAATTTTTGTAGGAAAATTGCCCATCGAGCGTGCATCCGATTAAGGTTCTTTTGAGAATTTATGTATTGGACTGATTGATGATCACTAAAGAGCACAAATTTATGCTGTAAGAGGTAATGTTCCCATTGCTTCAAGGCTCGCACAATGGCAATTCCTGCTCATGTACAATCAACTTTTGACGTGGAGCACTTAATTTTTCACAAAATAGGCCACAAGTTTGCCTTGCTGAGTCAAAACAGCACCAATTTGTGAAGGCATCCCTTTCCACTTGAAAAGGCTTATCAAAATTTGGCAGGGTTAAAACAGGAAATCAACAACTGTTTAATACGAACAAAACTATGTTGTTGACTCGTTCCCCAGCAGAACTATTTTTGCTTCAAGCAGTCGGAGATTGAAGCCATAATGATACTAAATCCTTTTATAAATCTCCTATAGAAATTTGCGAGCCCATGAAAATTGCGAATATCAGTGAAAGACTTTGGTTCTGGCCAATCCTTGATGGCACTTTCATCAAATCCACTTGTAGTCCTTGAGAGCTGATAATGAATAAATGTACTGAAGGACAAGCAAATTGACAATTTTCTTTATTTAAATACAACTGGTTAGCCCGCAATGTCTCCAAAATCTTATGCAAATGTGTTAGATGTTCAGGAAAGGATTGACTATAGACCAAAAAAGTCATCAAAATAGACCACGCAAAAGGAGTTTAAAAATGCTTTGAGTACCTCAATCATCAAGTGCATAACGGTACTCGGTGCATTACACAACCCAAAAGTCATCACTTTTCATTCATATAGTTCTTCGCGAGTCTTAAAGGCGGTTTTCCATTCATCTTCCGGACGAATTCTAATTTGGTGATCTCCACTCATAGGTAGTTTAGAGAAACTGATTTGATAGTTATTTTATTAATGTCTCTGCTATCCACACACATCCTCGACGACCCATCCTTTTTTGGTACTAATAGTGCAAGAACTGAACAAGGGCTCATACTAGGTTGGATTAATTCTTTGCGGAGGAGTTCTTCCTAACAACCGAACTGTTCATCTTCTCCACCTCGCCGGACAGAAAACCTCTACCACGTGCAAGCCGTTGCAGATTCCCTCCTCTGACATCCACATGTGCAGACACGCAACCAACTTCACTTATGCACGAGCCGTAACCTCCTCACATGCTGTTGCTCTATCATCTATATAGGAATTATTAATGTAATATTTTGGGTTAGAAGAATTATTATCAAAGCTGCGAGACTTCATTCTCTATCTCTCGCTTCATCTCTTTTCATCTCCTCTAGCTGCAGATCTTTCTTCATGGTATCGTGAGCTCTAACCGGGCAAGAAATGTCTGATCCTCCTCCTCCCACTCCAGTAACGATGGATACCCGAAGGAACCTTGTGAACCATACCACCTTCTCTCAAATTCTCATAGGAAATATGAAGGTGAAGCACACCACACTTACGAATAACTACACCATATGGAGCGCTCAAATCCTCAAGTTATTCAAAGCAAACGGCTTCATCAGCTTTCTCGAAGGCAACACACCATGTCCCACCCAATACTCTCTAGACAACAACAATCAACTCCAATCCCAACTACATATATGACATTATCATTAAAACCTCTCGGCGACTCTACTCAACCATCACCTCCATCCTCCCATACGTTCTAAACCTCGACATGCTGGACATTTGGTCCACTCTAGTAAAGAGATTGCAATCAGCAAACCGCTCTGGTCATTCAACTTAAAAAACGAACTTCACCACATCTCCTTAAAGACAAACCGATGACCAAGTACCTTGCCGAAATCAAAAATCTCAATCTCCCGCGGATCCAACTTGGATCCAAGACATATCCTATATACACTCAACGGACGCCAAACCTACCACGCTGCTCAAAACCTAATACGCAAAAAACCGAACCAATCAACATAGGCGACTCTACTCTTCTCTCTGCGAAGAAATCAACATATCTCAAGACAAAGAACTTACCCCATCCATCACCGCTTCCAAGCCAACAGGGCAGTAACCTCACTACAAACCCCACGGTAAACCTCAAAACCAATACTACTCACAACCAGATGTGGGACGGACAAAAGGCCGAACAAACTACAACAATCCTGAACCACCTCGCTGCCAGATATGCAACAAGGTCGGACACTCGGCTCGGACGTTTGGCACCGGCATACCACAAACTACCCTTCCAAACCGACGCCAAGAAAGCCAACCTCACGCCGCTCCTTCCGAATGGATATTGGATTCCGGAGCATCCTCTCACCTCACCAACAACCTGGACACACTTCAAAATCCAACCGAGTATTCCTGAAACCAATCCGTCAATGTTGGTAACGGAGAAACAACGCTTCATCCTCCATCATGGCTACAGATCCTCCCCACACCCACTGTAAGCTTCTCTAAAACACATATTTTACACTATATCTATCTCACAATTGTTATCCAGATCAAACCTCGCAAAGATAACAAGCTTCTATAACTTTTAATGCCAATAAGGTGCATATCACGGATCGGACAACACATCAAACACTCCTAAAGGGCCGCTGTACTAACGGATTATACTCCTTCCCCAACATCACAGCAATACAAGCTCTTCATTCCAACCGAACATCATCCAACCTTTGGCATCAAAGGCTCGGTCATCCATACAAAGACACTCTCCGAATCATCTCGCTACAAAACAAGCACCTTCGCATACAATCAATTCTCTTCATGTATGTATTGTCAAAGAGTCATAAACTTGTTTTTCCTAAATCCACTAGTAAAACTAAATATCCTTTTGAACTAATTCATTCATATGGGACCCTCACCAACTATTTCAATACAAGGCTACCAATATTATGTCATATTTATTGACGACACTTCACATGGATGTTTCTCACCTACAAACAGTAGCCACCAAATTCCAACAACTACATAAAATGATACAAACACATTTCTCCAAGTCCATTAAAACACTGCATGATGGTGGAGGTGAATTCTATCCAATACACTTCATAATTACCCCATCAATCATGGGATTATCCATCAACTATTGCCCTTATACACCAACAAAATGGTGTGAAAAGGAAACATCGACACATCATTGAACTGTGAACTCTACTACACATGCAAACCTTCCACCAAAATGGACGCAAACTTACAGCGACATATCTCATCAATCGCCTCCCTACAAAGACACTCCATCTACTCACCTTATCAAGTTCTCTACAAGAAAGTCCCCAACTACTCATCTAAAGTGGCTCAACGCTTTCCCTCTCCATAACTCCACCAACACTAATAAATCCTCCCCTAAAGCTTATGTATCTTCTTCATTTACTCCCAAACCTACAAAGGATACAAATTACAACCCTACCACCAACCGTCATGATATCACGTCATGTTACATTTCATTTAAACCCACTTCTCATACTCGAACCTTCACCAATCAAACCACCAACCACGCCACTCCTCCTAACACCTATCCCTCAACTTCGCCCAAAGCATGCAACACCCCAACCAATCAAACCAATCACCACCACTCATACAACCGAAGCTCCCCAACAATCACAACCAACGGAAATGGACAACCCAACCCCAATACCACCATCCATACACCCAATGAAAACCAGACTTCAAACAGGCCACTGGAAACCAAAAGTCATTTTTAATCTCCTACACCAGCATACTACCATAGAACCCACATGCTACACTCAAGCAATCAAACACGCTGAATGGAGGAAAGCCATGTCCGAAGAATTTCTGGCACTTCAACAACAAGCAACCTGGACACTAGTCCCACCACCAGCAAACCAAACAATTATAGGTTGCAAATGGACATACAAGACCAAACACCACTGAGGATCCATAGTTTCGCTATAAAGCTCGCTAGTGGCTCTGGCTTCAAGCAAGAATACGGATTCACTTCAAACTTTCGCCGTAAAATGCCCACAATCCATCTTTACTTACACTAGCACATCAATGGCCGTCAACAGTAGACGCTCAATGCCTTTCTCACGCTCCTCCACGACACTATATACATGACTCAACCACCAGTTTTCGACGATCAACTCCACATCATGTATGCTTACTTAAAAGCAATTTTCTCAAATAACAATCCCAATGGTACTCCACCTTTACCGAGCACCTCAAACATCTTGATTTCATGATTAGTACAAATACCCGCTTTTCTTTATATACTTCCAACGACAACCGCATTTATCTCTCCTTACAGCATCCTCATTTGCATTCCAAAGTCATTTGTGGTATCCTCCAAAATCTCCAATTGTAGTAAACTTAAAGACCTTGGCCTGCTTTCCACCTTCCTCGAATTCATGTACCACGCCACCAACAAACTCCACCTCACTCAAACCGACTACATCTCGCTCTCAATAGTAACGGCATGACAAATTGCAAAAGCGCCCAACATCCACCGAGCAACCGACTCTCATGAAGCAGCGATCCTCTCATCGAATGATCGTTGGATCCCTCCAATACCTTATCACCCGACGGACATGTTTCCAACCACCTATGTCAACATATGCACAACCCACTTACCACACACTCTCAATCACTTAAACGGGTTTTACGCTATCTGCAAGGGACATCTAAACATGGCATCATCACTGGGGACCTCAAACTTGTTATTCAGGCCGGAGACCCAATCAATGCACGTTCCACCACCGGATTCTCGTGATCTTCTCTGCCCAACTTCATCTCTCGTGGAAAGTTCAAAATGACCACCGTGACGCTTCCTCCACCGAGGTAGTATAGCACTAGTTGCAGCCAAAGAAATAATTCGCTCCGCTTTCAGCACTCAACTCGAATTCCAACCGCCGAAGCTACACCATTATTCTGTGATAACACCTCAGCAATGGCAATCGCAACAAATCCCATCCTCCAAGAACAAAACACACATCGAGATCGACTACCACTTTATGAGATCACATCGCAAAAGAAAAATACAAATTCATCATCTATCCACAAGACCAAATAGCTGATATTCTCACCAAACCACGCCAACCAGCTTCATCCATCACGTACAAATTCACGGTCCAAACATTGGATCATTCGTTGAGGGACGGTAACAACCAATCGTTCATCTTCTCCACAGGATAAAACCTACGCAAGCCGCATTCTCCTCTAACGGCATTCACTACCACAGTGCACACGCAAACCAACTTCACGATCATCTGAGCCGTAATCCTCACATGCACCTGTTTCATCCTTCTATATAGGAATTATCGCAATGTAATATTTTGGGTTAGAAGAATTATTATCAAAGCTGATACTTCATCTCTCTCTGTCTATCTCTTTCTCATCTCCTCTCTAGCCTGCAGATCTTTCTTCACTTCCACTAAGGTTTGTAGAATTTGATTTTCTTTTGGACTAATCCTATAATGAGTCAAATTTGGAAGGGTTGAACCAGGTATAAAGTCAATGCAGTGTTGTATTTTACATAGTGGTGGGAGGCCTGTGGGTAGTTCCGGAGAACATAACTCTTGAAATTCGCTCAGTAACAGCTGTATGGCAGCAGGAATATTAGTATCGAACTTCGGATTTTCTTTGGAGATTACAGCAAATAACATTTGGGATTCCTTATAGGCCGTGAGTAGTCCCCCTCCATTAATCGTCGTAGGCAACGTAACTTTGTGTGCTTCTTCAAATCTGAATTGTTGCTCGTATGAAGTAATTTTAATTGCTTTCCTTTCCAAGAAAATGAGTAAGTATTAGCTCTGCCATCATATATAGCACCAACATCATATTTCCAAGGGCGCCCAAGAATCAAATGACAAACATCCATATCTAATACATCACATGCTACCTCACAAATGAAGTTTTGACCTATGCTGAAAGTAACATTGCACATTTTCGTTACCAAGATATCTATTCCTCTCTTTACCCAACTTATTTTGTATGGATAACGATGTTTAACAGTTTGCAGCTGTACTGCTTTAACAACTCTGCTAGAGATGATGTTTTCTGTACAACCGCTGCGATGAGGACATCACAGACTTTCCCACTGATGGTGCACCTGGTTTTAAAGATTGCATGCTGCTGAAATGTGTGAGCTATTTGTCCAGGAACTATAAGAATTTTCTCTAGAATGCATGCAAGTACTTCTCCATCATCTCCTTCTAACTCCTCAATCTCCAACGTATTTGAAGTGGACTCTTCAGTTGTTTCAGGCTCAACATCACCTTCTACATATTGTAGTTTCTTATTAGGACTTTATTTGATTTGTGCCCAAATTGGAAACATCTGAAGCACTTCAAATTATTTGTTTTCGCATATGGGTTCTCTTTTCTGGTACCAGCTCCTTTATTACCCGTCTTTGGTTCAATATTTTTGGGATTGTTAGATGTTGGGGATGGTGTATTCCCAACCTTTGAATTGCTACATGGGGTTTTTGAATTCTCCCAATTGTAGTCACTTGTTGAACGCCTTAATAAACTTCCCTTAAGGTGACAAGTCACTTGTTGTTCAGTTAAGGGCTAGATTAATAGCTTGTGATAATGTCCAAACGAAATTCAGTTATAACTTGTCTTGAATTGCTTCCATCAAGCCTCTGATGTAATGAGCTACTAATTGATTTGGTGATTCATTCAGGTTGTTCCGAGCTGTGCCGAGCACACAGCGTGAAAAATTCTTATGTGTAGTCATTAACTGACCTCGTACCTTGCCGACAGTGTTGATATTGTAGGTACAACATTTGCTCAAAATCTGTAGGTAAGAAATGACTCCGCAAGAGTTGCTTCATGCGCTTCTAGCTTTTGATCGGTCCGTTGCCCTCCCTTGTACGAGATTGGAGCAATTGGTTCCACCACGCTGCCGCGCCACAAACTTTACCTGCTTATTCGGTCGCACATCGGTAAAGCTAAAGAAATTTTCCATGGACTGTTCCTAATCGAGGTAATCCTCAATGTGTAATTGGCCATCAAATGAAGGAATATCCAGTTTAGGTTGATATTCATTATTAGAGGAGGAATCATACCCCGAATCGAAGGCCATGTCGGTGGTTCTATCTTAAAGCCGGTTCCTCTTCATAATCTGAGTCCAATGTTTCTGATCGATGGTGTAGGCCGTTGCCGTCATTTGAACTAATTTCTCGTCTATCCCTATTCCGCAATCGTAACTGTTCTCGTAACTCCGTAGCTGCGGTAGCTCTCTCCTGGTTCTCCATGACACCTACTAGTGAATCTCCGGGCACATTTTCGTTGCGGGTGAGTCGCAACTCTTGTCGGACTGTTCGGTGAAAGTGGCGGAACTCGTCTATCACTTCGTCAAGATGTTGTTCAAGCCGCAATTGGCGAGACCAAAGGGCCTCAAGCTCCGATCGTCGTTGATCGCCTTCCGCTTGCCGTCATCCGCCATAGTTCCAACAAGTGATGAGGTGACCATTCTTTCTTTTGATGAGATTGAGAAAATCTGAATATTAGAGATGAGTGAAGAAAATATATTAGATAACTAGCACTCTCATTAAGTATTGCTAAGATGTAGTTATCAAATTCTTAAAATATAAAAATAATTCAATAATTTATAATTACCAAAAAATCTTCTTCATTTTAGTAAGATAGGCTATTTATAGCCATTACAAGCATATTTTAAAAGAACAGAATTCAAAACATAGAGAGAAAGGTGGATGACTATATTAATATAAAGCATTAAATTATCTTATTATTTTATATCATCCACTCATTTTATATACTATTATTTTATGTAGATTCAACCACTTCACATATCATGCTTTGAATTTTTAATTACAAAATTTCAAACATGGAGTTTCTAGAAGAAAATTAAAAATTATTTAAATAAAAAGATAAATCATAAAATGGGTTTTAGCAGTTAATGCTGCCTTTTCTTTCTTAAATTTTCTTGCTTTATTTGATCTTATAAATGACCTGAGCTCTAATTTTTGGATCCTCATATTCTACATCAACTCGGCTCATTTGAACTCGCCCGTAGAGTTGAAATCTAAGTCTTCTACTAATTGTGGGCTAAAGTCTCCAAATCGATCACAACCATGTGTCTTCAGGTGATTTATTCTTCTAATGAACTAGAAAATGATATTCATAAGCTGGATTAATGGGCGCTTCCTCGATGATAATATAATCAACTTCAAAGGAAGAGGGCTTCTGCAAGTACGGTGTTATATCTCCTGCTAAAGAGTTAGACTGAACAAGTGGAGATTTGCTAATTCCTTCATATGATAGAATATCTTCAATATTAATAACTGGATGAATGAGCATATCAGCACGCAAATCAAGGTGATAAGCATTAGTTCTAATTTTTTTAAAGAAATTTAAAAGGACCACAAGCTCGTGCATGTAATTTCTTATATCTAGTGGTTTGATAACGCTCAGGTCGAATGCGAATCAATATATAATCAAATTCTTTATATTCTTTCATTGAACAATTATGATTTGCCTTAGAAGCATAGTTTTTTTATTACTTATAGTAATTTGCTTTCTTATATCTTCATGGAGGCTTTAAAAATCTTTAACAAATGAGAATGCTGCATCAGAAAATACGTGAGATGATATGTTTGCTACATATATTGGTCGTCGTGGGTTTTGACCATAGATTATTTCAAATGGTGACTTTTTTGTAGTTCTAGAAATATTACTATTATAAGCAAATTTTGAGGTTTGTAAATGTAAATCCTAATTTCCTAAACTTTTACCTACCATGTATCTAAGAAAATTCCTAAGGTAGGATTAACTACTTGAGTTTGTCCATCAGTTTGTGGGTAAAAGGTAGAAGAAAATTTTAATTTGGTACCTAATAATTTTCATAATGTTTTTCAAAAATATGAGACAAACTTAACATTTCTGTCAGAAATAATGGTTAAAGGGAGACCATGGAGTCGCACTATTTCCTTAAAAAATTAATTTGGCTATATAAGCATCATTTATTTTAAACAAGGTAAGAAATGAGCCATTTTGAGAACCTATCCACTACAACAAAAATACTATCATGTCATCGAGCTATCCTAGGTAATCCTAAAATAAAATCCATTAATAAGTCTTCCCAAGGCCTATAAGGAACATGTAAGGTAGTGTATTGTTCAGACCTTTGTTTCATAATTTTAGCCTATTTATAAATTAAATATTGAGCCATTAATTTTTGAACATCTCATTTTAATGAAGGCCAATAAAATTTATTTTCTAATAAACATATGGTCTTATCCTTTCCAAAATGATTAGCTTCACCCCCATATGTAGCTCAGTGATAAAGAATTCTTTAAGAAAAGATCGAGGAATGCATAGTTATTTTTCTTTATATAAATATTCATTTGTTATCAAGAATGTACCATGTAAAGTTATTGGTTTATCTAGGTGTTCAAGATAAATTAGGTGAAAGTCAGAGCACACAATATAATCATCTTTAATTCTATCAAATCCTGGGATTCTCAAATCTAAAGAGAAATTCATTAGGTTTACCTCGGATAAAGCATCAGCAGGTTTATTCTCAATTCCGTGCTTATGCTTTAGAATAAAAAAAAGTAGTCTTGTAAAAATTCAACCCATTTTGCATGCCTATGACTTAATTTTGTTGAGTATTAATGAATTCTACATGATGATGATCGAATTAAGTATAAATTCTCTACGTAAGAGATAGTGCGCCAATGCCTTAAGAATTGAATTACAACATAAAACTCTTTATCATAAGTGAATATCATTGTTTAGCTTCATTTAACTTTTCACTAAAGAATTTATGATGATTCTCTTAACTTAAAATTTCACCAATCCCAATTCCTAAAGTATTACATGTCATTTCAAAGGCTTTAGAAAATCGAAGAAGGATCAGTGTTATAAGAACTTTAATTTGCTCTAAGACTTTTGTGCATTAGGAGTCCAATAAAATTTATCTAATTTTAGTATATCAGTTATCGGAGCAACAATGGTACTAAAATTCTTGATAAATTTTTGATAAAAAGTGGCTAAACCATGGAAGCTTCTAACTTCAGTAAAACTTTTAGTGATGACCAATCTAAGATTACTTTCACTTTAGAAGGATCAGGTTAAGTCCAGTAGTGGATATAATAAAGCCTAAAAAGATTACCTCTGCTTATAAAAAGAAACACTTTTTAAAATTAATGTATAATTTCTCTTATCTAAGTAGTTCAAAGACTTTTTGTAGGTATTGTAGATGCTCATTTTCACTTGGACTAAAAATCAGAATATCATCAAAATACACCACCAAAAATTTATCTATATATGGTTTAAGAATAGTATTCATTAATCTCATAAATATTCTAGGAGCATTTGAAAGTACAAAGGGTATGACAAGTCATTCATAAAGTCTATCATGGGTCTTAAAAGTCATCTTCCACTCATCTTCTGATCTAATCTGAATTTGATGATATCCACTTTTTAGATCAATCTTTGAAAAAAAATTTGCTCTTGAGATTAAATCTAACATATCATTTAATCGGGGAATAGGAAAATTATATTTGATAGTAATTTTATTTATTGCTCGACTATCAACACACATTCATCATGATCCATCTTTTTTTGAAGTTAATAATGCTGGGACTGCACAAGGGCTAAGACTCTCTTGAATAAAATCCTTTTTTTTTAATAATTTCTCAACTTGTCTTTTAATCTCAACATGCTTGATTGGGTTCATTCTATAATATGGAAGATTGAGAAGTTGAAAATTGGGTAAGAACTCAATAGCATGTTGAATGTCTAGAGGTAGCTAGGAAGCTCAAGTATATCTTTAAAATCGAAAGAAGAGAAGAGACCACAAATGTGAGTCTCATTAGAGTCTGACTTTCTTTTACATGTAAGAAGAAATGATCGACAAATTCTTTCATAAAGCTCCAAAACCTATTGTTCTATCTTTGGGATCAAAAGAAGAAGAGATGTTTTAAAGTAAGAATAAAAATGATAATATTAAGCCTAATAGTAGGATTTTCTATAATTAATTGAAGTTTGACATTTTTCTTCAATAGAGGGTTACAAGTAAGTTATTTTGTGTGGTATTATGGATGGTGTTTTCCGGTTTTATTAATAGAGTTTAATAGTCTTATTATTATGTTTAAAAATATAAGTATTTTCCCTATCATAGTGAATAACATTCATATCATACAACCAAGATCGTCCTAAGAGAATATGAGCAATGCCCATAGGAGAACATCACACCAAATCCTCCCTCTTCTATTTTAATTGGAACTAAACATCGATTGGTGATGGGAAGAGATGTATGATTTACTTAGCTAACATGAAATAGTTTAGGGTGAGGTTTAGATTTTAGGTTGGCTCAAAGTGTGTGTGTTGAAATAATATTCAAAGCACTCTCCATCTATAACTAACACATCTCTTTTCATTACACAAAACATACATGCTAAAAATATTCTTTCTCCTCGAATCTTCTGCCTCATCTTTAATTACGGTAAGAAATCTCATCACATTAACATGAGGGTCATCATTTAATTCTAATTCTTCATCAGATAATGGGGTGTCATCATAAACGTCTTCTAAATTATCATCTATTGGATTTTCAACTTCTTCTAAAAATAAGATTTGAGCTTTACATTGATTTTGCATATGACCCTTTTATGACATTTAAAACATATTACTTCCTGTGTTCTTAGAGCTCCCTTCAATTGAAGTTTTAGGCAAAGGGGTGCCATTTGGATGGGCTGTCAATAGGATGAAATGAAAGGTACTTGACTTTTAGTTTTAGAGAGGGAGGTAAATTTCTTTTGTTGTTCAACTAATAATGCATAATAAAATGCTTCATCTAAAGATTGGGTCAAATAATTCAACTTCATTTCTAATGCCCCTAAGTCCAATAACAAATTTATTAGTTAATTGCCAATCATTATCGACAATCCGTTCTAGAAACTAGATCTTAAAAAGTATTCAAGTATTTAGTTACAAGATAATTACCTTGTGTCAAAGTTAATAATTGATTATGTAGCTTCTTATCATAATGCTTAGGACAATACTTTGCTCTTAACATTTTTTTTCATTTCTATCCAAGTGAGGTTTGTCCTTCCTAATATTATTCTTTAGCTAAAATATTTGTCCAATAAATTTTAGCATGCCCTATCAATTTCATTTTAGCAATAGTAACCATTTGGTAATCATCCATTTTATACCAATCAAAGAAGTCATCCATTTGAACTAATCAATCGAGACATTTTTTTGGATCATGTATACCATCATAAGTTGAGGCTTCTACTTTAACTTTTCGAGATGGATCATTAGAGTCTAAAATAATTTTCTTCCCTTCCACCATTTCTAGCAATTGATGGTATTCTAAGTGGTTAATTTTCTCTATGGTTTGGATATGAATCTTCTTCATCTATCCCTATTGGCACAGTCTTAGTAGGTATTGGAGGAGAAGTTGACACTCTATTATTTTGTATATGAGTTATAAGAGTTTGCATTTGTTGTTTAAGTTTTTGCATTTGATTCTTATTTTCTTCTAATATTTGTTGAGTTTTTGATTCATTGTCATGGATCCTAAGATCTAAGGCCTAATCTCAAATTTTCAACTTGATCTTGAGATAGATTTTGGTTTGAGATTTCTTTAAGAAAAAAAAGATATATTAAAAGGATCAATGAAAAAATGAAATAAAATAAACAAGTATAATATAATTGCAATCAAAGTGAAATTTTATTTTAGGTTAAGAGAAATTCAAGTGATCCACTTAAATCAAGCCTCTGACAGCTTTAGGTCTAAAGTTCTATTTAAAAATCACTAAGTTTAACACACTTATATTATTATGCATATTTTTTTATTTTTTTAATGCAATGAAAAAAATACACTTTTTTTTCTTAAGAAAAAGTTATCATAAATTAATCAAAGAAATTCTAAAATTAATCATAAATAATAACAAAGATAATAAAACAAGTAATTAGATTTTGATTTACTAATGGCTAGGTTGTTTTAGGGTGAAGCATTACATCACTGCTTTCTTAATTTTCTGAAAGTTCACACAATTAGAAATTGACTCAAATATATAATGAAGCATACTGATTGAATTTGTATGCTATTATCATAAACTTGTAAGCAATATATTTCTTTCCAAGCTACTAATATATATTTAAACTATCTTATAAAAAAATTAATTAACCTCACAAGTCAGAAAAACTCAAGTTTGAAGACAAGTCCATCACTTGAGATGCTTTTTGAAGAAACTTTAACCAAATTGCTCCTTCCGCGCTCAGCTCATACCAAAATTTTGATGGAGCTTCTTTCTTTTGTGATTGAGAGAACGTTATTGGAGGTGAGAGAAGAAGATATGTTGGATAACTTCCAAGATTTGCCACACCAAGCTCAACCACAAGAATAACTCAATAATTTATAATCCAAAAAGATCTCCTTCATTCTAAGATGGGCTATTTAAAGCCATTACAAGCATCTTAAAAAAAAAAAAAAATTTAAAACATGGAGGGAAAGGTGGCCACATTAATGTAATCATCATTAAATTGTCATTATTTTATATCATCCACTCATTTCATATGATATTATTTTAGATTCAACCACTTCAATGTTACGCTTTGAATTTTAAATGCAAAATTTTAAATATGGAGCTAGAAGAAAATTAAAATTATATAAATAAAAAGATGAAATTATAAAATGAACTTTAGAATAAGCTTTCTTTTTCAATTTTCGGGTTTTAACAGATTCAGAAATGAATATTGAGCTCTAATTTTTGGATCCTTATGATATTTTATATCACCAACTCTGATACCAATCTGATGCAGCTAAACCTTCAAAGGTAGCACCACTGGACTCTTTTAGCTTTCCTGCATAAAGGAACCAAAACAGAATTAAGTGGAAGAGGGAGCAGTTACAGCAGAAATGAAATATTCTCTGAGTAATCCCAAAATAACAACCTGCCTGGCAATTCACATGACTACTTATATATATGTCATTTCTTACACAAGAATGCCATAAGCTATAAATATATAAAATGTAAAATAATAAGATATTAAATGTGTAATTGTAATTAATAATACTAGTAAGCTAAAGGTTGTCCCAGCTATGTAAGTAACTAACTACTCTTTCTCTGCATTTATATCAACCATCGATTCTGCATGTGGACCTGCATCAATATACAAATGCCTCTAGAAAAAATAATTTTGAGAGAAGTGCAACTATATGAAAGCGTAAAAACAGCTTCTTAAGATGTGGTTTAACTTTTCAAAATATACTTTTATGGATTTTAATTTTTAATTTAATTAATTAATTAATTTAATTAATTATATACTAATTAATATTAGGATATTATATTTAATTGTATGAAATTTATAATAAATATTTACAATCTACAAAATAATATGATAATTGCATAAAAGCAATCTTTTTTAGTAATCTCTCCTAATAATAAATGATTATACAAGGTATATAGTTTCAGCTAAATTTATAAAACAAGCTTAATTAAATTCTTAAAATTTTGACCCAAAAAAAGAATACAAAATTAAAATTTTTATTAAATTCATTAGAAAACAAATCCAATAAATTTGGAATCCATTTAATCAAATATTTGATTCACAAATAGCACAGAAACAGCACAATGTTCAAACCACAAGTATTATTTATGATTTAAAAAAGAAAAACAAGAAAGAAAGAGTATAGATAGCTTGCTCTCACCAAAGCTTCAGAAAAACAAACAAATAATGATCAGAAGAATAAGAACTGAATCAGAATAGCAGCAATCATCGTCACAAATCACTTTTTTAAAAAAAAAAAAAAAAACTTCAGTTGATAAAACAACAAACTTCCCACGCAGCAGTTTTTTCAGTAAAATCTAATTGAAGCTTTCACTAAATCAACTAAACTAACGGTACCAAACATCCCAAAGTGGACTGAAAGCATAAGGGAACAATTAATCAGTTCCTCTTTAAGATTCCTGCTTTGGAGCTTCTTTGATCTCATCTCCAGCATCCTCCTGCATTTGAAAATAAATGTAATGTAACTATTAATTGATTCTTCAAATATTTAACTCAGATTAAAGAAAAATCAATGATTTTGAACCACGCCTTGAACAAATTTTGATTAAGATATCCTTAAGGATGAAAACTAAATTACTTACTTGAAAACAAACAGAATCAGCATTAATAAGAAAGGAGAGAGAGAGAGAGAGAGAGAGGAGAATACATTTATATCAGAAGTCCACAGTGTCAAGTTATCACGGAGGAGTTGCATGATCAATGTGCTGTCCTTGTAGGATTCCTCTCCCAATGTATCCAGCTCAGATATAGCTTCATCAAAGGCCTTTTAAAAGAGGGGAAAATAATACTTTGATTTAATATTAGAATTCAATAGAAGAAGAAAAAAAAAAACAAATGTGCAATTTAAGCAGAGGCTATTATATAAAAGAACTCCATATATATATATATATAAAAGACTTATGATCCCGTAATCAAGTTTTTATTATAAAATTCTAATTGAGTTCTGAATAAGATTGTGGAACATATCACACTTTCCTCAAATGTCCTATTGAAGGGTGAATGATTAAATCTCCTTAAGAAAAAAATAAGAAAATTTATATATATAGCACCAGAATTTGATATTTATCAATATAGTATTTTTTTTAAACATGAAAAATTGCATTTCACTCTAAAAAAAAGTAATTATGGTGCTATTTTTGATGTAATTTCAAAATTTTGGATGATATTCATGTAAATAGAAAGGTTTTGTGTTAGACATATAAATATATAAGAATTGTGTGCTATTACGCAAATGTCCAAAAAAAATAATCACAATATTAAATATTATTAAAAAACAGAAATACCATTCAACAATTGAAGTTTAAAATGACAAATCAAAGGTTATATTTCTACCACTTAATTAATTAGAGTCGCTGCATATTTGTCCGTGGATATGAATGGAACATTTGTCCAACAAAATAATGAGACTGGTCGAGACAATATAAGAATAATTAAAATTCCATGATTTATACTTGCGTGAAGAGAAGGATTCGCAATGGTAAATCTTTTAATAACGAGCATCCTTTTTTTTCATTATTTTTGGAAGGCAATTCCCTTTGGACATAAGAACTCAGAAGCCAATGGTATATCTTCTAATTATTTATTTATTTGGCTGCAAGTTAACATTTTCATTTTTTTTTCATAACTAGATCTTAGAAAATCTAGTCTAAAACTCTAAAACTTCCAAACCTGACAGTCGCTTTGAACAAATAAAACATATATAGCCTCAACTTAATCTCACATTTGATTTGATTTGATTTTGATATTACTAATCTTATCGGCTATACTTCCTTCTTATAAAGGCTTCTAATGCTAATTTAATTCAAATGTAAAACGAATCTCTAAAAAAAGCATCTCTCTCTTTAAAATTACTCTTTTTTCAGTAATAAAAACTAAGAACTAAATTGTAATCTATTACTAAAAGTAAGGATATTAAAGATTTAAACTTACTAAGACCAGATAATATTTAATATAACCGTACGCAGATAATATTTCATATAAATGTACTAAATACTTCAAATAAAATAAGAAAGATAGAATTCTAAAATTCTAAAGAAATTCCATTCAGTAGATAGATAAAATGCCATATAATCTATATTAGAATCTACAAAGTATAATATATTTTATATTCAAAATTTCTATTGCCCGAATTTGATAAAAAAATTTAGAAATATTGAAATATCTAATATTGAAATATATTATAAATATTTTTAGAAGAAATCTATATCTATAATATAAAACTAGAATTGTAATATGAATTTAAAACTATCATAGAATAATGAAGAACTATCAGTTTTCAATATAAGATATAATAATTAGACAATTTTGATATTTTAATAGATAACGTTAATAAATATAATGACATAAAATAAATAAATAAATAAATATATATATATATATATATATATATATATATATATATATATATATATAGAGAGAGAGAGAGAGAGAGAGAGAGAGACGAGATATGAGGGGGAAGAGAGAGGGTTTATTCAATGTTCAATCATTCTTATAGACTTATGGTTACAAGCAAATAAAACGACACAATTAGAAGAAAATAGAGAAAATAGGTCCTAGCTAAAAAATAATAATAGCACAATAAATAACTCTAATAAATAATTCTAAATTTTCCTAAAATATATGCGTTAAATTAGAAAATAGGCACTTTAATTAATTGCATAATCAACATCGAACATAAGTTAGAGTCATCATCAACCTTTCTTAAGTATGAAGAACGCACTTCTTAAGAACGAGCTAAAGATACTTATTTAAAAGGTTAGAAAAGATGAATTACAGATCATCATGAATCACCCACAAATCATAGGATAGTAAATAACCATGCTATCAGATAAAATAACATCATCCGCCTAAAAGACTTATTATAATCTCATTTAATAGAATATGCTTAACAAGTGGAACTGGTGCAAGAGCTGGAGGCAAGACGAGAATTGGTCCTATTAGTGGGGATGTAAAAACCCCATTCGTAAAGGTACTTGTTAAATATTTTATAGGCTTAAAAGTTCCTTTAGAAGGTAATAGATTCCTGATATTGAAAATCAAACTAATATTCACCTTTCCAAGTAAACCAATTATACATATGAATTTGGCCCAAACTTCCGAAGTATTGGTTAGGGGGCTGGGGCTGGGGCTGGGGCTGGGGTTTGGGTATGGAGTTTCTTCGAGTTGGTAGGAAGCATTCAAGACATACAAACTGACACAACCACTCAGCCTTCATCATATTCTCATAATTTTCTATGAGCATTTGCTATAATTTATATTTTGAAAATCAATTTATGATTTAACATCAAAATGTAACTTACGCATATGCTCAACAAATGTTGAAGCAACATTAAAATATGCATGCACAAGTACATGTATGAGAACAATAAGCTGCCTATGCAAAACTATAAAGGGCGATTTGTTAATTGTTATACTTATAGAGTTGTCATAAACAAATTCAATCTTAATAATAATGAATCTCAATTACCTAAACTGCTATCATAAGACAATGCACTAAATGTCCTAGACTTTTATTCATAACTATGCATGTTTTTTTGTTTGTTTGTTTGTTTGTTTGTGAAAAGTAGATGAAAATTTTAGCTATGTCCCAAGTTATTTTCATAATATTTTTTAAAATAACTAGCAAACCTTACATCTTATCAAATACAAAGTGGGAGACAGCATAGTTAAATGATTTATTTAAAGAACAATTTGACAACATGAGAACTATCAACAATCTTAGAATAAGGAATAGAATGTAACATTTCAGAAAACCTATCAACTACCATTGATCTAGAATCATGTCAATGAGTAGTTCCAAATAATCCTGACACAAGATTCATGTTGATCTCTAGCCGCAACACATTAGGCACAACTAGGGGAGTAAGATGGTCTAAAGTTTACTTAAAGTTTTCCCCATTTAACAAGTTCAACATTGGCTTCCCAACTAAAGGCTACCAAATAAATTGTATTATCACATCATAAATGATCATCTAATCCTTCTACAGGTAACTATCAAATACAAAAATCTTACAAGAAAGTATGACGAAGACAATTTCGATCCTCATAGAGGGAATCCATCATATAATGTAAAGTATTTAATTAATATGATTTGAGTAACTTTCAAAACAAGATAGATTTTATTAAATTCAAGGTATGTTATAGACTTTTTTTTATCAAACCTTGCACAATATTGTGCTAAGTTTAAAAGTCTCAGTACACCATTTGTGTTCTCAATTATAGCATTGGATCACAATTTTCTTCCAAGTAGAGAACAGTGAGGATATAGGTTAGGATCTTGGAATATAGGTACTCTTACGAATTAAATTAATGTTAGATATTATGGTTCATGAAAAGATAAATATTTTAAATGTTCAAGAAACTAAATGAGTTGGGGAGAAAGCGAGATTGATAGTTTAGGTTTTAAACTTCGGTAAAAAAGTCGAACTAAAATCTGTAGGTGTGATTATAAATAAAAGTTTGAAGGATAATATTATAAATATTAATACGTGTGATAGAATTATACTTTAAAGATTATTGTTGATACTAAGATTATCAATGTTATAAGTGTCTACGCTCTCAAGGTTTGAGGTAGTAAAATAAAAATTTTGGAATGAATTAGAGGATTAATACAAAAGATACCTCTCAAAGAAAAGTATTTATCGGAGAGATTTAAATGACACGTTGGTAGAGTGGTAAAGATTTTAAAGATTACATGATGGATGGATTACTAAGAAAGAGGACTATATTAGATTCTTTAAATTTTACGATTAGAATGCTAACACTTTATTTAAGAAGAGATGAACATATTATTACTTATAAAATGGATCTAAGAAACACGATTGATTATTTTCTAATAAGAAAAATAGAACGCTTTAGATTGAAAGATTCTAAAGTCATTCTAAGTGAAAATCAAGAATCACATCGATTGTTAGTTTTAGATTTAGATTTAAGGAGAAGAGAAAAATAAACTAAATTATCATTCTAGAATTGGGACATTAAAAGAACACAAATAAAAATATTTTAAGAGAAGTTATAAGAGATTGGAATTTAGGATGTTCAGAAAGCCAATATTATGGAAAAATAAATAAATTAAAGTTACAAAAGACGCTTGGAGAATCAAAATGAAGTTCTTTAATAAGAATAGAGTGAGCGAAGAAAGAAAAGATAAAAAATAAGATTATTATAAAACTTAGTTTAAATGTAAAAAATCGGAGGATTGGGGAAAGATATAAAGCTACCAGAGATTCTAAGAAAGTGATATGATGAAAAAAAATTTATTTAGTGATTTATACAATAGATAGATGAAAGATGTATGATATAAGTTAAACCAAAGAGATAAGAGAAGTAAAGAGACATCAAGGTGAGATGGATGAAATAAAATATTTTTTTTAGAAAGAAAAAATGGATGAGGTATTTTGATAAACTTTTCAATGAAAGATCCGAAAGACGATTGATTTTAGCAATCTTAATACCCTAAACATAAATAGAATTTCATTTTTTATCGTCAGATTAGTAAATCTAAAGTTAGTGAAGTTTTAAAGAAAATGAAATGTGAAAAGCAAGAGGACCTGATAATATTCCAATAGAAGTGTGGAAATGTTTAGAAGATCAAGGAATTTCTTGACTTATAAATTTTTTTAATGTCATTTTAAAGACTAAAAAGATACCAGATGAGTGTAGAAAGAGTTTGTTGGTTCCTATATTTAAGAATAAAGGTGATGCACAAGAGTATGCAAATTATAGAGGAATTAAGTTAATGTGCCATACATTAAAATTATGGGAGAGAGTAATTGAAAGATAGTTACGATGTGATACGTAAGTTTCTCACAATCCTTGGTTTCATGCCGTAGATCTAATATGGATGCTATACATTTGTTAAGGGATTTGATGGAGAGAAAGTAAGGAGGATCTACATATGATATTTATTGATTTAGAAAGCTTATGATAAAGTTTCAAGATATGTTCTTGAGAGTTCTAGAACGTAAATGAGTTAATATTGGTTATATTCAAGTCATTAAGGATATGTATACTAGTCGATGTCCAAACACAAGGAGGATTGACAAAATATTTTCCTATTTCAATTGGATTACATCAAGGATCCTTTAAGCCCTTATCTTTTACTTTAGTTATGGATGTTCTTACGCATTTACAAGAAGATGTACCTTGGTGTATGCTTTTGTCGATGACATTCTTCTTGTTGATAAGACTGAGAGGGAGTCCAACGTAAACTTGAATTATGGAGGTCAACTTAGTCTAAAGGTTTTCGCTTAAGTAGATCTAAACCTAATATATGGAGGTAATTTTGGAGAAGTTCTAGTGTTGTGACATTAAACAAGTCATTAATAAGAGTGGCGTTTGATATTTAGGCTCTATTATCCAAAATGATGGTGAAATAGATGGAGATGTTATTAGTAGAATTCAAGTTGGATGGTTGAAGTGGAGGAATGCATCGACCTATTATGTGATAGAAATATTCCAAAACTTAAAGGAAAAATTTTATAAGATGGTGGTAAGAATGACTTATTGCGTAATACCAATAAAGAGAAGCATAAGACTAAGTTGAGAGATGAGGATGCTTAGGTGGATGAGTGGCTTTACTATTAGAGATAGAATGCAAAATGAGTATATTGGAAAAAGTTAATCAATGGTAGATAAGATGGAGAGTCACCTTAGATGGCCACATAAAGCGTCAGTCAGATGACAGAGAGAGTAGATGCATTTGCCTTATGTTAAGAAAGGTAGAGGTAGACCTAAAAGACTTGGTTAAGATGTATAAAAATGATCTTAGTATACTTGATTTAAATGAGAATTTGACACATAATGGACACAATGGACAAGGATTCATGAAATACCCCACCTAGTGGGATTAAGGCTTGTTGTTGTTGTTGTAGAGAACAGTGAGCATTCCTCTACCAAACAAATGGTCTTGTCACATTCTAAATGACCATCTAATCCTATTGCATGCACTCCTAGACAAGAAAATCTCAAGTACAAGGGATGCATACTTTAGATCCTTCCAATAGGAATCTATCATGCAATATAAAAACTGAAATTCTTATGATTTGATTGACTTACAAATCAAAATAAATCCAACTAAAAAATAAGGTAAATTAGAGGCATCATTTATTTTCTCAAAACTTGAAACTTTCACATTCTAGAGTTAAGCAAGACAAAAACTCTTACTTCAACATCTTTATTTTTAACTCTATAGATGTTTAAAAATATAGAAATGTTCTTACATAAATGCATCACTTTTTGGGATTTTAAATTTGGTGACAAAGATGTACTGCAAATGAGAACAACGCCAAAATAAATGGCTAAAAATTAACCAATTAATTGTTGTAGAACTTGATTCATAATTCTCATTAAAGTGTAAGGTACACTGGACATTCTAAATGGCATCACAACCATCAAGTGTTTTGAAAGTTGTCTTCCATTTATCAGTAGGATAATTTCATATCTAGCGGCATCCATTTCTAAGATCAATTTATGAGAACCATAGAGATCTTGAAATTGGATCTAGCATATCATCTAAAAAGAAATAGAGAAATTATGTTGAATTGTAATTTAGTTAATGACTTTTTTATCAACTAACAATATTCTTGAATCAACTTTATTGGAAGTTAATAAAAAAAGCACAATATAAACTCAAACTTTCACAAATAAATTCTCCATCAACCAATCATTTTAACAAAACATAGGGTATGTTTGGGGCAACTGTACTTTTTTAAAAAGTCGGTTGTAAAGTTGCTGCAGAGAAGATAGCTTTTTGAAAAGTTGATGTATGTGTTATAAATATTTTTCTTATTGAAAAATCCAAACAACAGTTTTCTGATAACGACCACACTCTAACAGTTCTGATTCTTAAAAATAATTTTTCACCACAAATTTTAAAAGAAAAAAAAAGCAAACAACTTCAGCTTCATTTGTTTTTTGAAAAACAAAGCAGTTAGACAGTTATCCCAAACGCACCCATAATTTTTTAGGATCATGTTGTGATGAGAGATTTGACGATTGTGTTGCCAGAACAAGATACATGTTAAATGTCATACAATGGGATTAATTCATTGAAAAGTTCCTCAAGGTCCAAATCCTTAAAATCTCCTAAGAGGATAACAATCTCAACTAGTATTGGATATTCAATATTTTATTAACGGCTTGTTTGGTAACTAAGAGTTATTCTAGATTTTTGGCCCTCTTTTACATATGACTTTTGACTGAGAAATTGGAATGTACCAGGCATATCTTTCCCTTTATGTTAATAATCAAGTTTTGACTTGCAATTAGGTTTTTGGGTCCTCTCAACAGGCTTTAAAGAAATGAGATTAACAGCTGATCCTCTATGCTTGAAGGCATGAGTGTTTTCTAATCTGTAATGGACCACATTTTAGTCATATAGTCAAGGCCTACCAAGGAGAATGAATGCTGCATTCATTAATGAAGTTTTATTCTCCCATATTGACTTAAGGAGTAGCTCAAGAATGAGTTTAACCCTTAATAAGACAGCTTTAGAAATGATAGTTATAATACTGCCACCATTAATTACAAGCTTACACACTTTATTTTATTTGTTCTCCTCTAACCCTCTCCTAGATCTTGGATTGCCAGCATATATCTTACTACAAAAATATTTCCTTTGGCATGACCTTCGTCATCATCTTCAATGATGGGATCATTAAATAGAGAGGGGGTCAATGTCTATGCCTTTATGGAGTAAATTTTGTAGAAGTTTATAGGGTTGATGCTCCTATTCCTAGATCTGATGGCTTCCACATGTCCAATGCCTTCATCATCTAAAGATAACAAACTAGGATCTCAATCGATCAAGAAAAGCAATCTTGGTGCATTGATGTGACGTATGTTTGTAATAAGTAAGGACATTATTAGGATTGCAAACAAAAGGATTTTCTTTGACAAAACCAATGGCAGTTTTGGTCATGCCTAAGTTTGTATGCTTGAAAGCATATGACAAGATGTATTGTTATTAAGTTTCATGAAATATCCACTTTCATTGTGTTCAAGTGATTGCAATAACTTTAGTATCAATAAAATATTAATCTTACCCAACTTTCAATGCTCTACTGTGTGGAAGGCTCCTAAACCAATATTTGCTGGAACTCTCCCTTTCACAGGACTAAATAGCAAGGTATACATAATTTTGCAAGGACCATGCAATGAATAATAAATTTGCAAGAAGACAAGAGTACAAATTCAACTATAAATCTACCAATGTATACTTATAAATGAATAACTTAGTTCCATGAACATTCAACTATAAATATACCAATATATACTTATAAATGAATAACTTATCCATGAACATGTCTTTTTCGATCTACACACACACACACACACACACACACACACACACAAAAAAAAAAAAACATCAATGTCAATTGTTGGCTAGTAACTAATGATGGTTGTCAAGTGAGCTGTGGACAATGAAAGTTTATTGTCCTTTATTTAGTGTTAACACTAGAAAATGTGTGAGTGAGTTGTTATCAATCAGTTCAAGGTGTCCCGAGGTAGTGAAGGTTGTACATGTGGGAGAAATTATGGCAATAGTGTGACAGATCAAATAGGCTAGAAGCAAGGAAATGTTACAACAAGTGACGAGCCCAAAGATTAATGACAATGTCCATCATTAGATAGGATGCACGCGAATAAGAGACCTAATAGACAAGGTGTAATAAACTTGTGGAGTGTAGAAGATGCAAGTAGGGATGACGTTATTTGTGAGCAAGGAACAAGCTACATTGAAACATCAAGAGCAGTGTAGGATGCATTGTGAGCATGCATCTCTACAATGTCAATCTAGATCAATAATTTCAAATATTATCAAAGATGAGAGTAAGCTTGAGGACTGTTGAGAAGTAAGAGCCACGTAGAGGAGAAATCTGAGTATGAGAGATGTGGAGGAGATGAGGGAGAACAACAACAAATATGACACAACATAAGCATATTGATATTGCATAATAGTCAAAAGTAAGATATGACACTTCATGGACATAATATTTACTTTTATCAATTATTAATATAAAATATGTAATTAAAATACTTAAAACTAATATTTTCTACTGAAGGCATACTTCTCATAAGAGCTAAGCAATAAATAAATAAACATCATTGATAATAATTAACAAAAGAAATGTTTCAACATGCTTATTCTAAATCATAATGAACGAGATGCATAACAAAAAAAAAATCAAGACACAAGATACAAATAAAACCTCTAATCTCCATGAAGTTAAATGTTTGTATGCAGAAAAAATTAACTTGACAAAAAAAATAAATAGCTAAAAAAACGAAAAGTAAAAACAGGGATAGTTGTCATGGCTAGACAATTTGATATGTTTTATGAATGAAAGGTAAACACCTGGAAGAAACAAATCAAGAACTTACAATGAATATTTTGATAGCTACAATGAATAATTCATGCAACGAAATATGAGAGGCAGTACAAATATTTTTAATAAGATTTACTACATATAATTTGCAAACCTTATCAAATAATAATAATGAATGAGAACAACAACAATATGCCGGGTGGTATTCACCTCTGTCTTCAAATAGAAAGAATAAGAATTTAAATGCTTCCAAAAAAAAAAATCTGAACATGAAAAAAAATAGCATTTATATTGCACAAAATGCTGAATAATCTAAACAAAAAAGTAAAATATAGGGCATCCATATTGCATAAAATACAAAATACATCATAGGTTGTGATCAAACATGTAAAACAACAACAACAACAACAACAAGAAGCTTTTATCCCACTACATAAGATCGGCTAAATGAATCCTTTTTCTCCAATGCGTCCTATTAAACGTCATATTCTCATTTAATTCTAATAAAATAAGATCATTTTTGTACATCCTAGTCAAGTCTTTTTAGGTCTACCTCTACCTTTATAAGGATAGTCGAATCTAATACATCATGATCAAATCATCTAAGGCGACTCTCTCTAATCTTATCTACCACTAAAACTACTCTAATCTTTTTCTGTATATATTTATTTCTCATTTTGAATCCTAAGTGCTATGCCACTCATCCACCTGAGCATCCTCATCTCTATAACACTTAGCTTAATTTTATGCTTCTCGTTTAGCGGCTAACATTTTGTGTTACAAAACATTGCAGGTCTCACCACCATCTTATAAAATTTTACCTTAAGCCTAAGCGGTACTTTTCTATCACATAATAGACTTGATGCATTCCTCCACTTCAACCATCCAACTTGAATTTTACTAGTAACATCCCCATCCATTTCACTATCACTTTTAACAATAAACTCAAAATATCAAAATGTTCACTCTTTTTAATAACTTGAACACCCATTATCACAACCCATCACTAGATCTTCTACAACTAAAATTATACTCCATATATTCAGTTTTAGATCTACCCAAATGAAAGCTTTTAGACTTTAAGGTTGACCTCCACAATTCATGTTTTTCTTAAACTCCCACTCTAGTCTTATCAACAAGAAGAATATTATCAGCTAAAAGCATACACCAAGGTACATTCTCCTATAAATATCCAATAAGAATATCCATAACTAAAGCAAAAAGGATATAAGCTTGAAGTCGATCCTTGATGTAATCCAACTAAAGTAGGAAAATACTTGGTCAATCCTCCTTGCGTTTGAATAAAAGTAACAACTCCATTATATATATCCTTAATGACTTGAATATAAGTAATATTAACTCATTTCTTTTCTAGAACACTCCAAAGCATTCCTCTTTGAACTTTATCATATGCTTTCTCTAAATCAACAAATATCATATGAAGATCCTCCTTGGCTCTCTACAGTTCTCCATCAAACCTCTCAACATATGTATAGCATCCATAATAGACTAATCTGGTATGAATTCTAATTAGTTTTGAGAAATTTTTGTATCACATTGTAATCTATGCTCAATTACTCTAGCCTATAATTTTAATATATGACACATTAACTTAATTCCTCTATAATTTGCACACTTTTGTGCACCACTTTTATTCTTAAAAAAATCTTCACTAATCTGGCATCTTTTTACTCTTAAAAATAATATTAAAAAGTCACTTTATATCTCTTCTAATTCTCTGAGTTTTTACATCGAAACTAATTTTTATAATAAAATTCTTATTTTGATCTTTTCTTACACATTTTGACTCCACCACGAACTATTTTTTCTTATAAAGATTTTTTTTATTCTCCAAACGTATTTTTTGTAACTAGTTTAATGTAACTTACTATTTTTTAGACAAAACATTACCTTCCTTATGATCATCTCAAATCCTAAGATCTTGTAACTTACTCTTAAAAATATTTTTATTAGCATTCTTTAAGTACCTCCATTTAATTATAGGATAATGTTTCGATTCATTTTTAATTTTCCAACCTTTCATCTTTCATTTTAAAATCTAAAACCAGTAATCGATGTTAGATACTTAAACTTTTACCCAGAATGATCTTACAATCTTTATACTTTAAATGATCTATTTTTCTTATAAGAAAATAATCAATCTATATTTTATATAGTCCATTCTTAAAAGTGATAATATAATTTTTCTATTTTTTTAAATAAAAGATTAGCAATTATAAAATTATAAGTTAAAGTAAAATCCAATATGATATTACTTTCTTCATTAGTCACTTCATTAGCCACCATGAATAGTTTTAAAATCTTCTACCACTCTACCAATATGTTCATTTAAATCCCCTACAATAATTAATCTTTCTTCAAGAGGAATCTTTTGTATTAATTTTTTTAGGTCATTTCATTTTTTTTTTTGAGTATAAATTCAAACATACTTGAGGAGCGTTAACACTTATAACATTAATAATCTTAACATCAACAACAATCTTTAAAATTATAATTTTATCTCCAATTCTATCAACTTCCATAACATTATCTTTCAAACTCTTATCTATAATTACAATTGCACTATTTCTAATACGACTCCTACCTAAATACTAAAGTTTAAATCTAAACTATCAATCTCCTTGGCCTTCTCCCCAACCCATTAGTTTTTTAAATAAATAAAATACTTAGCTCCCTATGAACAATAATATCTAACCAAACCCTTTAAATACCTTTCTAGTGCGACTAATTGTCAAGCATATAATTAATACCTGTGATTCATGTCAATTCAATTAATTGCAAAAAAAAAAAAACTGATTAAGTAAATAAAATAAGCAAGGCACAACAAAACCTCAACAAGCTGGCTTTAGATGATCTCCTTTTTAAAGAAAGCCTAAAAATATTATAATAAAATTTTAGTTTGAAGAGAGAATAGCACCAAAAAAGTCAAAAAATTAAAATAAATTAAAATTATGGTTGGAGTAAATCCAAAGAAATGCCAAAGAAGTGGAGAAAGGACCACTAGACGAGTACAAGTGATTTATCATGTGAGAAACTAAACATACAACAACACCAACAACAACAGCAACAACAAGCCTTTATCCCACTATGTTGGGTCGGCTATATGAATCCTTCTTCTCCATTGTGTCATATTATGTGTCTGAAATGTGTTCAGCCCATGTTCCCTTGTGGCAAGTCGTGTCAACCTATGTCCAACCCTAATTAGGGCTTAAAACATCTCTAACACAATTTCAAGCATGTCATAAAATGTTGGAGCCATGCCTATGACCAACATGGACACATGAGGCATTTAGAAGTGTATGTGCTTCATAGCTAAAAATAATCTCAAATTTTAGCCTAAGGGTTCATATTTATAGTGATAGGGCCCTACAGTTACAAAGAAAATAAGTCCTAATAAAAATAACAAGGTAATAATTAACCCTAACAAAGCAAATCCAAAATTTTCCAAAATCTAAATGTTAAATAAAGAAATAGACAAATTAATTACTCACACCATCAACATCATACATAAGTTTAGATCGAGCTATTAAGACATGGCAATTCACTTGCTTTATAGTGAGAAATATTTTTAGATGACAAGCTACCAAACCAACAAGCTGATTTTCTCTGTTCAAATAAAATTTAAGAAATTCACACAATAATAGCAGGTTAATTTTATAAAATGCGAAAAATAATGTTTAAGGCATACCTGCTTTGCCAAATTGCAAGCACGGTCTGGAGAATTCAATATTTCATAATAGAATACAGAGAAGTTAAGTGCCAATCCTAGCCTTATAGGATGAGTTGGAGCTAGATCAGCCAACGCAATGTCCTGCAATTTACCAAAAGTGCATACCCATTAGATATGTATTCTTTGACATTTGTTAAAAAAGGAATTGAGAGTTTAAAAACTAAACTAACCATAAATATAATAAATATAGCATTTATTATTATTATTATTATTATTATTATTATTATTATTATTATTATTATTATTATTATTATTATTGTTATTGTTATTGTAATTATTATTGTTATTGTTGTTGTTATTATTATTAACATATGAATAAACTGGTAAACAAATGAATTTCTCATGAAGAAAAATACGATCAGCACACAGTGAAGCAAATCAAATAATGAAAAGATCTTGACCTGAGCTGACTTATAAGCTAACAATGTGTTCTCTGCAGCCTCCTTCCTTTCTGCTCCAGTCTTAAACTCAGCAAGGTACCTAGACATTAATCATTAACAGTGATAAAAAAAGTATAAAATGTACTTATTTGTATGCAATTAATTTGTAAATATCTAAAAACCTGTGGTAATCACCCTTCATCTTGAGGTAGAAGACCTTTGACTCGGCCGCAGTGGCAGAAGGAATGAGATGGGTATCAAGCAGCTTCAAGATCCCATCGCAAATCTTGCTGAGCTCAATCTCAATCTTTCCACGATAGTCTTTGATTATAGCCACATGATCTTCATTCCCGCGACTCTCTTCCTTCTGCTCGATGGAAGAAATGATCCTCCACGATGCACGACGTGCACCAATTACATTTTTATAAGCAACAGATAGGAGGTTGCGTTCCTCCACAGTTAGCTCCTCCACATCTACTGTTTTTGCCACCTTCTCCATAAATTCAACCATCTCCTCATATCGCTCAGCCTGCTCAGCAAGCTTTGCCAAATAGACATTCTCGTCACGGGAAGACTCTGCTGATGACATTCTTACTTGTGATTTATTATATGAACACTAGCTCCGTAAAATTTCTGGGACCTGGATCAAAATAATGGCAAATCTCAATCCTCCTATCAACACAAGGAAAAAAAATCTAAGAGAAGGAAATAACATTCACATCCCGCACAGCCAAGTATTGAATGTGTTATGTTCCAAACAACCAACATAAATTAACAGTAAAATTAAATTTTAAAAAATAATAATAAAAGACCGACGACTTGATAGCAACAAAATGAAAGAAAAATCCATGAAAGAAACAATTCATAACATCTACCTAACTTTCAAAAGTATGAGGGGAAAAATAAAGCAAGAGGACAAAAAATATTGCAATACTCTACAGTTTCTGGTGGCCAAGAATCACATGTCAATATAAGAAGGCAATACGAAACTGCTAAGATGATCACAGAACAAACAAACTGCAATAAATGGCTTCAATCTTAGCAAACAGATCAAATAAAAAGACAATAATTATACTAAAAAACAGCACCCCCAAAGCAAATTAAAGAACAGCCGTCCGAAAAGGTAAAAATTAACTAAAATAAGCACCAGGACCTGCTTCCCCCTACACGAAACAGCGATCCTAGGCACAATTCGGCAGATCCGATTCGCTCCTAATTCGAACAAAACCCTACAGATCTGAGAAAATGAAAGGGAGAAAAGAAAAACGCCAGAGCACTCAAAGCATCACCTACTTATCCTCGATTTGGATCTCCTCTTCCTCCGATGCGGAGCTCCTTAGGGCCAATGCGATTAGGGGGGAACGGAAGTGAAGGGAAGCCCTAAAAATGGCCGGCCAATATTTAGTCGGCAGCTAATGGCCAAAATGACAGGTAGGCAAGCTGACCCGCTTTATGCGGAGTGCTGACACGAATCAACTGACTGAACCAGGAGCGGCATAGGTTACGGATCCTGCGCATTGAGTCGTTTTGCTATATCATTTGATAGGTGACTTATATATATATATATATAATAATAATAATAATAATAAACATTTTTTTGAAAAAAAAATTATTTTAAAAAATTATAATAAATTTTTTTTGTTCTATTATTTTTAGTCAATAAGTTTTTTTTTTTTAAAAAAAATATACAACCCATTTAGCCTAATAACTAGGAGTTTGATTTTTTATCGTAAGTTCAAGATGTGAGATCTAAAATGCATGGATGTATGCTTAGTAATTAAATTATATCAAAAATATAAAAAAGTAATAAAAATAGTCTAAGTATAAAATGTCAATTTTATTAATAAAAATAAATTAACTATTTATAAAATTTCATTAGAAATGTGTTCATATTCTAGATAATTTTTCTATACTTATTTATCTAGCTTATTGCCTTAGACAAGGTTAAGTCCTTTTTTAGAGATTTACATGAGCCCTCATTTCTCAAAGTGTTAATAGCCGAGCTTGATTTCCATCTCTAATTGCTATATTTTATTTTTCTAACTAAGCTTTTTAGAGATTTTCAGAGTGTGAATTTTAATTTCACAATTGCTTAATAGTGTCGATTTTAAATTTTCATTTCAAAGTTCGCTTTTAAATTTTCAAAAAAGTAAAAGACAAATAACTTTTCGGAAATACTTTTAAAACTTTTAGAATCAGAAAGCTTAGTCAAACAAGTTTTGTTTTCTTATTATGATTTGAGATTCTCTTTGTAGCCTTTTTATAACCCTCTAAGCAATCCTAAAGCACACTGGGCACTATTGGTGGCTCTATAGAAAGCATCCTTTAATAAACTTAAGAGACACCATCTTTTATACATCTCCTTGGGAAGTTGGCTTTGAAGGCTACAACTCATATCTCAATTTTGTTGTAGATCCCATCCCATGCATTCATAGGCTTAATTATTATTTTTAACTTGTGCATACCTAATTATCTCTAGCTAGATGCCAGACCAAATTCTTTTGGGAGTATTATTATAAAAACATTTGATCTTTTTGAAATATTAGAATGCTTTTGATCTTTTAATATATCAAATAAACACGAGGATTACAAATCAATAATATTAAAAAAATTGCAACTTAAACTAAAATGATTGCTTGGGATGAAAACACATATGGATCTTATAAAGGAGAATAACATCATCCTTAATTGTAAAAGCTTATCCAATATATCTAATATAGTGGAGTTGCTGGTCTAACCAAAATACTCAATACTGGCATCAAGATAACTATATTCTCATCCATCATAGATTAACCCCTTTTAAATCATAAAAAGTAGTATAATGTGCAAAACTTTTTTTATTCTTCATGTATTTCTTTTTGTGTAGAAGGTTAAAACTAGAAAACAATAAACTAACATATTGGCTACACTCATTATCTGAAGTTTCTTCTCCCTTAGAATCTTTAAAGCCTCTCCTTGACATGAGTCAATGTCAAGTATTATCAATAACCCCTTATATGGTCTACATTAAGAAATTGTTCTAAGGTTGTTTCCTTCTTATGAAGCTACAACCCTCTCCACCAAATATATCTCCTTGGGTTCTTTTCCATCACATTGCTTTTTAGTTTCATGAACCCCATGAAGATATACTTTTATCTCAATCATGGAAATCACATCTGTTTGCACACAACTTCTTTGAACAACCTTCATTTCTCTCTTTGAAGCATCAAGAATCAGTTTAAATACTTGAGCACTTAATCAACTACGTGGGTTTCTTGAGATTCTCCATATTATGTGTCACTTAATATTTTCCCCCTAACTTTCCATCATCTTTTCAAACTTCATGCACTCAACTCAAAGAACTTTATGTTGATGGTGATAGAAGTGGATGTTAATTTTCATCATTTATGAGCCAATTTAAAGTACTTGTTTTTATATCTATTACTGGAAGAATCATATGATGAAGATAAGATGCAAGAAAGAATTGGAAAAGTAGCAAAAGCCCTTCACTTACCCACCACCAAAGAAGTTGAGGAAGTGTTAAGTAGACCACACACATCATACATGTAGAACAATCATTTCATAACCCTTACGATAGTATATAAGTTGGGAATGAATCAAGGCATCACAAACTAGAAAATCCACCATGTCATTTTTTGTATTACTGAAGGGTATGTCCCATCCCATCTTGAATGACATAAGAAGGTAAATCTCATTGGGGTAGTAATTTAAGTTTAGTTCTTCTCTTTTACTTATAATTCTAATGGTTTAACCAATGGCTATATTTTGGTTGTTTTCAGCATCTTAATTGTACAAATGTTAGTCATACTTAAGACAATGTTCATGGTGGAGAAGTCATTGGTGAACGATGACACTATCTATCACTTTAGAACTTTTGTGATATCAGCCTTGCTATCTTTCTTAAAATATAACTTGGTTAACATGTGGCAAACACAAGAAAAAAACTTTCACAATAAATATTTTCAAGGAAGAACTCCAATGGAAATAAAGCATAAATAAAGAAAATGGTCAAACCTTAGTCTTAAACAAAGAAAAAAGAAAAAGAAGTTTTTAAAATATTATGAGAGTTCTCACAAAAATAAGTAGTCACGTTTATTATTTATCACCTTATTGTAACCATCTCAAAACACATCACAATCATTTAATGTTAAGAGAAAAAGATAAGTTTTAAATGAGCTTTATTTTATTTAAGATGATTTATTATTGTGATAATAATAAAATATACATGAAATTATCATCAAGAACCACATCTTAGGACCTTGGGGGCACTTCTAGGATATGCTTTTATTTATCCTATATGGTATGCTCTTCCAAGCAAATTTAACACATAGAATCTATAGGATTTTAGCTAAGCAATGGATCGATTTATCTGCAACCTACTTTACCTATTCTAAAAATATGTTTAATGTACTTATAATTTATTACAAGACATTCTTTTTTTATAAAGAAAATATAATACTAAAAAACTCATATAAACAAAAGCCATTATAGTTATATTAAAATATAAAGTGCATGTGCATTATAATAAATTTTCATTTATATTTATTTCTAATGAGGGTCATCTTGATTTTTCAATGTCATCTTACTATTAACACCTCAATGCTCATCTAAACCCTCTAATGGATGCTTTTTTGTTTGCTCACTCCCATAAAGGGAGCTAATGAGATCACTAATCCACTCAAGTTAAGAGGTAACTCAGTGTTGTTAATTCATCAATGCCCCTTATTATAATAATATATGAACCCAAATTCTAATGCATTGTAAGGTATTTAAAACCTATATTGGGATAGCCACATAAATTAAAATGCTTAGGTTCAAATACTTGAGCCAAGCTATCTTGAAGATCCACTATTAAATGTATTGTTATCTCATTTGGTTGAAGAAGTTCGATTGCTTAAGATTATTCAACCACAATCTTAATGTTGTTTATTTTGCAGGTCACTAGTTAATCTATTTAAATCAATAACCCCAACAATATATTGTTTACACTATCGATAGTTTAAGAATTTAATTTATAAACCTTCATCAGATTGTCTAGACAAAACATTTCATCTTTGAGAGCCCCCAACTCTTCCTTTAGCTCTTTAACTTTGTGTAAAAAAGGTGCATCATCATCCTATGGAAAAATCCTAGCATTTTTTGGGTCCTCCTTATCACACCATTTTTAGCACATATTGTTGACCTCACTTTTGGAGTGAGTACTCAATCCCCTCATCATAGATTTAGGACTCTTATAAATACTGAGAGCTCCTTAGTCTTAAAGAACTCTTAATGATTAGGTGAACACTTAACCTAAGCCTAGAGACTTAGAAGGGTTAGTCATAGGAGTAGACTATGCATTTAGGACTTAAGGAGATTTGCCTATCCTATAGCCTAAACCCAATACATATTCTCCTTCTCAAACCAAATCACAAATTCAAATTCAAAATCAAATTTCAAAAATCTACAATCAATCTCTAAATCAAATCCAAACTTAAAAATCCTCCCCAAGCTCTATGTTTGGACTCCATAGACTTAGCTAAATCTCTATCCAATTCAACCCAAACTTGATTGATCCCCTCATGAGTCAATCATGTCTTTGATTATCTCCATAAATATAAATGGAATCCACACTCAAATCATCCAAAATAAATTAAACTAAATCAAGATAAGTCAAAACCCTCCTTAAGCCATATGGACCTACCTCCATAAGCTTAGCCAAATCTTAACCCAAATCAACCCAAAATCAATTGATTTTCTCATGAATCAATTATATATTCAATCATCTCCACAAATATAAATGAAACCCACATTCCAATGATCAAAATTAAATCAAAGTAAATCAAATTCCCTTATAAGCCTATTGGACTTACCTCCATGAGCTTAGCCAAATTTTCCTTCAAATACTTCAAACTGAATTGATTTGTTTAGAAATCAATCATCCTATCAATTATCTCCCCAAATATAAATCAAATCTACATTAAAATGACCAAAACTAAATCTAAAATCAAATCAAATCTCAATCTAAACCTTTTGAGCTATTCCCTTGGACTTAGCCAAATGCTATCTAAATCAAGCCAAAATCAATGAATTTTCTCTTGAATTAATTTGATCACCTCAATTATCTTAAATTAGGTAAAACCAAGTCAAGTTGGTCATTTGACCAAGTCAACCCTTTAGCTCACATGAACCCAAACTAACCAAACCTACCCTACACCAAATCAATTGAAACCATTGATTCACACCAACCCATAATCAATGATTGAACATGACTTGACCATCAATTGAGCCAAACTAAACTCAATTGGTCATTTGACCCAAGTTGACCCAAATTGACCTAAAAAGCCAAAATAGGTCAAATCATGATCCAACCCAAGTTAATTACAACCAATGACTCAAGTTCATTCTAAATTGATTATTGAACTTGACCAAAGCCATAATTGAACCCAATTGACCAACTTAGCCCAAATTGACCTAAAGGATCAAATCAGCCTAAAGCCAAATTAAATCCAAATTGATTCAAACCAAAGCCTACAATCCCATCCAATTGGCCAATTGAACTTAAACCAACACCTAACCCAAGCTAATTTGGTCAATTTGGTAAAATTAGTTAACTTGACCCATTTGACCTATATGAATCTAAATGAGCCAAAATTAAACCTAGGCCAAATTGATTAAAATCACTTGAACCAAAATACTTCAAATCATCATTTGAATCTAACCCAAGCTTTGACCTAATTTGACCAATTGGTCAACCTAACCCAACTTAGCCCATTGTGACCTAAATGACCCAAATTAAGCCAAATCCCTTGGAACCAAGTCTTGACCACTTGGAACCTGACCAAATCTAACTTAAACCCATCTTGGATCAGCCCAAAATTAACCCAAACTCAAGTATAGCCAAACCCAATGAGATCTTCCTTGGATATGCCACCCCACATGGGACTTTGCCCAAAATAGCAAAGTCTACTCCCCTTTCCACTTGGCAGCCCTCACACACCCCAAATGGGGTTTGACCTGACCACCTAGCCCAGCCCATGTGGGCTAGGTCTTCCATGGACTAAAGGGAGGTGAGCTAACTCACCTCCCTTACAAATCGAGAACCCAAAGGATCCAAGGAAATGCAATCAGCCTAAATTTTGCCTTGAGCTCCCTGCCAATCCTTCATCCAACCAGAACAAGTCAAGTGAACTTGATGGAGATAACTTTGGTGCTCTAGCGGTGGCTGGCAGACCGAAAATAAGGAGCTCGATCCATCCATCCATCACAAGCAATCGAGGGGTATAGCCCCTCAATTCACACAAGAAACACTACAATTAGCATTGCCCGAGCTTCCTAAGTGAATTTTGAACTCCCTAGTGAGCTCCCAAGTGTTCTCAAAGCTTCCTTCGCCGAAATTCCTCCTTCCTGAGCGAAGCCCAAATAGGGCATGTCCTCTTCGATCTCAATTACTTAAACCCTTAGATCAAATTGCTCCTTCCCACACCATCTCCTTGACCTATCGAAGCTAAATGAAACTCTTCCCGAGCTCTAAACCCACCGGAGCTAGGAATTCGATCAAAGCTAAAGCTCCAACTGATAGATCTTTGCCATCCAAGCGATCCACATGGAATTGACCCAATTGCTGCTCACCAGGGCTTTGTCTCAACCAGATGATGCTTCCTCAAGCGTGCAAGCCATCGGTCTTAGCTTCAGTGAGGTAATGCCATTAAACCAAGCTCTTGTCAAATTTTTTTGTATCTTTTTGAGGAGAATGTGAATGCTGCATTACCATAGCAGTTGGATCCTCTTAGATCTTTTGTGCGAAGGTGTGGGATTGATTTGGAGTGAATTCGAGCTTGGATCATGCAAGCAATGGCGGATGGGCTCCGTCTCTCATCGTTCGTGGGAAGGTAGATGATGCGCCGTCTGTTCTGTATGATTGGAACGGACGATTATGATTAGATCCATTAGATCGATCCATTTAATCCTTTGTTAATCATAAGATTAATCATGGTCGTCCGATCTTAGATCAGATAGTGCACGAGAAAGTGCATCCCACCGTCAGCTAACTCAGCCGCAGATGTAACAACTAAAATAGCCAATCTCGCAGTGCCATGTAGAAAGCGCACTAAGTGGTGACAATGAGATTAAGTTTAATTAAGACTAATTATTCTATTATTAAGGCTGAAACTTTACAAATTCATAATAAATTATAGAAAAATCCAAAAAAATATAAATAAATGCTCATTTTAAAGATATTTTAGAGAGGAATCCATTAAAATTATCCTTAATTAATTTTGAATAGTGAATAGAGCTTAATTAGGGTTTAAATAAAAAGTTAATTACCGTAAGTACTCTTTAGTTAATTAATTAATTAATGAATCTCAAACTTTCTGAGATTATTTGAGAGGATGATATTTGACTCATCTAATTTTCTTGAGATTTATTGGTTAATTAATTGGAGAAATTAATTGATTAAGCCCTAATTACCTTCTTAATATAATTTAGGATTAATTAAGCATGTAAATAGTAATTAATTAATCAATTGGGCTCCTTAATTACTACCTAACAATGAGGAGCTTATGGAATTAGGTTGGGACCTCTTTCCTAATCTCTTTTCCCTAAGTCCTTCTCATTTTATTTAAGAACACTAATTAAAGATTAATTTACAAATTAATTATTTAATTAGTTAAATTAAGGTTCAATTCACATCAAATCTTGTTTAATTAAATGAGAGGACTCATGGAATTAGGTTGGGACCTTTTTCCCAACCTTTTCCTTAAGTCTATTTCATTTGGAAGATAATTAATCAAATTTAGCAAATTAAGTAAGAGAAATTGATTAGTTAATTAATGATTTTATTAATCAAATTAAAATTACAACCACGTCTAATTTTGATTAATTAATCTATGGGTAGATCTTTAGGTGTTTAATAGTCTAAAGAAAATTAATGAAATTATGGCTTATCCATATGTGTGATAAAATCACAAAGTAATTAATCAAGTTCCTTAATCTAATTAACCAATAATTGTGAGCTAATTGCATTAGACCCTTTCATTTCCTAAGACCATTGCTAATTTACTTTCAATTCATTTGAATATCATGTTAGCTCATAATTATTTGGATAATTATGTTAAGGTAACATTAGTAAGGGTTAATTAATGGACTTAAATCATATCATAACTTAATTAACTCATAAAACCAACTTAATCACATTTCATTAAACCAAATTAACTTACAAACATGGGGATGGGATTATGATTAGCAAACCTCCTTCTTACATTCCTTAAATCAAATTAAACATGAAATTGAAAATGACATTAAAAAGCTTTGGTTTACTTTAAATGATTTTATTTGATATGATTGTCCTTAAGAATTAATTTGATTGAATACAATCATGTGTTTATGTTCACTTATTCCTTTCCAATCATGTTAAATATTGCATGTCATCTAATCCATACATCCATCTCTTTTCAAAATTAATTAAATCAAATGAGGTTATCCTTATGTTAATTTTGCATGTGTTGATTTAATTTAATATATGTGTGGCTATTATCACTATTAAATCCAAATGTATTTTCCAAAAGCTTAAAAATGAATAATAACATATGTGGTGATGTTAGTTACAAATACATAGGAGATGCATGTGTTTATATAGCTTAAGTATGTGAAGTAAAGCTTTCTTTTCCTTAATCTATATGTAATTTTACATGTATATGTTGACCTCACTTTTGGAGTGAGTTGTCAATCTCCTCATCATAGATCTAGGACTCTTAAAGTCACTAAGAGCTCCTTAGTCTTAAGACACTACTAGTGATTAGGTGAACACTTAACCTTTAGACTTAGAAGGGGTCAGTGGTTATGCCTTAGGAATTTAGGGAGACTTGCCCATCTTATGGCCTAAACCCAAACTATGTTCACCTCCTCAAACCAAACATCAAATTCAATTCAAATATCAAATCCAAGCTCAAATTCCAAATTAAATGATTGAAACTCATAATCAAATCCAAAATCAAAATCCTGCCCAAGCCATATGATTTTATCTTATGGACTTGGCCCTTAACCAAATTCAAATCAATCCAAATTCAATTGATTTTCTCCAAGATCAATTCAACCCTCAATCATTTATCAAATTCAACTCCAAATTTGATTCCAAATGATTAAAAACCTAGATTAAATTCAAACTCCCAAATCCTCCTTAAGCCATGTGATTGAATTCCATGGACTTAGCCAAATCTTCACCCAATTCAATCCAAACTTGATTGATCTCTTCATGAATCAATCATATCTTCATTTATATTCATAAATATAAATGAAATATAAACTCAAATAACCAAAACTAAATCAAACTAAATCCAAATCCAATCAAATCCTAAGCTAAGCCATATGGACCTACATCCATTAGCTTAGCCAAATCCCATTGAAATCAAGTCCAACTCAATTAATTTTCTCATAAATCAATTATTCTATCAATCACCTTCCTAAATATAAATGAAACCAACATTCCAACGATCGAAACTAAATCAAACTAAATTAAATCCCAAGCTAGGCCCTTTTGACCTACCTTCATGAGCTTAGCAAATTTTACCTTCAAATAAGTCCAAACTCAATTGATTTTCTCATAATTCATTTATATCTTTATTTATATTCACAAATATAATTGAAATATAAATTCACATAGGCAAAACCAAATCTAAAATTAAATCAAAACCCAATTTAAACCCTTTAAGCCAATTCCTTGGACTTAACCAAAACCCACTTAAATCAAGCCAAAATTAATGAATTTCTCTTGAATCAATCATTCCTTCAATTATCTATCCAAATATAAAAGAAACCTACAATCATCAAGCTAAATTGAAATCAACTCAAGTCAAGCCCAACATAACCCTTTTGACTTAAAAATTCCAAAAAAACCAAAACTCATCATAGCCCAAATTGATTGCAGTTGGATTTATATCTCAATCCTAAACTCATATATAAATTCAATCAAACTTTAATCAAACCAAAACCAAACCAATTGACCCATTCAGGTCCATTTGACCCAAAATGGCCTGAAGAACTCATTTGAACCAAGCTATAATCCAAACCAAATTGGATTGAACCATGCTCATCCAAATCTCATACCATGATCATTGATCACCCTGGGGTGATCAATTGCCTTAAATTGGGTCAAACCAAGTCAACTTGGTCATTTAACCAAGTCAGCCCTTAGCCTATATAAAACTCGAATTTGCCAAAACTTATCCTACATGAAATCAATTGAAACCATTAATTCACATCAACCCATAATCAATGATTGAATATGACTTGATCATCAATTGAGCCAAACCAAACCCAATTAGCTATTTGACCCAAGTTGACCCAAATTGACCTAAAAGGCTAAAATGGGTCAAATCATAATCCAACCCAAATTTATTGCAACCAATGGCTCAAGTTCATTCCAAATTGATTATTAAACTTGACCAAACCTATCATTGAACCCATTTTGGCCAATTGAACCCAATTGACCAACTTAGCCCAAATTGACCTAAATGGTCAAATTGGCCAAAATTCAAATTAAGTCTAAATTGATTTAAACTAAAGCCTACAATCATCTTTAATTAACCAATTGAGCTTTAACCAACACCCAACCCAAGTTAATTTGACCAATTTGGTCAAATTGGTCAACTTGACCTATTGACTTATATGAATCCAAATGAGCCAAAATTAAACTTAGGCCAAATTGATTGAAACCATTTGAACCAAAATATTTCAAATCATCATTTAAACCTAACCCAAGTTTTGGTTTGACCAAATTTGACCAATTGGTCAACCTAACCCAACCTAGCCCAATTTGACCTATATGAGTCAAATTGAGCAAAACCCCTTGAAACCAACCCATGGCCACTTATAACTTGACCAAACCTGACCCAAACTTACTTGAGATCAACCCAAAATCAGCCCAAACCCAATTGGAGCCAAATCAAATGAGAGCTCCCTTGGATGTGCCACCTCACATGAGATTTTGTATAAAATAGCAAAGTCCACTTCCCCTTTCCTCTTAGCAGCCCTCACACACCCCAAATGGGGTCACCTAGCTGCCTAGCCCACCCAGAGTGGGATAGGTCTGTCATGGACCAAAGGGAGATGAGTTAACTCACCTCCCTTACAAATTGAAAACCCAAAAGATCCAAGGAATGCAATCAACCCAAATCTAGCCTTGAGCCACCTCCCAAGCCTTTCTCCACTCAAATCAAGCCATGTGGACTTGATGGGGACAACTCTAGCGCCCTGATGGAGGCTAGCCGATCAAAAAATAAGAGACAATCCCATCCATCCATCAGAGTGAATTGAGGGATATACCGCCTGAATTCACATGGGAAAGAAATCGATTCGCATTGTCCAAGCTTCCTAGAGAGATTTCAAACTCCCTTATGAGCTCTCGAGCGATCCCAAAGCTTCCCTCTTCAGATTTCCTCCTTCCCGAGCAAACTCAAAATAGGGCTGCCATCTCCCGATCCTAACTCCACCAACTCTTCACCTCAATCAAATTGCTCCTTCCCACACCATCTCCTTAACCTATCGAAGCTAAACGAATCCTCCTCGAGGCTCTATGATCGTTGGAGCTAGGATTTTGATCAAAGCCAAATCTCCAAAGCAAGGATCTTGGCCTTCTGAGCAATCCACTTGGAATCAACTCAATTGCTGCTCAATAGGCCTTCATCTCAACTAGATGAAGCTTCCTCAAGCATACGAGCCACCGGCCCTAGCTCCGGTGAGGTAACACCATTAAAATTGAGCTTCCTCTAATTTTTTTTGTAGCTTTTCGAATGAAATATGAATGCTGCATGATCATAGCCATTGGATCCTCTTAGATCCTTTAGACGATGGTGTGGGTTCCATTTAGAGCTAATCCAAGCTCGGGTGAGCTCGGATCATGCGGGCAATGGTGGACGGGCTCCATCTCTCATCGCCCACACGGAGATAGATCACACGCCATCAATTTCACGTGATCAGAATGGATGGCCATGATTAGATCTATTAGATTCGATCAATTTTATCCCCTTTACATCATGGGTTTAATCGTGGCCATCCGATCTTAGATCGGATAGCGCACGAGAAAGCGCATCCCCTTGCCGGATGACTTAGTGTGAGATGTGATAACTTTAATAGCCAATCTCATGGTGCCATGTGGAAAGCATGCCACGTTAGTGTGCCATGTGGCGCCAATAGGATTAGGCTTACTTAAGGCTAAATAATCTATTTTAAGGTTGGAACTTCATAAATTAATAACAAATTGTAAAAAAATCCAAAAATAAAAATAAAGACTTATTTTAAAGATATTTCAGAGAGGAATCCATTAAAATTATTTTTAATTGATTTTGAATAGTAATCAGAGCTTGATTAGGGTTTAGTCAAAAAAATTTATTAGCCTAATTAGTACTTAATTAATTAACTAATTAACTTCAAACTTTCTAAGATTATTTAAGAGGTTGACCTCTACCTCCTCTATTTTTCTTGGGATTTATTATTTAATTAATTAGAGAAATTGATTGATTAAGCCTTAATTACCTTCTTAATTTAATTAAGTGTTAATTAAGCATATGAACAATGACTTAATTAATTAATTGAATAACTTATGACTGTTTAACAATGAGGAGATTTATGGAATGTGATTGAGACCTCTCTCCTAATTTCTTTCCCTAAGTTCACCTTAGATCTACGTGGTGTCCTTTATACCATCCAAAAATAAACTCCATAAATTTTTCTGGCCACTCTGCTGGGGATGGTTCCTCTCTCTATCTCTAGTAGATAATTATTATCTCCAAGCATCGATAGTGGACTTATATTTTATATAAAGCCCGTGACTATCTTTCTTTCTGTTGGTACTTAGCTTACTTCATCTTTAAGCAAAGCTAGCCACATTCTTTAAGTTTTAGGACATCACTCCATGTAGGTCTTGAAACCCCTATTGGGTCCCCCAATAAGTAAAAATAAAATTAACTAATGAATGAAGATGACTAAAAATTTAGAACTTCTTTACCACCAGCTTGGTGAGGCAAGGTTCATCCTATACTTAAGAAATTAAACCCTTTTACAAAATGGCACTTTTCAAAAGCTCTTTTCAAAATTTACATGACAAAATATTTGCACAAAATTTATAAGAAGGTTTCAAAAGGCATACAGATAACCAAATCTCATTTAACAATACCTACAATTGTTACATGGAGGTTCCTTTCAAAATCAAAATAAAAAATTTTTAAAATCCCTTTTTTTTCAAAAAGCTCATTTTCCAAAATAATAAATTCCATTCAACATACCCAAGTTTGTTGAATGAAGATTCTATTTTTAAATGAAATCATGGCATAAAATTGAAACTCCACTTAGCTTATTCCACATATGCTAAGTTGGAGTTCCCTCTTTTCAAAAGCAAATATCACAGACAAAATCAGAGCATATTTGAACTCCATTTGATTTACTCAAAATTTTCAAATGAGAGTTCCCCTTTTGAAAAAATCAAAACAAATTAAATTCTAGATAACACACCTACATTTGTTAAGTAGAATTCTTTTTTTCCAAAATCTTGAAAATCAAAACACACTTGAACTCCATTTGACATACCCAATTTTGTCAAATGAGAGTTCCATTTTCAAAAAATCAAAATAAATTAAACTCTATTTAACATACCTAAATTTGTTAAATAGATTTCCCTCTTTCAAAATTATAACACATTTAAACTCTATTTGACATATCATATTTGTCAAATAAGAGTTCTCTTCTTTTTCAAAAGAGGAATCAAATCAATAAATATCAAACACATATACATTGAAATCCATTTGATATACTTAAATTTATTAAATGAGAGTTCCCCAAATCATATCAAATCAACATATATCAACAAACAACAAATATACATCAAACACATTTGGCCTCTACTTAACATACCTAAATTTGTTAAGTAAAGAGAACCAAGGGTAACTCTCATTTAACAAATTTGGCCTCTACACATTTGGTCCCATTTTCAATTCAAATCAACATATATCACACACATAACAAACAATCAACACAAACAAATATGATTTTACAAAATTTTCAAACAAATAATCAAAACCTTTATCATACTTAAATTTGCTAAGTAAAGGTATTCCAAATCAAAATTTTCAAACAAAACATACAACATAAATATCTCCAAAGTCTCTCCAAATATTTGAACCCCGCTCAACATACTTAAATTTGTTGAGTATGGGTTCTAAATCAAAATCTTATGGAAAAGTCTCACCTCAAACATAAAAAATCTCTCCAAAATTTAATGAACCCCACTTAGCAAACCTAAATTTGTTAAGTGTGGGTTTAAATTTAAAATCCAATCTAGAAGTCAATGATTGAAGACATATATCAAAGCAAGGGTCTGACTCAGTTATGAATCGACAAATGCAATGATTTCAGCATAATTAGTTCTTTCCCATCTCCAATCAGTGTAGTTAGTATGGCTTTCGGCAAGTTCATGTTCTCATTCCTGTCGGGTGTGGATTTGGCTTTGGATCAGGCTATACACTCCTGAATTACTACTCATCTAATCCAGTTCGGTCGTGGCTTCGAGGTCATCCGAGTTACTTGTGAGGGGCCAGCCCTCACAACTGTTAGTAGGGAGGAGGTGGTAGGACAGACGCCACTTCTCAGCTTCGACATCCCATCTGACCCTAAGTTCCCCTCACTAAAGAAGAAGGCTATCATGGTTCCCACCCCCGATCAATATCAGTGTCAGTTCCTATTTCTTTTGCATGTGTTCAGTCAATTGCCCCCACCATAGCTCTAGTGAGGGCTACTACTTCCTCTTTGGTCACCCTAAAGGGGAAGACTATCATGGCCTCCGAGATTGTCTCCCTTACCTTTAAAGTAGTTCAAGCTCTCGGTCTACCTTACTCACCTGCACCAGCGCCACAATAAAAATAGGAAGATTAAGTGCCACCATGAGCAAGAAGCCAGGGAGTTTGATGCTGCCTCCCACATCATTGAGGAGGGTTCTCCCTATGAGACCTCTCTACTCTTATGTGGTGGTAGGTTTCACCCCCTCTCAGCCTCGGATGGACAGGAGGACTACAGGAGGATTGCTGCATCACCTCCACCACTAGCACACTTTGATGTATCAGCTAGGGAGCGGAGGAAGTCCTATGATGGCCTTAAGACAGTTCTTTGCCAGGTTGGCATAACCTATATATGCTCAGAGTTTGGAGCATTATTTGATTTAAGGTTTGTGATTCTCAAGAGTGTTAGTGACCAGATCCATAGGGAGAGAGAGAGTCACCGATGTTCGAGTATTAGCCTATGCGTGCAAGAGAGAGAGATGGAGGTACGCCAAATAGTTGCCGGCCTCTGCCTTGATGGACTTCCCTGATCATCGCCCTGTCAAGGTCGATCATTCAGATAACATTATTCTTACGAGCACCGTTATACATAGGAGGAGATCTCCGGCTGAGAGGCAATTGATGTCTTTATCATCACACTACTCCACTCATTGTGCACCATCACCTGTGCAGCTGACAACATCTACTACCCCCGCCAAGCTTCAGAAGCCCCCATATAGGGAAAGACCATCTCTATTGGTGATCTGGCTATGACCTAAGGATCCCACTCCATTCCATTCCACCTGTTGAGGTGAGATCAAGCTCCCCTACTCGACTTCCTATCTCAGCCGTGGTTAGGAAGGAGTGGCGACCCAAGAGTGTCTTGGTCGCACCACCTCTACCATAGTTAGAGGGAGAGAGGGGATGGGACACAAACATAGTCCCCATGACAGTTGAGCCAGTTAGGGAGTGCACCCCGCCAGCACAGAGCATTCAATATATACAGTTAGTAGACCACAGTCCTGCAGTCAGTTGACAACCAGTCTACATTCCCGTAGAGTCAGGCAGGATAGATGACCATTACTTAGACGATATCATAGAGGACTATCATGCTATAGTCAAGCTGGCAATGATCACTTGAATCAGGAGGAGGATAGAGTCTGCTTTGATCCCGATGAAGATGATATATTGGATGACACAGTTGAGGTCCACATGGTCGACACACGAGGGTCCTTATAACAGGATCAGCATAGCCAGGAAGGTGCCATGCTCGAGGAAGGTGACACTTCTCACTCAACTTAGCACCTTCTCCACCAGCTCAGGAAGGACGATGATATAGATAAGATGGAGTAGAAGGTAGAGGAGTTGATGGTAGTGGTCCTAACATTGTAGAACTCAACCCCATTCTTGCAGCCTTCTCCTATGGTAGCCGATCGACTAGAGTTGGTACATACTTTAGACCATCCTAGGTGCACTCCCGTAGATGATGATGCTGGTAGCTTGCATAGGAAGGTCATAGATAATACCTCCGTGCATGAAAAATACATCAAGTATATGGTGGAACAATAGGTGAGGGAAGCGATGGCGCAAGCTAGGGGGAGCTCATCCATTCCAAAGGGTAGACCATACCCAGAGAAATTTGATGTAGTTCAATACCCCAAAAGTTTTGTGCCACCTTTCTTCAAGATTTTTGATAGTAGTGGGAACCCACGATAGCATATTGCACACTTTGGTTGTTGCAACGCCAGTGGAAGTGATGCACTACTGTTCAGACTTTTTATCAACAGCTCAGCAGGGGATGCATTTGATTGGTATGCTGAGCTCTCCAACAGTTTGGGAAATACTTTCATTGAGTTGGAGTACTTCTTCATCAAGAGGTTTGCTGGAGCTCAGCAAAGAGTGACTATAGGTGACCTCATTGTAACAAAGCAAAATCCCAACGGATCCCTTATTGATTATATTCTCAGGTGGCACAACCTGAGCATGAAATGCAAGCCATAGCTGTCCAAACATCATGCTATTGAGACTCTTCTCAAGAATATCCATGACCCGGTCGCCTTCATGCTTAAGGGCTTTACCATCAAAATATTCGAGAAACTAATCAACAAGGTGGCTAACTTACAAGAGGAAGCCAAACAATTGCCCTTTCCTGACAAATCATCTTGGCCCAAGCCAGGGAAGGTGTTTGAGTAGAAACCAGGGACAGTTGCGTGAGTGGATAGAGGGAAGAAGTCAGCCAGAGTCTAGTATGAGAGACCCTGAGCTCAGCAGCCTCTTTGGCCACCTCCTCTGTCACCACCTCGACCGTCATACTGGCCACCTCAGCTGCTACAATGGCCATTTCCACCACCTCAGTAGCCTACCCAGCAACGTTACTCATATCCATCGCCAGGTAGCTATTACCCACCTACTCTTGTCGATCGATTGAATAAGCCATATTCATTCAAGAGGGAGGTAGTTAAAAAATCTTTAGAACCTCTTAAAGAAACTTGACTGTGGTGTTTATTTTTAAATATGTATATGAGGGACATTACACAAATCTGAGGGTGTATTTATTGAGGTGATCGGGTATGACATCAAGGAATGATGCGCTATCTTGAAAGATAGAAATCACCACCATACAATGGACTAATCACCTAATAAGGACTCCTAAAGCATGATGGGTCTTCGAATATACCAGAGATTTTTCTCTTATATTACATGGATGAATAAAGTAGGGTTTATTTAAACTGGGTTCTAAAGTTTCCTATGGGGGAAAGCCCCTATAGTTAATTACATCCTAAGGAAGGTGAGTTTCTTAGAAATACTCTTGATTAAAGTAGACAATTATTGTCTCCAAAAATTTCAAAAATAGGACTATCAATAAATTGACTATGTTTAAAAAATCAATTGAGATAGATAAAAAAGGAGAGACTTATTATCAAAGTCAAAGGGAGATGAGTAGGGAATGCTCATGATACTAGGAAACCTAGTGAGCATTCCAACTTATTCTATGGTTGGGCTTTATCTGTTTGAAATTGAAGAAGATTATTTATTTGAGTTAACTTTTATTAGAAGACTAGGACTTATAATATCACAATACAAGATTGTGAAAATGCCTAAGAGGTGAGGATTTATGCTAGTAGCACGAGAGAAATAGCAACCTCAGATCCTAAATCTAGAGAGCTTTAACAGGGGCCAAATCACGTCCTAAATCTAAATGAAGATGGGTATATAGTTTACCTCCATAAGAGAGGGTAAATCACCTGACTATTGGACTTATAACCGCCTGGAGTGGCAGCCAGCTAACTCATCCTATGCTTTAAAATCATGTGGTCAAGTTATATATTTTGCAAGATGGTTAGGATGTTATTATTAGAAAGAAACTAAAGTCCTTAAACCCACTCCCTAAGAGACTAGAGCATGAGTGGTATGAATAATGACTTAGTCTAATGTAAATCTTTTCAATTTTTATTTAATTCTGGACTCTTCATTTTGACAAAGGCTATAGAATTTTTATGTTTAAATGTATGATGAAATAAGGTTATTGTCTAAATCAGAGAGAAAGAGGTATTTTTTACCATAAGGGAGACCCTCAAAGGTCAAGCCTTCCCCTATCGTGCTAAGATGGAAACCCTCTCTTAACAAAAGTGAAATAATATGACATGCATGATATTAAGCATACAACATCCAGCTAAGGGGTAGATAAATCTTTTAATTATCTTGATTTAATGCCTAAGCTTTATATGAGGATATGAGTTGTTTAGAAAACTAGTTATGACTTGTAGTTGGAGTAGAAAATTTATTTTTTCCTAAGAGCCTATTTGAATCCAGGTCACACATTAAATCACTATATATGAAGAAACTAAGAAAAGATATGCCATTTATATTACGCAATTGTAAATAAAATATTAATCAATTTATAAATCCAACATAAAAGAATAATAGGACGGTGCAGTAGGGTATCACAGTATAACCCAAAAAGAGAAATGGGTGGCTGAGCTCTACCTTTATACAACCCGGTATATGAAAGAATAATTACAATTACAAAAATAAATGCTATGGTGGTGTTGACCTCACTTTTGGAGTGAGTTCTAAACTTCTCCATCTTAGACATAGGACTCCTCTAGACACTAAGAGTTCTTTAGTCTTAAGAAACTTCTAGTCATTAGGTGAACACTTAACCTAACCCTAGAGACTTAGAAGGGTTTATCATAATATTAGGCTATGCATTAGGGATTTAAGGTAACCACTTACCCTATAGCTCAAAGCTAGCTCATGTACACTCCTTAAAACCAATCTAAATCAAATCTCAAATTAATTCCAACTCAATTGATTTTCTAAAATCTTAAATCATTCCCAACTCAATTGAGTTTCTCAAATCCAAAATTAACTCCAAATTCAATTCCAATCCCAAATGATTCAAATCCAAAATCAATTCCAAATTTAACTCCAATTCCAGATGATTGAAATCCAGCCTTATGAGTCACATCCATAAGCTTAGCCAAACCCTTCAAATCAACCCAAAGCCAAGTGATTTCTTTATAAATTACTTATTATATCATTTATATTCACAACTATACATGAAATTGGCATCCAAATAATCTAAATCAAATGAATATAAATCAAACCAAGTCAAAGCCCTTTTTTTTCAAACTTTTTGACCTACTTTAGCCAAATTCACAATCAAATCACTCCTAATTCACATGATTCTCTCATGGATCATTTATATTCTCATTTATATTCATAAATATGAATGAAATATAAATTAAAATGGCCAATATCAAATCAATATAAATTCAAAACTCAAATCCAAAGCAAATTTCTTGGATTTAGCCAAATCATTCTCAAATCAATCTAAACCCTTGAATTTTCTTTCAAACAATCACTCCTTTAATCACATGCCCAAATATAAACATAAACAATAATTTCCAAGCCAAAATCAAACTATCCCAAGTCAAACCTATGTTCATCCTTTTGACTTGAAATTGTGAAATGAACCAAAACCCATTTGACTCCAAACCACTTGGAATTGGATTTATATATCCATCATAAGTCCATATGTGAGTTCAACCAAACTTAAATCAAGCCTTGATCAAGTCAATTGACCCATTGAGGCTCACTTGACCTAAAGTGACCTAAAAGATCTTTTTGAGCTAAGTTCTAATCAAACCCAAATTGGATTGAACTAAACCCATCCAAGCCTCACATTGTGATTAACAATCATCCTAGAATGATCAATCACTCAAATTAGGTCAAACCAAGTCAAACCTAGCCTTTGACCAAGTCAATATTTAACCCAAATGAAACCCAAACTAGCCAAAATTTACTATGAGCCAAATTGATTGAAACCATTGATCTAAACCAATCCATAATCAATGACTGAGCATGACCAAATCACCAATTGAGTCAAACCAAGCCCAATTGGCTATTTGACATAAGTGGACCCAAATTAACCTAAAAAGCTAAAATGGGTCAAATCTTGATCTAAGCCAAATTGATTGCAACTAATTGGTCAAATTCATTCCAAATTGATTGTTGAACTTGACCAAAGCTTCAATTGACCAATTAGACCTAACCTAGCCCAATTGACCATGAACCCAACTTGATCCAAAAGGTTAAATCAACTTGAAATCAAACCAAATCAAAATTGATTGAAACCAAAGCTTGCAATATATTTTAAATGATCAACAACGCCTAAACCAACCCATGACCTAACCTAATTGGGTTAAATGGTCAAATTGGTCAACTTGACCCGTTTGACCCAAATGAACCTAAATGAACCAAAACCAAATTAAACTAAACCAATGATACCCATAGACTCCAAATGATCATTGGAACTTGACCTAACTCATGGTTTGAACCAATTTAACCAATTGGTCAACCTAACCCAATTTGACTCAACTTGACCTAAATGGGTCAAATTGAACTAAATCAAATCAGATGAACTCCAAATCACTTAAAATTTGGCTCAACCCACTTTTAAACCATTTTAAATCTGCTCAAATCAAACTCATAGTAAATGTCCACTTTACCCTTATGTCAAAGGATATCCCATGACCAAATTCACTTGGAATTTGCCATTTCTTTCCCAAGGCCACTTGGCTCCTATCTATTGGTCCACATGGGCACCAAGGAGGGTGGTGAACATGACCCAGTGAGCTTAGGTTAGCCATGACCCAAGGCAAGGGCAAACCGACCTCCCCAATCACCATTGGACACTTGGCTCACCAAATTCACTCACCAATCACATGGGCAGCCACTCTCCCTCACTCTTCCACCCAAAATGACCAATGTGGTATATTTTTTAGTTCAAACTGATCAGCAAATTCAAGCCATTAAGCCAAAATGGAAAATAAGCCATCCACCGTTCGATCTAAGGAGGGGAGAGATATACCATCCGATCAGCTAATTCATTCTCACTCAAACACAAAACATTCATTCCTCAGAGCTCTAGGAGTCCAAGTCGAGCATCGCAGAGCTTTCCCTAGCCATTTTTGAGCACCCTTGCTTCTGTACTCTCAGTTTTACTCAAAGTTAAAAATATGAGAGGTAATTTTCAAATCTAATTCACTCAATTCTGAACCAAAGTGAAATTAATCTTGCACACACCATCCCTAGACCAATGCGAGTTGAAATGAATCAAATCCTGAGCTTCCCCAAGATCGAAGCTAGGAGTTTAATCAAGGCCGATCGCCATTGAAGAGGTGCTTGTTCAACCAAGCAAACCATTTCAAATCAAGATAGGATTTCTTCAATAGGGCTTCGACTCTACTAGACGAAGCTACCTCCATCGTTGGAAGCGTCGGTGATAGCCTCCGGCGAGGTATGCCATTAAAACTGAGCTTAAAGTAAATTTTGCTTGGTCATTTATGAAGAAAATTATTACCTCACATGATCTCTACCATTAGATGTATTTCTTATGCTTCCTTGAAGGTGTGGGATGAATTTGAGCTCCATTTGAGCTTGGGTGAGCTCAGATTGAGCGACTCCTTCTCTCACCGCTCGGGAGGAGACAAATCACACGCCATTGATTCCATGTGATTGGAATGGATGATTGTAATCAAATCATGCTAGATCCACTATGATTCTAAGCCGTAACCATAGGATTAATCTCGACCGTCTGATTTTAGATCGAATGAATCGTAGAGAAGACGTGCCCATCACCAGCTGACTCAGCCGATGGATGTGAAAACTTAAATAACCTATCTCATCGTGCTATATGGCTCGATGGGATTAGGAGTTTAATTAGGCTTAATTAATTTGATTTTAATAATGAAACTTCCTTAAATCATAACTAATTGTAGGAAAATCCAAAAAAAATACAAACTTAAGTTCATTTTGAAGATATTTTAGAGGAGAATCTAGGAAAATTATAGTTAATTGATTTTGAATAGTGTCTTTAGCTTAATTAAGGTTTTATCAAAATATAATTAGCCTAATTATGCCTTAATTGAGCACTCAATTAATCTCAAATTTTTTATGGATGTTTAGGGGGATGACCTCTGCCTCCCCTATTTTTTGGATTTTATTGATTTCTTAATTAGAAAAATCATTTGAGTAAGCCCTAATCACTCTTTAATCAAATTAATTGTAATTAAGGGATGAACAATTGCTTGATTAATCACCTAAATATAATTATCCATGTTAAACAATAAGATCACCTAGGGAATATGATCGGAGACATTTTTCCTAATTTATTTCCTAAGTATCCTTTACCTTTGAAAATTAAATTAATTAATGGGTTAATGGAATGATTAGTTGATCAATCAAGTGGTTAGATCTTCAAAATGAGGGAATTATAAACCTAGTGGAATGATTAAATGATTTAGGGATTAGGATTGAGGCATTACCCTTGATCCTTTCCCTTAAGTTAATTTTATCATTTAATTCAAAATATAACTAAAGAATTTAATCAATTCTTTAATGGCCTAATGAAATCAAAATTAAAAATTAATTCATCCAACCTAAACAACCTTTAATTGGTCTTGGGTAGCTCCTTGGGCGTTCAATAATCCAAGGTGAGAGATAATGAAATTATGATTAGCTCACATGTATAAGAAAATCATAAGAGTAATTAAGTGAGATCCCTTAAGTTTAATTAACTATTAATCATAAGCCAATTGCATTAGACACCTTTCATTTCTTAGGAGCATTGCAAATTTACTTTTCATGTGGTTGCATATCATATTGGCTTATTATTAATTAGTTAATTAAGTTAAGGTGACATAGGTAAGGAATAATTAATCCATTTAATTCATACCTTAACCAAATTAAAACATAAAATCAACATAATTGTTCTAGAATTAAACCAAACTAATTCACACATGGGGGAATGGTTTAGGACTAACAAACCCTTCTCATATTTCTTAAGTCAAATCAAATTCAAAGAAAAAAATCTCTTTAAGGAATTTTGGTTCATTTTAAATGATCTAATTTTATATGATTATCCTTGGGAATTAATTAGGGTGAATGAACTCATGTGCTTACATCCATTTATTTCTTTCCAATCATTCTAAATATTATTTTTCATATGAAATCATGCATTCTTTTCTTTTAAAAATTATTTAAATAAAATGTTTCCTTTTATGTCAAATTGCATGTGTTGGCTAAAATTAAAAATATGAGTGGCTATTATCGCTATTAAAACCAGAATTTACTTTCAAAACCTATAAATCAAAGATTATGAATGAAGTGATGCTAGTTATAAATATTTATAAGCTTACATGTGATTACAACATAAGATGTGTATTATGAAGTTTTCTTTTCTTCTCTTAATATGGATTCGCATAGGATTTGCAATTGTATAGTTCATTTGAAAAGAACACAACACTTGCCTAAATCTATTCATATGCATCTTTATATGAAGACTTAGGAAGGATCTTCATATCACACATGAAAATTATACAACCAAATCAAACATAATCTCTTACATGATTCTTTACCCATTTGGTTCTTTTTGTACATCTATATGTACCTAAGAAAAGTGGTATATCAGTCTGAACATCCCAGGGCTGCAAGGCTTTAAGAAGCACTAAGTAGGTCTTATACCTTATGCCCCTAGTGTAGAAAATAATGGCGCCGTACTCACTTATATCTTTTATACATGCGGATGTGCATTCAGCTAATGGATGAAAAATCTCTCTTTTCTACATAACAAAGACATGCATTAATGATCTAATTAATAAATGGAATATCCAAGTTTTCAACTCACATCTCTTTGCATTCATCATCAAAGTGTGCCATGATTTGCATTACATGTATAGGTATGCTTAATATTATTCATATGCATGGTATACATGATGGAAAGAAATGAATGGGTGTGTGTTATGTGGTAGTAATCCACCCTAACTAATCCTAAGATGCCTTTCTTATTGAATATGACTATTTAAAGAGAACCCAAACTTATGACCAATTAAAACACATTAGGCTATGTCACCACTTGTAGCTTTAGGTTAGGGTGGTGCATGGTTTGATGTATGATATTATTTTGTGGTGTAATATTTTAGACTGGATGTTAGAGTGTATATGCGTAGACTAGATGATAGGGTGATCTTATCCTAATCATATCTTCTACAGGGGATTGTGCTTAAGGGGCCGCTATAATAAAAATAAAAATAATATAAATACTTTTGCTGTGTAGGCAGCTTAGCCCCTAAGCATAGTCCAAATTAGGATAGGTGGACTTGGTTACCCATGTGTTGGGTACTAAGTCTAAATTATTTATATAACTTCTTGGGTTGTGTGGTATGTTTAGCTTACCTTTATTTTATAGGTTTAGTTAGATTTACCTTTTCCATTTTGATGTAAATTTTATAATTAGGATTTGGAATGAATGTTATAGGGGATTAGGATGAACATTGGTTATAAGATCAAGTCTTATGTACCATGTGATGCCTTTGGAGCAACCATATTCCAATGAAGCCAAAAGGAAGAAAGAAAAGAAGCAAATCTAAATGAAGAAATAAAAATAAAGAAATGAAGAATAAGGACCCCCATAACATGAATTCCTTTTAATTATAATTATTCATTTATAATCTGGGTTGTATAAGGGTAGAGCTCGGCTACACATATTTTTTTTCGGGTTGTACGGTGGTACCCGACCACATCGGCCTCTTATACTTTTGCACTAATTTTATAAATTTATTGATGTTATGTTTATGATTGTGCAATTAGGATGACATGATTTTGTTAGTTTCTTAATTGTTTGATGATTATTGAATGTCCTGGATGCGATTAGGCTCTTAGAAAAAAATAAATTTTCTTTCCAATTAATCAATTCCAAATTAAATTAAATAATTCATAACCTCACCTAAAGCTTAGGACATAAATCAAGATAATAAAAAATTTAGCAACCCCTTAGCTAGATGTTTTATATCTCATATCATGCATAAATCATATTATCTCACTCTTACCAATGGAGGGCTTCTACCTTTGCTAGAGAAAATGACTTGACCTTTAAGAGCCATGGTAGAAACACACCTCCTTCTTTCTAATTTTGGCCCATAACTGATTTTCTCTTGTATTAGGCATATAAAATTTCATAGCCTGTGTCAAATAAAAATGTCCAAAAATCAAAATAAAACTTAACAAAATTTGTATTATATTTAAGTCATTATTCATGCCCTTCATGATCTAGTCTCTTAGGGTGTGAGTTTAAGGACTTAGTTTCTCTTCTAAGCAAATGATAGCCTAACTATCTTACAAAGCATATGACTTACCTACATGTATTTAAAAGCATAGGAGGAGTTAGTTGGCGGCCACCCCAAGCGGTTATAAGTCCAACAGTCAGGTAGTTTATCCTCCATTGTGGAGGTAAACCATATACCCACTTTTGCCTTAGATTTAGGCCACACTTTGGCCCTGGCTAAAGCTCCATAGATTTAGAATTTGAGGTTGCTATTTCTCTTTGGACAACAAGCATAAATCCTCACCTCTTATTTATTTTTACAATCTTGTATTGTGAAATTGTAAGTCCTAAATTTTTGATAAAAATTCAAATTAAACATATAATTCTATTAAATTTCAAAAATATAAAGCCTAACCATAGGATAGTTTGGGATGCTCTCTAGGCTTCCTAGTATCATGAGCATTCCCTACTCATCTCTCTTTGGTTTTGATAATAACTCTCTCCTTTTGATCAGTCCCACTTGATTTTTCTAAAATTAACCAATTGATTGATAGTCCCATCTTTAAAATCTTTGTAGACAATGATCATTTACCTTAATCAAGAGTATTCTTAAGGAATCTCATTTCTTAGAATGTAACTAATTATTGGAGTTTGCCTCCATAGAGAACTTAATAAACCTAGCTTAAAATAAACCCTACTTTACTTTTTCATGTAAAGTAGGGGAAAGATCTCTGGTACATTCGAAGACCCATCATGCCTTAGGAGTCCTCATTAAGTGATTAGGTCTATTATAGGATAGTGACTTCTATCTCTCGAGATAGTATGATATTCCTTAATGTCGTGCCTGATCACCCTAATGAGTACATTCATGGATCTGCATGGTGTCCCCTTACATAAACACACACAAAATCTCATGAAAAAAATAAAACACCACAAAGGGGTCTTCTTATCTTTTTTCTTCATGTCTCCTCCATTTCTTCATTTGGGTTTGCTTGCTCCAAAGGCATCACGGGGGCCTCCCAAGACAAAGCCTCATATCCTCCTCTCATCTTAATCCCCCCCATAACACTAATCCTAATTCCTAATGTAAAATTATATTAAAAGTAGGAAAAGTAAATTTAACTACACCTGTAAAATAAGTGTTAGCTAAATACATCATACAACCCAAGCTGTTATATGAATAGTTTAAACTTAGCACCCTGCACATGGGTAACCAAGTCTACATGTCCTAATTTAGATTATGCTTGGGGGTTAAGCAACCTGTAAAAGAGAGCATTTATATTTATTTTAAGCACCCCTTAAGCACAATATCCTGAAAGTATACTAATTAGCTTACAAAGATAACATCCAGCAAAGCATACACCCTAACATCCAGTCTATAATAATACATTATAAAATGAAACATACATCAAACCATGCACCACCTTAACATAAGGCTAAAAGTGGTGACTTAGTCTATGTGTGTGTATATGTTTCATGATTTTCTAATTTAATTTAAAGGATGACTTTTTTTAATTGATTTGTAAGTTTTACTTAATATTTTCTTTTGTTTTATTTGTCTTACACTTAAAACTAAGTGTTATAAAGAGAAGGAAAGAGAGGATCACCCTCTTTTATCCCTACCTTAAGTCATATCTAAAGCAAATTAATTAAATGAATTTTCTTTAGTGAATGGCTTATTACATATTTTTAATTTGTCCTAGGTTTAGGTTCACTTTAAATAATCTTATTCAATAAGAAAGACATCTTAAGATTAATTGTAGTTAATTATTATCACACAACATATGAATGTTCATTTCTTTCTATCATATGTAGCATGCATGTGATTAAGTCCCAAGCATACCTATACATGCATTATGTCCTAGCATACTTGAATGATGAATATGAACATGCATGTTTAAAGTCTACATTTTCTTTTGATTGAATTATTTTTATCATATTAATTTAAAGCTCAATCTAAATTCTTATGCAAAAGTACATATGAATGAAGTTAAATAGGTACGTGTCATTGTTAACCAGGGAAGTGAGGTAATCAAATGACCTCCTTGGGGCTAGCTAAAGTCTCGTATTCCTAGGATGTCCGGACTAAATACCATTTGCATTCAAACACATGTAAGCTTGCATACATGAATGTGAGACAGAGAACTTTGAATCACATGATTAATTAATTCTATCACTTAAATAATTACAAATGCATGTATTTTAGTAAAAGAAAGAGGGGTTTTGATTCCATAATTAAGTACACACACATGTATGAGAGATATGTGCTAGTATATACCCTTGTTAAGTAGGAAAGTGAGATAATCAAATGACCTCCTTGGGGCGAACTAAAGCCTCATATTCTGGGGGTGTCTAGACCAACTATTTGCTTTACTCAAATACATATAAATGTACAAACAAATAAAGAAGAATAAACCATGCAAAAGTTGTGTTGTATTTGATTGAAAAGATTTATATACATGGAGTAAAGTCCTATTTAAATTCTAATATTGAAAAAAAGGACTTTACTCCATATACTTAAGCTATAATCATTTGCATTTCCTATGTATTCATAACTAGCATTTATAGCATACATAATCATTTATTTATAAAACTTGAAAAATAGATTTGGATTTACTAATGATATTAACCACACATATATTAATTAGAATCAACACATGCAAACTTGACATAAAGGAGATCATTTATTTTTAATTAATTTTTGAGGAAATAAATGCATGAATAAAGTGGAATACAACATTTTAATATGATTGGAAAGAAATAAAAGAAACACAAGCATGTAATTTCATCAAATCTAACTAATTCATAAGGATAATCATATCAAATAAGTTTATTTAAAATAAACCAAAGCTTCTTAATTTCACCTTTGATTTTATGTTTAACTTGATTTAAGAGATGTGAGAAAGGTTCGCTAATCCTAATTCCATTCCTCACATGTGCGGGTTAATTTGATTTAACAAGAAGCAATTAGATGATTTTTATGGGTTGATAAAGTTAAGCATGGATTAAGTCAATTAATTAACCCTTACATATGTTACCTTAAGATAATTAATTAAATGATTATGAGCTAATGTAATATGCAAGTACATTGAAAAGTAAATAGCAATATTCCTATGAAATGAAAGGGGCTTAATGCAGTTAGCTCATAATCATTTACTAATTAAGTTTAAGGAACTATTTTAATTACTTTCATTATTTTCTCACACATGTGAGCTAATCATAATTTCATTAAACCTCTTTAGGTTCTTGAACACCTAAAGGTCTACCCAAGATGAATTAAGGGAGAAAATAGAATTAAATAGGTTTGAGTTTAATTAATTAAACAATCAATCCATTAATTCATCTCTCTTTTAATTAATTATCAAAGTTAATAATTATCTTTTGAAATGAGATGGGCTTAAGGGAAAAGGTTGGGAAGGAGGTCCCAATTTAGTTCCATAAGCCACCTACTAAACTTAAGCATGATTTGATGTGTTTTGGATTTTAATTTAGCTAATTAAGTCATTAATTAACTAATTAATTAATAATTAGTATTTTGGTTGAAAAGAGAAGGAAACTTAGGGAAAAGGTTAGGAGGGAAGCCCCATTTTAATTCCCTAAGTCCCCTTACTATTCCAAATAATTAATTAATTACTATTCATGTACTTAATTATCCTTTAATTAATTAAAAAAGGTAATTAAGGCTTAATTAAATAATTTTCCTAATTAAGTAACTAATAAAGTTCAAGAAAAATAGGGAAGGCAGAGGTCATCCCCCTAAATATCCTCAAAAAGTTTGAAATCAATTGGATGATTAATTAAGGAGTAATTAAGTTAACTAAAATTTTAATTAGACATTAATTAAGCCAAAATTACTATTTCAAGTTAATTCAAAATAATTTTAATGGATTCCTCTCTAAAATATCATTAAAGCGAGCCATTATTTGTACTTTTTTGGATTTTTCTATAATTAGTTATGAATTTTGGAAGTTTTAGTATTAAAAATGAATTAATTAATCCTAATTAAAGTTCTCATCCCATCGACGCTATGTGGCATGCTGACGCGGCGCACTTTCCACGTGGCGTGATGGGATTGGGTATTTAAGTTATCACATCGCATGGCTGCATCAAGCGGTGGCAGGCGAGCTTTCTCGTGGACCGTTCGATCTATGATTAGATGACCATGATTAATCCTACAGTTTAGAGGGAATGATCAGAGGATTTAAGTGTGATTTAATCACAGTCATCCATTTCAATCACGTGGAATGGACGACCCGTGATCTTTCTCCTTCGTGAACGGTGAAAGACGGATGTCGTCCATCTTTCTTCGTTCGAGCTGAGCTCACTAGAGCTTGGATTGATTCCAAAATGATCTCATACCATCAAGGGAAGGAGAGGAACACATGAAACAACTAAGATTACATGACAACATACACATTTCTTTCATAAAAGACCAACCACACTTAAGCTAGAGATCACTTTTCATGGAAATACCTCACACACTTGAGGAAGCTTCACCTAGTTGAGGCGAAGCCCTATTGATCAGCACGTATCTTGATTGGTGTGAATTGCCTTGGAGACCAAGGTCCTCCTCTTTGGTGTTTGGCCTTGATCGAACTTGAGCATGGAATTAGTTTGCAGCTTAGGAAATGATTTGGGTGACCTCGATGAGGAGTAGGGATGGTGTAGGAATGAACAATTTGATTGAAGTGGGGTATTGGAGAAGTTGGAATCGAAGTTAGGCTCCCCTATTTCGGTTTGACATAAAATCGAGAAGGGAGAAAAATGGGGGAGCTTAGGAGCTTGGGGAATGGCTATGGGAGACTCTCCTTCACTCTCTATGGCTCAAATGAAGATGAATGATGTAATTTCCATTCAATTGAGTGGGGTTTTACCCCTCAATTTTGAATGACGAGATTCAATCCTATTTTCGACCGTCGAACCACAAATTGTCTCCATCATGTCTACGTGGCTAGGCCGGAGTGGGGGAATGCTTAGAAGGTGGCTCAAGGCCTGATATGGGGAGATTTCCTTTCCTTTGTCCATGGGGTGCTTGATTTGCATGGGAGGTGAGTTAACTCACCTCTCCTTGGTTCATGGAAAGTCCTAGTTTGTTTAGAGTGGGCTAGGAAGGTGAGGCATGCTTCATTTAGTAATTAGATGGCTGCTCGAGTGATGGGAGAGTGGACTTTGCCAAATGGGGGAAGGAATCCAATGCAAAGAGCTTTATCCAATGGCTAATCCCTTTGGATGGGGCCCACTTAGCTTATAGATAGACTTTTGGGTGACCTACGATCAATTTGGGTCAGGTTTGGTCAGCCACCAAGGTCTCATGGGTTGGTTTATGGGTTTTGTCTCCATTTGGTGAAAAGGCTTCATATGGGTTCATGTTGGGTTGGGTTGACCAACTGGTCAAATTGGGTCAAACCAAGGCTTGAGTTAGGTTCAAATGATGATTTGAAGAGTTTTAGTTCAAGTAGTTTCAATCAATTTGGCTTAAGTTTGATTTTGGCTCACTTGGATTCAAATAGGTCAAATGGGCTAAGTTGACTAATTTGACTAATTTGACCAAATTGAGTTGGGTTAGGTATTGATTCATGTAGGCTTTGGTTTGGTTTGATTTAGGTTTAATTTGAATTTTGTCCAATTTGTCCCTTTAGGTCAATTTGGGCTAGGTTGGGTCAAGTTGACCAATTGGTCAAATTGGGCTTGATTATGGCTTTGGTCAAGTTCAATAATTGATTTGGAATGAACTTGAACCATTGGTTGCAATCAATTTGGATTAGATTGTGATTTGACCCATTATGGATTTTTAGGCTAATTTCGATCAACTTAGGTCAAATGGCCAATTGGACTTGGTTTGGCTCAATTGATGGTTTGGTCATGTTCAATCATTGATTCTGAGTTGGTTTAGATCAATGGTTTCAATCAATTTGGAGCATGGTGAGTTTTGGCTATTTTAAGTTTCATTTGGGCTAAATGTTGACTTGGTCAAAGGACAAGTTGGCTTGGTTTGACCCAATTCAAGGTGGTTGATCATCCTAGGGTGATTGTTGATCATGATATGAGACTTAGATGGGCTTGGTTCAATCCAATTTGGGTTGGATCAGAACTTGGTTTAAAAAGGGTTCTTTAGGTCACTTTGGGTCAAGTGGACCTAAATGGGTCAATTGATTTGGTTTTGGCTTGATTCAAGTTTAGTTGAACTCATATATACGCCTAAGATTGAAATATAAATCCAACTACAATCAATTTAGAGTCTAATGGATTTTAGCTCATTTGGAGTTTTCAAGTCAAAAAGACTAACTTGCGCTTGACTTGAGTTTGGTTTGATAATTGTATTTTATATTTATATTAGGCTAAATGATTGATTCAAGAGAAAATCTATTAATTTTGGCTTGATTTGGATAGGATTTGTCCAAGTCCAAGAAATTAGCTAAAAAGTCTTGAATTGAGATTTAGTTTAATTTTGGATTTGGTTTTGGCTATTTGAGTTTATATTTGGGGGTATAAATGAAGATATAAAAGATCCATGAGAAAAGCAAATTTGACCAAGCTTAAGGATGTAGGTCAAAACGATTTAAGTAGAGAATTGATTTAGTTTGATTTATTTTTGGTCATTGGAGGGCAGGTTTTATTTAAATTTATGAATATAAATGGAGTAACTGGTTTATAAAGAAGCCAACTGATTTTGGGTTGATTTGTTTGAGATTTGGCTAAGCTTGTGGGGGTGGGTCCATAAGACTTAAGAAGGGATTTGATTGGATTTGGATTTAGTTTGATTTAGTTTTGACTATTTGAGTTTATATATCATTTATATTTGTGAATATAAATGAAAGAATAATTAATTTATAAAGAAATCAATCAAGTTTGGGATAATTTAGGTTGAGATTTAGCTAAGCTTATGAGAGTGAGTCATAAGGTTTAAGAAGGAATTTTGGACTTGGATTTGATTTGAGGATTGAATCATTTGGAATTGGGATTTGGATTTGGATTTGATAAATGATTAATAGATTGAATTGATCTTTGAGAAAATCAGATGAATTGAGATTGATTTGAATTTCATTGAGGCTAAGCCCATAGGATGAAATCAAAGGGCTTAGGAAGAATATTGATGTTGGATTTGATTATGGGTTTCAATGATTTGGCTTGGAATTTAGATTTAGATTTGGTATTTGAGTTGGATTTTAGGTTTGGTTTGGGGAAGAAAGCATGGATTGGGTTTAGGCTATAGGGTAGGAAAATTTTTCTAAGCCTCTAAAGCATGAGCTATTTCTATGACTAACCATTCTAAGTCTCTAGTCTTAGGTTAAGTGTTCACTTAATCACTAGAAGTGTCTTAAGACTAAGGTTCTTTTAGTGTCTATAAGAGTCCTAGATTTATGATGAGGAATTTTAGAACTCACTCCGAAAGTGAGGTCAACATTGACTTTCAGTTACCAGAGCCTAAGAAGTCAGAGGAAGTGGGCAAGAGCAATGATCTTAACTATTTCCCCTACCACAGTATGTTAGGCCATGTCTTAGAGGATTGCATTACTTTTAAGAACTGGCTTAAGAATAGCTACAAGTTAGACGCTATAGTTATCCCTAAGGAATACCTCTTGGAACAACCATCCAGTTCTCTTAGGGTAATCCTTGGGGATACTTGCAATTCTCTTAAGACCAAAGAAGGTTGGGACATCTCTTTATCCTGAACCTCTAAAAAGATTATTTCTAAGATCAAGAAGCGTTCCTTGCAAGTGCCTGACGCAGCTCAACCTCCAAAACTAAGGAAGGTTTGCTAGTTGTAAAGGACAACTCAGGGAAGGTGATAACTCAGCAGTAACACCAGCTCACCACACTTGCCCGGGATAGCTCAGTAATGCAACCACTGTCCGAGTCTAGCACTCCATCCACCGTTACAACTACTTCTTCTTCTACTAACTCCTATTCTACCCGCAGGAGCATTGTATCAGTGGACAAGGGCATTAAATCCCTTACTCTACTTACTTTATTTGATTTCTATCATGTACCAGCACCAAAAAAGAAATCATTGAAGAAAACAGATGTTACTTACATTTTCTCCACGTCTGATGCTCTTGATTTTATTCTTGTTGAAAACTCTCCATGTCTAGAAAATAATGATAGCTCTAGTAATTCCCATCTTCTCTCTTCTGATTTAGAATCAGACTTTCCTTTTCTGAATCAATCAGGTTCAACTCTTGAGATTGACTTGGAGTCAACCGACTCTAAGGATCCCATAGGAGAAGCTATAGGTATGCCCGATGAGAAGGTAGGACTTTCCACAAGTTAAAAATTCCAAGAAGTCACTAAAGTCAACCTGTGCATTGGAAAAGTTCTACCTCCTAACGTAGCACCTCAGAATAAGGGTAAACAAGTTAGTTGTTCTAGTGAGCAAATAGCCCCTCCATAGGATGCTCCACCTATGGATATGCTTGTGGAGGACCAAGTCAGAATTGATTACAACGTCCTAGCTAAGTTAAGCATATATGACGCTCTTATCTTATCCAAAGAGATGAGGGAATCTCTAATCAAGGCCCGAATTGATTCAGAGTTATACTTAGCTCAGTTGACTGCTATTGAAGAGGAGGTACACCACTCAAAGGACATCTTAGGAGTTAGATTCAGTAATGAAGACTTACGTCTAGAGATGACCAAGCATAATCGCCCTCTTTGTATTACAGTGGATGTTGACAGATATAGGCTATCAAGAGTTCTGGTTGACCAAGGTACGTCAGTCAATATTATGAGTCTAAGAACCCTTGCCTACTTGAGGATCAACATCTCTAAGCTCCAAAAGGAAATAATGATGTTGAGAGGATTAAATGAAAAAGGCGAGAGGGACTTAGGCTTTATAGTGTTGCCATTGGAGATAGATGATTGGATGACTAAAGCAAAGTTTCACATCATAGACTCAGATATATCTCTTAATACTTTGCTAGGGAGACCGTGGATAGATGAAAATAGCACCATTTTGTCCTCTCTACTTTGGTGCATGAAGTTCATGAGAGGTGGGATTGAGTACTATGTCAAAGGAGATCTCAAACCATTCACAGTTTATGAGGTCGGGATATATAAGGATGCAACCTATCACCTCCCCCAAAATTAGCAAGTCCATTCTCGTGAATGTACTCAAGATCCCCACGAGGGATAAAAAAGAAAGAAAATAAAAGGAAAAAAAATAGAAAAAGAAAAGAAAAAAGTGAAAGAAAAAGAAAATAAAAGGGAGCGAGACACAAACTCAGGGAAGATATAGAGCCTGACATTAGATTCCACCCATAATTCATTACTCCATTCGAACATATAGGTAGGATGACCCAACCTCCACAAGTAGAGGAAGAGAACAGTTTAGAGGCAGCCCCCGAGGTGGAAAGCCTCCCTAATGGCCACCCAATATAAGGTATGTCACAGACACCAAGAGTATACCTGTTATCAATATAGACTTAAAATCTAGTTCAGAGGATGAGTCTTATGTGGTTAGCATACTAGCCAGCTCTTCTTAATAGTAGATCCCTTTCAAGGTGACACTTGAGTAAGATAGCGATGAAGACCAAGCTCTAAAGAAGAGCATAAATGTATCCAAATCTATATGTGAAATAGTCAGGCATCATTTGGGAACCTTACCTATAACCCCACTTTTCTCACAAAAAGTTGAGGGTTTGGTAGTTAAGGAATCCTCTAAGTCATCCACTGATATGAAGACTCTGAGGTTCTATCTAGGAGCATCATCCCCAAGTTAAGAAGTTGATGTAGAACTCAAGGATAATTCATACAAAGATATCATAGAATTACCTTTTGATTAGTACTCATTGTGTGTTCTAAGTTTAGCAAAGAAAGGGTTAATCCCACATACTTGGTCAAAGCACAGGTTAGGCTATTTCAAAAGAATATGGAAGAATGAATGCCAAAGCTATAAATCAAGGCCATGACTAGGATTTGGTATAGTAGGTCTAATCGATGATGATGATTACTACTTAACCATCACCAATCATTTGGAATCTGATAGATTCTTTTCAAATCATGCTAACTCATATGAGGAGGTGTATTTAAAAACTTCAGATACTCTAGATGATTTTGAAGTCAAAGATACATCAACAGAGTTCAAAGAGGAGATCAGGTCAACCATCAACGAGGCCAAGGAGTTCAACTTAAGAAATGAAAATTATCCAAGCTCGACATACATCAATCCTTTGTTGAATGAAACTGAAACTAATGACTTAGTTAGGCTATTGGCTGAGTTTAAGGACTACTTCACATGGAGTTATGAAGAAATACTCAGCTTATCTCCTGACATAGCAGTCCACAAACTAGCAATAGAGCCTAGTGCTAACCCTATCAAGGAAGATCCTAAACGTATGCAATTAGAAATTAAAGAACAGGTCATTTTTGAAGTCAAGAAACTGATCAATGCTAGCTTAATTAGGGAAGAAAATTACTCTACATGGTTGGCTAGTGTCATCCCGGTTAAGAAGAAGAATGGCCAAATTTGCATATGCATCAATAAGGATCTAAATAAGGCATGTTCAAAAGATGAATTTTGACTACCGATACCATAACTGATGGTGGACATTACCTCATCTCATGTAATCTTCCCTTTCATGGATGGCTCACCTAGATATAACCAAATAAATATGATCCATGAGGATGAAAGAAACACTGCTTTTCGAACTCCGATCAGAATCTTTTGATATAAGGTCATGCCTTCCAACCATTAAAATGCTGGTGCTACCTACCAGCTGGCTATGACTCGAATCTTCGATGAACTCATTCATCATCAAGTCGAGTATTACATCGACAATCTCAAAGTCAAAAGTAAAGAAAAGGAAGACCATCTCTTTGACTTGAGAGTAGTTTTTGAATGGTTAAGACAATTTAACCTTAAAATGAATCCCCTGAAGTGTGAATTTGGAGTAGCTTCGAGAAAATTCCTTGGGTTTGTTGTCTGACACTAGGGAATTGAAATTGATCCAAAGAAGATCAAGGCGGTATTAGAAATGCCACCCCTTAAATGTCTAACTCAGTTTAGATCATTTTAATGGCGGTTATCATATCTGAGATGCTTCATTTCCAACTTAGCATGAAGATGCCAGCTATTCTCAGAACTTGTCAAAAAGGATGCCAAGTTCAAGTGGGATGAAAAGTGTTAGCATGCCTTCGAAGACATCAAGCACTACCTGATGACGTCTCCAGTTCTAGGAGCCCCTATCCAGAGAAAGCTGCTCATATTACACACTGTTGCATTAGATGACTCCCTTGGTGCTTTGTTGACCAAAGCCAATGACGAAGGAAAAGAAAATGCTCTCTACTATCTCAGCTGTCGTCTAATACTTGTTGAAGGAAACTATCCACCCATCGAGAAGCATTGCTTAGCTTTAATCTTTGCCTCCCAAAAGCTACGACACTACATGCTTTCCTATAAGGTGAACTTGATCTATAGGATCAATCCACTACAATATCTCATGAAACGGTCAACGCTATCTAGATGGTTGACGCATTGTTCCATGATTTTGTCATAGTTTGACATCACTTTCATACCCCTTTGTGCGATGAAAGGATGAGCACTAGCGAATTTCTTAGTAGTACACCCACTTCCTGTTGATTCTCCGCTTAGTGAAGACCTCTCTGATGAACAAATCATGAATTTAGGGAACACTAGCATTCATCACTGGGTGACGTATTTTGATGGTGCAACTTCCTTTCAAAAGGGAGAAGAATCATGATCTACTCTTCCGGGAAAGGCAAGGGCAGGAATAGTTCTCTAGATTGTGTTGTGATGAGATTCTCATATCACCTATCCAATCCTTGCACCAACAACAAAGTCGAATATGAGCTTTGATGGCCGATCTAGAGTTAGTCATTACTCTGAGCATCCAAAACATCAATATCTTCAGGGAATCTCAGTTAGCCATCAATCAAATCGCTGGGTCTTACAAAGTTCTAAACCCCAAGCTCCATCATTATCACAAATACACCATGGAGTTGTTGGCCCAAATCCTAGAGGTTAACATTTACAAGATTCTTCAAGGAGAAAATTTAGTAGTGGATGCTTTAGCTAAACTTGCCAAGGAGTTGGCATGTCCAGAAGATGAGTCCATATCAATAAAGGTCCAAAATAGACAGGACTTATCCCTTATTGATATTGAACTCATCGAGAGACATTCTCTTGAAGGGGAGGTTTCCGTTGCCAAAAAGGATGATGAATTAGATTAGAGGCAATCATTCATGGATTACCTAAGTAGAGGCAAATTACCTCAAGAGAAGTCACTACCACATCAGGTGAAGTAGAGAGCACTTTTTTATGCTCTCGTGGATGGCACCTTGTACCGACAATATTTTGATCATATGTGGTTACATTTTTAGACAAACACGAAACCCATAAGATCATGAATGAGGTACACTCAGGATTATATAGAGCACACCAATCTGGTCCGAAGATGAAAGCCAAGATCAAGAGACTAAGATATTACTGGTCAACGATGATCACAAACTACATGGACGTAGCTAGGTGATGCCACCAGTGTTAGGTACATGATATGGTCTAACACCAGCCACCCAACATTCTACGCCCAACATTGACCTCATGGCCATTCTAGTGTTGGGGTACCGACATAGTGGGTACGATTGACCCTCTTTCTTCTAATGGTCATCAGTTCATCCTAGCTGCTACCAACTACTTTTCTAAATGGCCAGAAGCAATTCTACTCAGAGAGGTCACAACTCAGCATGTGCTCCAATTTTTTAGGAATCATATCGTATATAGATTTGGGGTACCTCAATGAATTATATCCGATAATGGTACTACATTTAAGAGCACCAAGATCAACAGTTTTGTCAAGAGACACAACATGGATTGAATATACTCTACCATCTACTACCCGAGGGAAAATGACTTGGCAAAGGCCTTCAACAAAACTCTCATCAAATATTAAAAAAGACACTTGACGATAACAAGCGGCAGTGGCATGAGCAATTAGTTGAAGCCTTGTGGACATACCGCACCACCTACAGAACTCCAACTCAGTATAACCCTTTCTCCTTAGTGTATGGGTCCAAAGCCATTTTACCTTTAACTCCCATCACTAAGGATAGTTATGGGTAGTAAAATCACAATGGAGTAGAATGCCAAGTTACGGTTAGAACAACTCGAAGGTTTGGAGGAGAGACGTTTATGGGAAAGCCAGAACATCGAGTTGTACAAAGCCAAGATGATACAAGCTCTGTTGACGTCACTTTTAGAGTGAGTAATCAACTTTCTCATCATAGATCTAGGACTCTTATAGATACTAAGAGCTCTTTAGTCTTAAGACACCTCTTGTGATTAGGTGAACACTTAACCTGAGCCTAGAGACTTAGAAGGATTAGCCATAGGGGTAGGTTGTGCCTTAGGGATTCAGGGAGACTTGCCCATCTTATAGACTAAACCCAACCTATGCTTTTCCTTCTCAAATTAAACCTCAAATTCAAATTCAATTACCAAATTCAAATTTAAATTTCAAACCAAATGATTGAAACCCATAATCAAATCCAAAATCAAAATTCTTCCTAAGCCCTATGATTTTATCCTATGGACTTAGCCTTGACCAAGTTAAAATCAATCCAAATTTAATTGATTTTCTCCAAGATTAATTCAATACATCCATCAAATATCAAATCTAAATTCAAATCCAAACCAAATGATTCAATCCTAAAATCAAACCCAAATTCTAAAATTCCTTCCTAAGCCATATGACCCATCCTCATAAGCTTAGTTAAATCTTCACCTAAATCAACTCAAACTTGATTGATTTCATTATAAATCAATTAACCCTTCATTTCTATTTAGAAATATAAATGAAATCAATACTCAAATAATCAAAACTAAATCAAACTAAATCCAAATCCAATCAAAATCCTTCTTAAGCCTTATGGACCTACCTCCATGAGCTTAGCCAATCCTCATGCAAATCAACCCAAAATCTATTGATTTCTTTATAAATCAATTATTCCTTCATTTATATTCAAAAATATAAGTGAAACTCCCATTCAAATGGCCAAAACTAAATGAAGTTAAATCAATCCCTACTTAAGCCCTTTTGACTTACCTCCTTGAGCTTAGTCAAATTTGCTTCTAAATCACTCCAAACTCAAGTGATTCCCACATAAATCATTTATGTCTTCATTTATATTCACAAATATAAATGAAATATAAATTCACATGACCAAAACCAAGTCCAACATCAAGTAAAAACCTAATTCAAGCCCTTTAAGCCAATTCCTTGAACTTGGCCAAATCCTACCCACATCAAGTCAAAACTAATGGATTTTATCTTGAACCAATTATTCCTTCAATCATCTACCCAAATATAAATGAAACTTATAATTATCTAGCCAAATTGAAATCAACCCAAGTCAAGCCCAAGTTAGCATTTTTTACTTGAAAATTCCAAATGAACCAAAACCTATCATAGCCTAAATTGATTGTAGTTGGATTTATATTTCAATCTTAAATCCATATATAAATCCAACTAAATCTTAATCAAACCAAAACCAAGCCAATTTACCCATTTAGGTCCACTTGACCCAAAGTGGCCTAAATGATCTTTTTGAGCCAAGGTCTAATCTAACCCAAATTGGTTTGAACCAAGCCCATCCAAGCTTCATATCATGATCAACAATCACCTTAGAGTGATCAATTGCCTTAAATCGGGTCAAACCAAGTCAACTTGGTCAATTGACCAAGTCAACCCTTAGCCCAAATGAAACCCAAGCTAGCCAAAACTCACCATACACCAAATTGATTGAAACCATTGATTCACACCAACTCATAATCGATGTTTGAACATGACCCTTAATTGAGCCAAACCAAACCCAATTGGCCATTTGACCCAAGTTGACCCAATTGACCTAAAAGGCCAAAATGAGTCAAATCATGATCTAACCCAAATTGATTGTAATCAATAGCTCAATTTCATTCCAGATCAATTATTGAATTTGACTAAAACCATAATTAAACCCAATTTAACTAATTGGTCAATTTGACCCAACTTAGCCCAAATTGACCTAAAAGGTCAAATTGGGCAAAATCCAAATTGATTCAAACCAAAGCCTGCAATCATTTTCAATTAACCAATTGAACATGAACCAACACTTAACCCAAGCCAATTTAACCAATTTGGTTAAATTGGTGAACTTAGCCCATTTGATCTATAAGACTCTAAATGAGCCAAAACCAAACCTAAGCCAAATTAATTGAAACCACTTGAACCAAAACTTTTCAAATCATCATTTGAACCTAACCCAAGCCTTGGTTTGACCCAATTTGATCAATTGGTCAACCCAACCCAACATGATGCAATATTAACCCATTTGACAAAATGAAGCCAAAAACCCATGAAACTAACCCATGACCCATCGGAGGCTGACCAAACCTGACACAAAACCATCATGGGTCAACCTAAAATCAGCCCAAACCCATTTGGAGCCAAGTCCTATGTCCTCCATGGATCCTCTCCCCCTTGTGGGATTTTGCCAAAAATGGCAAAGTCCACTCTCCCTTTCACCTTGACAGCCACCAAACTTTCAAATGGAGCATCTGTAAACTTCCTAGCCCACCTAGAAGGAGTAGGACTTACCATGGACCAAAGAGAGGTGAGCCAACTCACCTCCCTTACAAGCTGAACACCCAAGGGATCCAAGTCAAGCAATCTGCCCAAATCCACCTTGGAGCCTCCTGCCATTCCTTCCTCCAACCAAAGCAAGCCACGTGGACTCAATGGTGACCACTCCAGCTCTTTGACAATGGTTGCCCGGCCAAAAAATGGGAAGAAATCCCGTCCATCCAACTCAACAAATCGAGGGGTATACTCCCTCAATTCAAACATGAAATGGATCAATTCATTTCGTGAGAGTTTCCTAGCATGAATTCAAACCTCCTTGCAATCCTGAGAGCCATCCCAAGCGTCCTTTCTTTGGCATTCCCTCTTCCCATGAAAAACCAAAATAGAGGAGGCCAATCCCGATCCAAGCTTGCTCATTCCACCTCCTCAATCAAATTCTTCTTACACACACCTTCCACACATGTCGTCGAAGCCACCCAAGTCATTTACCGAGCTCCCAAGACACTGGAGGATGGACTTCGATCTTCATCGAGCTCCAAAATTATGAAACTTGATCCACCGAGTGAACCAAGGGGAATTGGCTTGGTTGCTTCTTAACAGGGCCTCGTCTCTACTAGACAAAGCTACCCCCATCGATCCTACTATCAGTCTTGAGCTCCGATAAAGTAATTTCTCAAAAACTGTAGAAATAAGAAAATTTTGTTGGAGCTTTTTGAAGAAAATTTGCATGTGAGTTGATCTTGATTGTTGGATGTGTTCGATTACCTTCCCTAATAATGTGGGTTAATTTTATAGTTCATCCGAGCTCGGGTGAACTCGGATCGAATGATCCATGGCGGACAGACACCATTGCTCATCACTGATAGGAAGAAAGATCACGGGCCATCTATTCTGCATGATTATAATGGACGGTTCTGATCAAATCGCATTAGATCCATCTATTTTTCTTCCTTTATGCTGTGGGTTTGATTTATGCAGTCCGATCCCTGATCGGACGACGGAGATCAATATTGCTTCCACCACCGGCTGACTTAATACGCGAATGTGACAACTTAAATAGCCAATCCCATGGTGCCATGTGGAACACACGCCGTGTTAGTGTGCCGCATGGTGTCGATGAGATTAGGCTTAATTAAGGATGTTTAATGTGTTTTTGAGGCTGAAAGTTCCAAAATTCATAACTAATTGTAGAAAAATCCAAAAAATATAAGCTTAGGCTTATTTTAAAGGTATTTCAAAGGTGAATCCATTAAAATTATTGTTAATTAATTTTGAATAATAATTTTGGCTTAATTATGATTTAATTAAAAATTTAATTAGCCTATTTACTCCCTAATTAATTGACCAATCAATTTCAAACTTTTTGAGGATGTTTAGGGGGATGACCTCTGCCTCCCCTATTTTTCTTAGAATTTATCAGTTGATTAATTGAGAAAATTGATTATTTAAGCCTTAATTACCTTCTTAATTTAATTAATAAAAATTAAGCATGTGAACAGTATTTAATCGACAAATTGGCCCCCTTAATCACTTTTGAATAGTGGGGGGACTTAAGAAATTGGATTGGGACCTCTCTCCTAATCTTTCCCCTAATTTTCCTTCTCTTTTTCAACCAAAATACTAAGTAAAGATTAATTAACTAATTAATGATTTAATTAGTTAAATTAAAACTCAAATCATATCAAATCATGATTATTTGAATGAGAAGCTTATGAAATCAGGTTGAGACCTCTTTCCCAATCTTTTCCCTTTAAGCTCATCTCATTTCAAAGGATAATCAAATTTGGTTATTAAGTAAAGAAGAATGGATTAATGACTTGATTAACCAAATTAAAAGGGTAATTGCATCTAATTTGTCTTAATTGATCCATGGGTAGAGATTTAGGTGTTTAATAGCCTAAAGAGAGTTAATAAAATTATGGTTAACTCACCTGTGTGAGAGAACCATAAAAGTAATTAAGTTAGTTTTTTAAGCCTAATTAATTAATGATTGTGAGCTAATTGTATTAGTCCCCTTTCATTTCATACGATCATTGCTATTTACTTTTCATTCATTTACATATTTCATTGACTCATAATCATTTAATTAATTACTTTAAGGTAACATAGGTAAGGGTTTAATAAATTGATTTAATTCATACCTTAACCTGATTAATCCATAGAATCAATCTAATTCTTTCTCATTAAATCAAATTAACTCACATGTGGGGAATGGGATTAGGATTAGCAAACCTCCTCTCATATTTCTTAAATCAAATCAGACATTAAATTAAAAATGTCATTAAGAAATTTTGGTTTATTTTAAATAAGCTTATTTTGTATGATTGTCCTTAGAAATTAATTAGATTTGAATGAGATTATGTGCTTATGTCTCTTTATTTATTTCTAATCATATTAAATATTATACGTCACTTGATTCATGCATTCATCCTTTTCAAAAATCAATTAAATGAAACAATTTTCTTTATGTCAAGCTTGCATGTGTTGATTTAAATTAATATATGTGTGGCTACTATCATTATTAAATCCAAATCTATTTTCCAAAACTTATAAATGAAATATTACATTTGCTATGAATGCTAGTTATAAGTACATAGGAGATGTATGTGATTATAGCTTAAGTATTTGAAATGGAGTTTCTTTTCTTTCATTCATGTATTGATTTATGTAAGTAAGAATGTTAATGGGTATATAGCTTGGACATCCCAGGAATATGAAGCTTTAGTTAGCCCCAAGGAGGTCATTCGATTACCTCATTTCTCTGGTTTAACAATGGCACGTACACCATTTAATTTAATTCTTACATGCCTCAATACTAGAATGTAGATAAGACTTTATTCCATATGTATAAACACTTAAAGAAATACAACTCTTGCATGATTTCCATTCTTATAGTTATTTGTACATGTGGTGAAAAATATTCATCTTCCTAAGATGTATACTTCCATCTTCACTCTAGGTCATACAATAAAGCAATGAAGAAACTAGGAAAAGGATGTCATCTTAATGCACAAGCTAAACAAAACATCAAACATTTTATAAAGCTTACATAAAAGAATAAAAGACCATTTGTGGTCGGGCATCACCGCACAAATCCAAAAACAAATTTTGTAGGTGAGCTCTACCTTTATACAACCCGGATTACAAATGGATTAATTTACAATCAAGTAAGGAAATTCATGTTATGGGGGTCTTCATTTCTTCTTTTCTTCTTTTCTTCTTTTGGTTCCGTCTTTTGGATGGTTGGAATGTGGATACTCCAAAGGCTTCACATGGTACATAAGATGTAATCTTATGACCAATGCTCATCCTAGTCCCCAATAACATTCTTTCTAAAATCCTAATTGCAAAAGATATATGAAAAGGAAAAGTAAATTTAACTAATACCTACAAAATAGAGATTATCTAAACAAACCATACAAATCCCAAGCATGTATATTGGACTTAGCACCCCACACATAGGTAACCAAGTCCACCTAGGCTATTGGATTATGCTTAGAGGTATAAGCACATGAACATCAAAAGCATTTATATCTTTATTATAGCGCCCCTTAAGCACTATCCCTGTAGAAAATATTGATTAAGCTAAATCATCCTACCATTAATTCTACGTACATACACCCTAACATCCAGACTAAAATAAAAATATCACAAAAATAAAAGCAAACATCAAACCATGCACCACCCTAACCTAAAGCTAGAAGTAGTGACTTAGTCTAATGTGTGTGCTTTAGAAAGTTTTTGTGGTATGCATAGTTAGGCTTTAAGGTTTAGATTTTCTAAGTGTGAAGATGTTCAACTTAAATGTGTGGTTTTGTTCAAGTTTTTTAGTTGATTTTTATTTGGTGATTTATTTTAGTTTAAGTGAATCCTACAATTAATTATTAAGTTATAAAGAGAAGTAAAAGAGAAGAGAACTTCTCTTTCCTTCACTACCTTAAGTAATTTCTAAAGTGGATTCACAATTGATTTTATTTAGTGAATATTTTATTATGTATTTTAATTAATCTTAAGTTTAGATCAACTCTAAACAAACCTATTCAAAAGGAAAGGCATTTTAAAATTAAGTAAAGTGAATTAATATCACAAAACACACATTACTTCATTTCTTTCACAACATGTATAACATGCATATGGATGCATCTTAAGCATATCTATACATACAAATGGAAATGTTTAGCACACTTTATGATGAATGCTAAGAAAGTTACTTAAGAAATTTTGGATTCTTTATGATGCATGATTTTCATTAAGTAGAAAAGAAGGGTTTCTTTTATCCATTATTCACATGCACATGTGTATGTATGAAAGGCATAAGTAAGTATGACATCAAGGGTGTAAGGTACAAGACCTACTTATGGCTACTTAGAACCTCGCAACCCTGGGGTTGTCCAAACTAATATACAACTTTTCTTAAATACAAACACATGTATAAAAGAAATGAATGGGAAAAAAGATGCAAAAAGTTTGTATTTATTTGTTTGTTTTATTTATGCAATTTATATGTACAAGTGTGGATGTCCTTCTTAGGTAATAGCATATGAATGGATAGGAATGGGGTTAGGTAAGTGTTGTGTTCTTTTCAAATGAACTATATACTTTGCCAAATCCTATTCAAAACTATGCTAAAAGAAAAGAGAAGGAAAACCACACTATGCACATCTTCATATTTATATCCACATGCAAGCTTATAAATAATTATAAGTAGCACACTTTAGTTTTAAATGTTTGATTTATAGATTTTGAAAATAATTTTGGATTTAGTAGTGATAAGTGCAATTTATATTTTTTTACTTTAGCCAAAATATGCAATTTGACATAAAGAAAATATTTTATTTTTAATTTTATTTTAAAAAACTTTGAATGCATGAATTTCATATGACATACACATTTAGCATGATAGGAAAGAAATAAAGTGATGAAAGCAATGTAAATTCATTCACCCTAATTAATTCCTAAAGACAATCCTATGAAATAAGAAAGTTTAAAGTGAATCAAAGTTTGTTTGATGTGATTTTGTTTTGAATTTGCTTTATGTTTGATTTGAGAAATGTGGAAGAATATTTACTGGTCCTAACCCATTCCCCCATGTGTATGGCATTTTAGTTTAATCTTTAGATGATTAGATAATTTTTATATTTAGATTAGGTTAAGGTATGAATTAAATGTGTTAATTGCCCCTTACCTACACCACCTTAGCATATTTAACCAAATAATTATGAGCCAATGATATAACATAAAACCATACACAAGGAATTTAAATCAGCAATACACCTAAGAAGAAAAGGGCCTAATGATTTGACTCATGATTAATGATTAATTAAACTAAGGGGTTTAGTTTAAGTACTTTCATAACCCCTCTCACACATATGAGTTAGATTTTGATTTCCTTAATGTACTTAGGTTATTGAACACCTAAGCATCTACTCAAGATGGATTAGTTAAGTTCTAGAAGGTTTTAGAATTTTATCAAATTAATTGGATAGATAATTAGTGGGTTAATCCTTCATTGAATTGATTAAGAAGGAGTGGGGGGGGTTTAAGGAATAGCTTAAGGAAAATATCCCAAAATTATTTCATAAACCTTCTATTCCTTTAAACAAACCTTAATTAACTCAATCAAAAGGTTAATCCATTGATTACACACTTAATTAAACTTAATTATATTAACAGAGTAGTTAGAATTTAATCTAACAATTCCTCTAATTAAACCATCAATAAATCCTAAGAAAATTAAAGGAGGTAAAAGTCATTCCACTAATCATACACAAGAAGTTTGAAATTAATCAGTGGGGTAATTAGAGAGTAATTAGCAAAATAAAATTCCTAATAAAACCCAAATACAGAAAATGACACAATTCAAAATTCATTAAAATCAAATTTATAATATTCTAAATTTAAATAACTTTCATATGCAATTTTTTTTACATTTTTCTAATTTTCTACACATAGATATGAATTTGTGAAGTTTTCAAGCTTAAAGGTCATTTAAATCCCTAATTATATACGTGGAGGCTAAGGCAGCGCGCGCTCTCCACATGGCACGATGGGATTTGCAATTTAAGTTATCACATCATAGCATCGCCTCAGCGATGGCGCTACATGCTTTCTCCCTATTCGTCTAATCAAGGATTGGACGACTGAGGTTAGATCCACAGTTCTAAAGGATTAAATGATGGATCCTACGTGTTTTAATCATGGCCATCCATCTGAAATGCATGGATGGATGGCTCGTGATTAACCCTTATTCTTCCCTATGGGAGATGGACACCGTCCATCTTTTAAAGGAAGATCCAAGCTCGATTGAGCTTGGATTGAATCCAAATTCAACCCACACCATCACCATGCAAGGGAGATCACATCTAAGGCTAGAATCTCATGAGATAAAACTTCACTTCATAAAGGACTAGACCATGGATAGATTGAGCTCAGTTTAACAGCTTACCTCATCGGAGGCTATCACCGGTGCTCGATTTCTTTGGAGAAGCTTTGTCTAGTGGAGACAAAGCTTTGTTGAAATTTGGAGGTGTTGAAATTGGGTAGATCCTTCTAGAGGAAAACTCCACCTTCGCTTGAGCTCGATCTTGGTTGAAGTAGCACCTCCCTTACCTTAGGAACTTGGGAAAAGGTCTAGGAAATTTTGATTTGATCCTTTGATGGAGCTTGCAGCAGGAATTAGCTTGATATGGAGTATTGGCTAAGTTGGATTTTCACTTGAGCTCCCCTATTTTTAGTCTAGGAAAATTGAGAAGATGAAAATTCTAACTCTAGAAGCTTGGGAACACGAATGGCTTGCCTGAAGTTCCTATGCTCAATAAAGGGAGAATGAAACTTTTGTGAAATTAGGGGGAGTATATCTCCCCCTAGAGCAATCAAACGGTCGATCCTTCTCTTATCATTTTGATCCAATTGAGCTCCTTGAGTGGGTTTGTTAGGCTGTTTGATTTGTCATTGCTTTCTGTTTGGCCAGAGGGAGGTAGTGGGAGAGTGTCATGTGCTTGAATGGGTGAAGGAATAATTCCCATGTGGCCATGTTCAAGTAAGTGCCCAGTTTTGACCTTAGGATAGGTTGGACTAACCCAAACCCATTGGGTTAGGTGCACCACACTCACTGGTGTCCACTTGGTCCACTAGGAGGATGCCAAGTGATCATGAAGAGGTTTTGACCAAGTTCCATGTGAATTTGTCCAAAATTTACTCTATAGCCTAAGGGTAAAATGGTCATTTGGCTGGATTTCAATTTGAATATGTTTGGTATGTTTGAAAAATAGGTTAGACAAAATTTTATTGAATTTGGAATTGGCTTGATGTGATTTGGCTCATGTTGACCTATCTAGATCAAAATGGATCAACTTGGGTCAAGTTGACCAATTGGTCAAATTGGGTTAAACCAAGGATTAGGTCAAGTTCATATGACCATTTGAAATATTTTGGTGGCTTTGGTTTGATACAATTTGGTTTATATTTGGTTTTGGTTCAATTGAGTTCATTTAGGTTAAATGGGTCAAGTTGACCAAATTGACCCATTTGACCTATTTGGGTTAAGCCATGGGTTGGTTCATGTTTCATTGGTCATATGAAATAGATTGGTATCTTTATTTCCAATCAATTTGGTTTATATTTGAGTTTGGATCAATATGACCCTTTAAGTCAAGTTGGGTTCAAGGTCAATTGGGCTAGGTTAGGTCTAGTTGGCCAATTGAGGCTTTTGTCAAGTTCAATAATCATTTTAGAATGAACTTGACCTATTAGTTTCAATCAATTTGGCTTAGATCAAGTTTTGACACATTTTGACTTTTTAGGTCAAGTTGGGTCAACTTGGGTCAAGTGGTCAATTGGGCTAGGTAAGGCTCAAATGTTGGCGTGGTCAAGTTCAAACATTGATCATGAATGAGTTTTGATCAATGGTTTCAATCAATTTGGCTTATAGTGGATTTTAGCTAGTTTAAGTTTCATTTTGGCTAAGTGTTGACTTGGTCAACCTTTAGGTTTGACTTGGTTTGACCTAATTTGAGTGATTGATCATCTTATGATGATTATTGTTCACAATGTGAGACTTAGATGGGCTTAGTTCAATTCAATTTGGTTAGTGTTAGAATTTAACTCATAAGGGATACTTTAGGTCACTTTGGGTCAAGTGAGCCTAAGTGGTTCAAATGGCTTGATCAAAGCTTGATTTGAGTTAGCTTAAACTCACATATGGACTTATGATTGAAATATAAATCCTTTTGCAAGTGGTTTGATGTCAAATGGGTTTTGATTCATTTTATAATTTCAAGTTCAAAAGGGTGAACATGACTTTGACTTAGGTTTGATTTTTTTGAATTGAGTTTTGGTTTGATGATTGAAGTTTGTGTTTATATTTAGATTCATGGTTGAAGGATTGATTGAATCATGAAAAAAAATCAAGAGTTTGACTTGATTTGAAATTGATTTCGCTATGTTCAAGGTTTTGACTTGAAAGGCTTAGGTTGGGTTTTGATTGAATTTGAGTTTAAATTTTGGAGTTGGTTTTGGTTGTTTGAATTTATATTTCATTTATATATGTGAATATAAATGAGAATATAAATGGATCATGAGAAAATTTCATGAATTTGAAGTTATTTGAACTTGATTTAGGCTAGGTCCTTAAGAGGGAATCAAAGGATTTATGAAATATTTTGAGCTTGGAATTGAATTTTGGATTTAGTTTGATTGATTTGAATTTATATTTCATTTATATATGTGAATATAAATGAGAATATAAATGGGTTGTGAGAAAATTCCTTGAATTTGAATTGATTTAGATTTGATTTAGACTAAGTCCATGAAGGGGGAATCTAAGGACTTAGGAAAGATTTTGAACTTGGGATTTTAATCATAAGCTTCAATCATTTGGGATTGATCATCGATATCAATAATTTGGAATTGATTTGAGTGTGGAGAAAATCAATTGAGTTAGAATTGACTTAAGTTTGACTTGAAGGAAGGAAGTGAGGAATTTGGTTCAAGCTCTAGGGTAGACAGATTTTTCTAACACCCCAAAGGCATGACCTATTTCTATGGCTAACTCTTCTATGTCTTTAGGGCTAGGTTGAGTATCCACCTAATCACTAGATGTGTCTTAAGATAAAGAATCTTTTAAAGTCTATGAGGAGTCCTATGTTTAAGATGAAGGGGTTAAGAGCTCATCTTAAAAATGAGGTCAACAAAGGGCGCCCAATAGGTGTGGTATGATTGACAAGGAATGTCGCACGTATTGGTCTTGATCGAAATGATCAAAAACACCAAACAATCACAAGCACTAACAAAGAAGATCTACTCCTAACCCAAGGTGTAGAAAGAATCTAGAGCTTAGTGCAATGTGACTCTACTTATGTCAAGGACATAAGAGAGGGAAGGAGGAATCTACTATGGATAGAGTATGTGAACCTTCCACTAGGGAAGCAGGTTCAAGTCATCCATAAGGGATGAGAGGTTTGATTTGATTTGAGTCTCACTAGGGAGATATTTGATTTATTTTATTATGTTTTACTAGGGAAGAGGGTTGAATTTGTATCAATTTATTGTTTGTTTAATTGTGTTTATTTTGACTCCACCGGGGATAGGAAAGTGAACTCTCCACTGGGGAGGCAAGTTCAAGTCATCCACAAAGCGAGGGGTTATGAAATCCGTTGAGGGATTAGAACTCTAGATCCGTTGGGGAACTAAAAAGATTTGCATCTCACTGAGGAGAAGCAAAAGATCTAATTTGGATTGATTTATTATTTTTGTTTTGTTTGTTTCACTCCACTAAGAGAGGAGGGTTGATTTTGTTTTAGATTTTTTTTTTAATTTTGGATCTTGAAATGGACTCTGCTAGTTTACGATGGATTGTACTGAGTAGGAGCCATGGAGGCTTAGACCTAACTCAAATTTATCAATCCAAAGGGGCAGTCTACTAAACACATAGTAGGACTAGCCAACCAAAGGGATGCCTTTCGGTGTGCAGCAACTGTACTAGGAAGAAAGTATAGTAGACTAACATCTTCTAAAGTAGGGACCAATTGCTGGGGTGACCCGTTGACAAGGCAATGGACCTAGGGTTGATTATTGAGTGAATGTTGTTGGGGGACTTAAATCAACTCAAAGATAGTTAAGATTAATTTCATTTTTAGATTTATTTTGATGTCTCATTTTGATGGATGTGAGAGGGGCCACGAGGCCTGGGCTAACTCTACTTACCAATCCAAAGGGAGTAGTCTACCAACCATAAGGTAGGATTATCCAACCAAGGGGATGCCTTTTAATTTGCAATGGTCAAGTCAGGAAGAAAGCACGGGGACTCACATCTTCCAAAATAAGGAACCATCGGGGTGATCGGTTGGCAAGGCAACAGATCGAACCCGACCTAGGGCTAACTATTGAGTGAACGCCGCTAGGGGATGTAGATCAGCTCAAATATAGTCGAAGATTAATTTCATTTTTTTTAGTTTGTTTATTTTGATGGATTTTGCTGGTTTGCGATGGATCATACTGAGAAATAGCTTATATCATCTAAGACCTATCTCATGTTTACTAAACCAAAGGGAGTAGCTTCCTAGCCGATGGGAGAACTATCCAACTGAAGGAATGCCTTTTAGTTTGTAATGATCAATTTAAGGGAAGAAAGCTCGGGGACTCACATATTCCACTACAAAAGACCACTGGGGTGATCGATTGCTTTGGGTAACAAATTGAACCTGACCTAGGGTGGCCCGTCGGTTTGCGATAATCATGTTTAGAAAGAATGCATCATAGTCTTACATCTTCCAAAGCAGAATAATTATCGGGGTAACCTGCTTGTGCCAAAATAGATTGAACCTGACCTAAAGGTGACTACGAAGTGAGTACCGGCCTGAGGATTTATCTCAAGTCAGGTAGTCAGGCAATTCCTATAAGGAGTTCTGCTAACACTGCCCTAAATATAGAATGTTTGCTTAGAAAAAAGGGCTATTTGGGGGCTTGATTTCCTAATTCACAAGTGAATTAATTATTTATTTTATTTAGTTTTCTTATCATGGACCTTGTTGGTTTACGAGAAATCAAACTAAGAAGGAGCTTATATCAGCTAGACCTATCTCAGATTTACTGAACTAAGGGAGAATCTGCGCGTCCGCTGAATAAATTCTCCAACCATAAGGGTGGTTACTAGGAAAAGGAGACTATCTAATCTAAGAGTAACTCGGATAGTATCTAAATCTGGTCGCAAAGGATGTGATCCAAATAGAATGCCCACAAGGAGAGGGGTCCCTAAGAGTTTAATCCAAAACCCTGGAGAATATGACATGGTTAGTCATATATCAAATAGGTATTTGGTGGCCAACTCAAGGAGAAAGCGTGGGGACTCACATCTGCCAAGAGTGATGTATCCACTGGGTGAGTCGCTGTCAGTATAACAAACATCAATTAACCTAAGGTGCCCATCAGTTTGCAACAATCGCCTAGAAGAAAGCTGGGACTCACATCCTCTATAGAGGAACGTTGGGATAGTCTGCTTCGCCTCGACAAAAGTATCGACCTAGGGTGACTATAGAGTGAATGCCATAAGAGGACTTATATCAACTCAAATGTAATCAAGAGGAAAGGAGCCTCTGGGGGACTTATCCTAGACCTCAAATATACTCGACCTTGTTAGATCATGATGATTAGTTCAAGAAAAAAGCTCGAGGACTCACATCTTCTTAAACAAAATTATCATGAGGTAGCTTACTGGCTGGGCATTGAAGTCTACCATACTAATAAGGCGCTCGTTGGTTTGCGTTGGTCAAGTTAAGAAAAAAGCATGGGGACTCACATCTTCCAAACAAGTGACCACTAGGGTGACATACTAGTGAGGTAGCATGTAGACCCGACTTAGAGCAGCTAATGAATGAGTGTCATAAGGGGCTTGCTCACACATCAAAAATAGCCTGAGATAAAAGATATATGTTTGTTTTTATATTCGTGTTAAAGGGAATAGGATGCCTCTTGGGTTCTCTCACACCTACCTTAAACACATTGGGGATTTTGATGAAATGGTGCCACGGGTGGCAAATGGGAATTCCCATTAAGAAAGGATGCTGCTTGAGTTCTCTCACACCTAACTTAGTTATGCTAATCGAAATAGGATGCCGCTTAGGTTCTCTCACACTTATTTTAATAGATCTAGGAGATTGTATTTGTGTTGTGAAAGAGGGATAGGATGCCACCGGGGGACTGTTACACCTGCCCTAAACACGTCATGGCAGATTTGCAAGACAAGCAAACAATGCTTCAAAAGAAGAGAAGATTTTGATAAAATAGAATCAAATTTTTGCTAATTGATAGAATTGTTTTCAAACATGATTTTTATGGGTAATATTTTTTCAAATAGAGCCCATTAATTGGAAGCATCGGGAGTTCCCCTTTATAATCAATAAGCTGGTAAGATTTTCCTTGATATGCTTTATCTATGACATAGGGGACTTCCCAAGTGGGTTCAAACTTGCCTCCCATCTTTCGATAGGAAACAATTGGTCTCTTTTAGACTAACACAAGTTCCCCTACTCGAAAAGACCTAGGGCGGACCAGCTTGTTGTGAGTTGGAATCATTTTGGCTTTGTACAACTCAAAATTCTGCATGCCCGTAGGCGACACTCCTCCAAACCTTTAAGCTCTTCTAACCATAACTTTGCATTCTGCTCTATAGTGATCTTGTTACCCAATGCTATCCTTAGTGATGGGAGCTAAACTTCTAAAGGTAGAACAACTTTGGACCCATACACTAAGAAAAATGAGGTAGATTAAGTTGGAGTTTGGTATGTGGTGCGGTAGTCCCACAAGGCTTCAACGAACTACTCATTCCACTATCGCTTGTTATTATCAAGAGTTTTCTTTAATATTTGGATGAGAGTTTTGTTGAATGCTTTTGCTAAGCCATTTGCTCTGGGATAATAGATGGTGGAGTATCTCCAATTTATACCGTATCTTTTGGCAAAATTATTGATCTTGGTGCTTTTGAATGTAGTACAATTATCAGATATAATTCATCGAGGCACCCTGAACCTATATAAGATATGGTTCCTAAAAATTAAAACACGTGTTGAGTTGTGACCTCTCTGAGTGGGATTGCCTCCACCCGCTTGGAAAAGTAGTCGGTGATAGCTAAGATGAACCGATGACCCTTGGAAGAAGGAGGATCGATCGGACTCACAATGTTGGTACCCTAACACTTGAATGGCTATGATGCCAATGCAGGGTGTAGAATATTGGGTGGTTGATGTAGGACTACATCGTGTACTTGACACTGATGGCATCTCCTAGCTACATCCATACAATCAAAATTCATTGAAGGCCAGTAGTATCCTAGTCTCTTAATCTTTGGACCAGATTGATGTGCTCTACATAGATCTGAATGTACCTCAGTTATAATGCCAGAGTCTTCGTGTTTATCCAAACAACATAACCATATTTGATCAAAGGATCATTCATATAGGGTGCCATCAATGAGAGAATAGGAGAGAGCTCTCTATTTCACCTAATAGTCTATGAACGGTTGCCTCCAATCCAGCTCCTTGTGCTTATAGGCAACGACAACCTCCCCTTCAAGAGAAAGTATCTCGATGAGTTCAACATCAATGAGGGATATGACTTGTCTATTTTAGAACCTTATTGGAATGAACTCATCTTCCGGACATGCTAATTCTTTGGCAAGTTTGGCCAAAGCATCTACTACTGTGTTCTCTACTTGGGGGATCTTGTAGATGGTGACTTCAGAGATTTGGGCCAACAGCTTCATGGTATAGTCGTGATAATGACGAAGCTTGGGTTTGAGAACCTTGCAAGACCCTGCTATATGATTGATGACCAACTGAGAATCCCCAAAGATATTAATGCTTTTGACACTGATTATGATGGCTAACTCCAAACCAACAATCAAAGCCTCATACCCAGCTTTATTGTTGGTGCAGGGGTTGGAAAGATGGTATGAAAATCTCATCACATCGCAGTCTGGAGTTAGGAGAACTATTTCTACCCCTTCCTTTCCTTGAAAAGTTGATCGTGGTGCTTCCCCTTTATGAAAAGAAGCTGCACCATCAAAATACATCTCTCATCGGCAGTTATCAACCTCCCCTAAGTTCATGATTTGTACATCAAGGAGATCATCACTAAGAGGAGAATCAGCAGAAAGTGGGTGTGCTGCTAAAACATCCGCTAGTGCTTGTCCTTTTACTGAATAGAGGAGTACGAATGTGATATCAAACTGTAAAAAAATCATGGACCATCATGCCAAATGTCCAGATAGCGTTGGTCATGTCATAAGATACAGTAGTGGATTGATTCTAGAGAACAAGTTCACCTTATGAGAAAGCATATAGTGTCGTAGCTTTTGGGAGGCAAAGATCAAAGCTAGGTAATGTTTCTCAATAGGTGGATAGTTTGCTTCAGCAGGAATCAGATGACGACTGAGGTAGTAGAGAGCACTCTCCTTCCCTTTGGCATTAGCTTGGGCCAACAGAGCACTGAGGGAGTCATCTAATACAGTAGTGTAGAGGATGAGTGGTTGATAGGTTGGAAATAAAGCATCTTAGATACGCCAACCATCCTTGGAAAGATCTAAGTTGAGTTAAACTCTTAAGAGGTGGTATTTTTAAAATAGCTTTGATCTTTCCTGGATCTATTTCTATTCACTGGTGTCAGACAATAAACCCAAGGAATTTCCCTAAAGCTACTCCAAATGCCCACTTCAGGGGATTCATTTTGAGGTTATATTGTCTTAACCGTTCAAAAACTACTCTCAAGTCAAATAGATGGTCTTCATTTTCTCTGCTCTTAACTACTAGATCATCAACGTAGTATTCTACCTGATGATGGATGAGTTTGTTGAAGATATGAATCATGACCTTTTAGTATGTAGCAACAGCATTTTGAAGGCCGAAATGCATGATCTTATAACAATACATTTCGATCGGGGTTTGAAAAGTAATATTTCTTTCATCCTCGGGGGCCATATCGATTTGGTTATAGCCAGATGACCCATCTATGAAAGAGAAAACTATATGAGATGAGGTGATGTACACCATTAATTCTGGTATAGGTAGAGGAAACTCATCCTTAGGATATACCTTATTTAAGTCCCTGAAATCGACACACATGCGAATTTGGCCATTCTTTTTCTTAACTAGGATGACACTGGCTAACTATGTAGGATATTTTATTCCCTGATGATACCAGAATCGATCAGTTCTTCTTGACTTTAGAAATGACCTTTTGTTCGTTCTAATCGTATGCATCTAGGAGCTTGCTTGATAGGGTTAGCGCTAGGATCTATTGCTAGCTTGTGGATTGCTACATCAAGAGATAATCTGGGCATCTCTTCATAACTTCATGCAAAGCAGTCCTTATACTCAATCAATAGCCTAACTAAGTCATTAGTTTCTTCTTCATTCATTAACGAACTGATGTATGTCGAATGTGAATTTTCTTCCATCCCGAGGTTGATTTCTTTAAGCTTATCAATTGTTGAATGGTTCTCCTCTTCAAATTCTAGTAGTGCATCTTTAATTTAGAGATCATCTGAGATTTCTAAACACACATTCTCATAAGAGTTGGTGTTGTGTGAAAAGAACCTATCAGACTCCAAATGACTAGTAACAACTAAGCAGTAATTATCGTCATCAACTGGACCCACCGTATTGAATCCTAGTCTTGCTCTCGATTATACTTCCCTGACGTATTGTTACACAGCTTCTCAAAATACTCTGACCTTTTCTTGGACCATGTATGAGGGACCAAATATTTCTTTATAAGATTATGAACACAAGGCGAGTAAAAGTTAAATGGTAATTCCATTAATTCTTTATATGAATTCTCCTCAAGTTCTACATCAACTTTAATACTTGAGAAGGATGATCCTAAAATGAATCTCTTTGGCTTCATATCACTGGAAGACTTAGGGGCTTCCTTAACTCCTAAACCTTCAACTTTTTAGGATGAAAGTGAGGTTAGAGCTAAGGTTCTCAACCGTTTCCTGATAGTTTTACATACATCTGATTCGAATACTTTGCTTTGTCTGGAGGCCCAGTCTTCATCACTGTCTGGCTCGAGTGTCATCTCCAATGAAGCCTACTAAGAGGGGTTGGCTGGTATGCTAATCACATTAGACTCATCCTCTAAACTGGATTCCAAGTCTATGTGAATAGTAGGGGTACTCCTATGAACTAGAACATAACTCATGTTGGCTGATGGCCAATCAGGGGATCTTCCACCTCTAAAACTGCCTCTATTTTTGCCTCTGTCTCTGCTTGGTGGAGGTTGAGTTATCCTACCCACATGTTCATATGAAGGAATGAACTGTGGGAGGAATGTGATATGTGGCTCTATTTCTTCTTCAATTTTCCTTTCTTATTCACTTAGATTTTCATTTTTCATTTTTTTTCTTTTGCTTTCTCTTTTTTTATTTTCTTTTGCTTTTGAATTTAAATTTTTTCCAAGTTCATGAGAAAGGGTATTTTGAGGAAGATAATAGGTCACATTCTCATATATTTCAACCTCTCTAACTGAAAATGGCTTTTCATCTCCTTTGACACAGTACTCAATCCCATCCTTCCTTAACTAGATGCACTGATGGAGAGAGGATGGAATTATCTTGTTCTGATTTATGCAAGGCCTACCAAGCAAAGCGGTGAATGAAGTATTCAAATAAATAATATAAAACTTGGCTTCAGTCTTCTAGTCACCTATCTCCAAAGGTAACACTATGGAACTTAAATCCCACTCGCCTTGTTCATTGAATTCTCTCAAAATCATCCGATCTCCTCAGAGTGTGGAGATGTTGATCCTCAAATAGGTAAGGGTCTTTAGACTCATGATATTCATCGATGCACCTGGATCGATGAGAACTCTAGAAAGTCTGAATCTGGCCATGTCAACTATAATGGAGAGGGGACGGTTGTGCTCCATGTCCCCCAGAAGAAGGTCTTCATCTATGAAAGTAATCCTCTGAGCATCTCTGGAATGATGTGCCAACTCACCAATAGTGGTCAGCTAAGCTAAGCATATCTTAGGATCAAGGAGAGCCTTGATTAATGATTCCCTCATCTCTTTGGATAAGATAAGGGCATCGTATATGCTTAACTTAGATGGCAACTTTCTTAGGTGAGAGAGGACATTGTAGTTCACCTTGGGCTAATCCTCCGCAAGAATATCCAAGGGTGGAGCATCCTATGGAGGGGCTTCTCGATCCTATGAACCAATGACTTATTTTTCTCTATCTTGAGGTGCTGCCCTAGGAGGTAGAACCTTACCACTACGGAGGTTGACTTCAGTGATCTCTTATGGTAGGGTAATGGAAGATTATACCTGCACATCAGGCTCACCTATAACTTCTTGTATGGGACCCTCAGAATCAAATGATTCCAAGTCTATCTCAGGAGGCAAACCTGTAGTATTTAGAGAAGGAAAGTCCAACTCTGAATCCAAAAGAGGAAGATTAGAGTTATTATAGTTGTTATTTATACTTGAAGAGTTATTAGGTATAGATTCAGATAACCCATTAGAAGTGACACAAATGTAATTCAAGCTAGCTTTATTCTTCAATTTCTTAGATTTGATAGGAGGTTCAAAGTAAAAATTAAATAAAGTAAGAGGGGTGAGAAATTTGATGCCCTCATCCACTGATATAAGATGTCTACTAGAAGAAGAAGAACTAGCTAAAGTAGCGGTAGTCGCTGATGTGGTAGCTCCAACGGTGGACTGGAGGCTGGACTCGATCGGCGGTTATGCTATTGGGCTACCCCGGAATGGTACATGCTACTTCTGCTAAGCTCCCCCTTTCATTGAGTTAACTCAGAAACCTACAAGGAAAGTTTCTTGATCTTTGATATAATTTTCTTAGAGGTTTTGGATAAGGGGATATCCCATCCTTCTTTAATTTTAGAAGGATTGCAAGTATCCCTAAGGATTACCCTAATGGAACTAGATGGTTGTTCCACAAGGTATTCCTTCGGGATGACTATAGCACTGGTCTTAAAGCTATGTTCAAGCCAGTCATTAAATGTGAAGCAATCCTCCAAAACATGACCTAGCATACGGTGGTAGGGGAAAAAGTTAGGATCATGGCTTTTGCTCACTTTCTCTGGTCTCCTAGGCTCGGGTAGCTGAAAATTAGGCTTCTTTAAGAGATTCTTAAAAATCTTTCTGATTACCTATCTCTTAAATGAATAAGTCTTGTTAAGTTTATCCAAAAGTTGGTGGACCATAGCTACCTGGTGGCGAATATGTGTACCGCTGCTGCTGATGATGTAGCTGAGGAGGAGGTGGTGTAGGCCATGGAGGCTGCTGTGGCGGCCGGTAGGGCTGCCTCGGTGGTGGTAGAGGAGGTGAAAGCAATGACTGTGAAGCATCAAGTCTCTCAAACTACTCTCTGGTTGACTGTTTCCCCTTATCCACTGCTATCACTTCCCCAGGCTTCTTCTCATATACCTTCTACAACTTTGGCTTTATTTGTAGATCTGGAGAAGGTAATTGTTTGGCTTCTCCTTGTAAGCTAGCCGCCTTGTTGATTAATTTCTCAAAAGTTTTGATGGTGAAACCTTTGAGCACGAAGGCCACCAAGCTATGAATATTCTTAAGCAGAATCTTGATGGCATGTTGTTTAGACAGCTGTGGTTCATATTTCATACTCAAATTATGTCATCTAAGAATATAATCAATGAGAGACTCACAGGGATTCTGTTGAGCTATAACGAGATTGCCAACAGTGACCTTTTGCTGAGCTCCAGCAAACCTCTTGATAAAGAGTTGCTCCAACTTAGTAAAATGTCTTTACTGAACTATTGGGAAGTTCAACATACCAATCAAAAGCTATCCTTGCTAAGCTACTGATGAAGAGATGAAAGAGTAAAACATCACTGTCATCAGCGTTGCAATAAATAGCTCTAAAATACGTGATGTGCTGCCTTAGGTTCCACTTCCATCAAAACTCTTGAAGCAAGGTGGCACAAAACCCTTACGATATTAGATTGCATCAAATTCCTCTGGGTAGGTTCTATCCTTTGGAACTGATGATCCTCCTCGAGCTTGAGGTAACGCTTCCTTCATCTGCTGTTCAACCATGGACTTGATATGTTTTTATTATACGGAGGGACTATCCACTACCTTCCTATACATGCCGGTGCTACCTAAGACAATGTCTTGGCTGTGTCCAAGACATGCACCAACTTTGGCTGGCTAGTCTCAATTATGATAGAATGAATTGCTAGGGCTTGGTTCTGTAATGCTAAGATAACTGCTAATAGATCCTCGAGCCTCTTCTCCATCCTATCTATCTTTTCATCTTTCTGCTTTATCTATGATAGGAGGTGTTGGGTCAAGTGGGCTGTGTCTTCCTGCTCGACCCTAATACCTTCCAGAGTCTGCTGCTCCCTAAGGAGGGATCCGATGGTATCTATCATGCAAACCCTTGCTGAGTCTCCCAATAAATGGTCTTCATTGAGATCAAAATTGACCTTCTCCTCATCAGACCAGTTATATCCTAGGATCTCCTTCTTCTCCATGAAATAATGTGTTACTATATTATCTAGAGAGTGATCTGTCAGAATTGGCATAAATTTCTTTAGCTGACTAGTGGTGGGATCAACATCATGTACTGTGAGGCACCGGATCTCCCCTCCTGCTGGAGAATCAACCCTGTGAGGGTTGTACTCGCTAGAAGAAATACACTCTTGACTGTCATTGACTCTGTATAGGGTGACAATCCTAAGAGGATCTATCATCATAGGTGCAACTCGGTTGTCACCTTCTCCCTCTACAACTGCTGTAACCATCTCTGTGTCCTACTACGGTGGTGGTGGTGAGGGGATGACCACTATGCTTCAGGGTCGCCATTCCTTCTGCACCACAATTGGGGAAGAAGGTCGTGCAGGAGAGCTCAGCCTCGCCGCAGTAGGCAGTGTAGATAGAATGGGATTCCTTGGCCATAGCCGGATCACCAACGGGGTCCTCTTCTCCCCAGATGTGGCCTTCATGGCCTTTGGCAAAATTGGAGATGCTGAAACATGGACAAGCGATGGTGGACCGGGGATAGAGTGGTGTGGTGGAGACACCACCAACTCTCTCAAAACAGGAGCTCTCCTCCTGTGATGGGTAGTCTCCATAAGCAGAATCCTATATGTATGATTGATGTGGGTAGCATGCCAATTAAAAAAAATCAATGAGTGTAGAGGCCGCTGACTGCTGACTAAACCTCTCCTCCCCTAGTAATATGAACTAAGGTATGGGCCTCCCTGGACCTCTCCTGCCAAAGATGCTTCCCATGCTGCGGGGGATAATAGATCTCAAGTCAAATTGAGCCCCTAATCGATCAGGTTGGCCAACCTCGTAGAACTGAAAGGTTGGCATATGACCTCCTACTGACTGGCAAATCAACCGCTAGTGGAGGTGGAGTACAGGTCCTCCTGGCATCCTCTCTATTAGACCCAGAGAGAGGATGGAATGGGTTTGTTGTAACCAGTGGGGAAACCAAAGTGGACAACTCCTCAATAACATATCGTGTAGCTGGCTCCATCTTCTTGGCAATGCGGGTATGGTACTGCTTTATCATGTGGTTTTTTTTCCTCCTTTGGGTCTTGGTGGAACAAGTAGAGTAAGAGCTAGACCTGACCTTAAAAGCAGGGGAGATAATCCCTAAGATCAGGGGAGCCTTCCCCTTAGAAGGTGCTAATGAGTGGGTGCTAGCCCTCACTAAGGCAGCACAGGAAATAACCGGGTGCATTAGCGCTATCACAGACACTGGTACTAATGCTGGCACTATAGGAACCACCATTGCCTTCCTCTTCAGTGAGGGAATATCAGAATTTAATGGCATGTTAATCTGAATGACCAGCTTCTGCCCAGTCACTGTGCACCTGCTAATAGTGGTGAGGGAGTGCCCTCACAGATAATCCTCACCCCCTTAAAATCTATTCAAAAGTGGATGAGATGGGCATAATCAGAGTGTGGAAGGCTGGCCTGATCGAGGGCCAAGTCCATCCCATGGGATAACGTGAAAATATACTTGGGCGCTGCCATTTTTATCAACTGAAAATTGAATTGAGATCGAAACTAAAACTGTCACTGAACGAGAGCCTGCAATATTGAAAATAAAATTGAATTAGATTTCTGTTAATTTTGAATTTTGAATTTGGAATTTGAACCCATACTCAATATTATGAAAATGTTAAGTCAAGCTCAAATGACTTAGAATAGATTTTGAGATTTTATTGGAAAGAGAAATTTTTTGGATGTAGAATCGACTTTCAAAAAATTTGGATATGTTGAAAATGGGTTCAAATATTTTTGAAGAGATGCTTCCATAGGTTCATATTTGAGTTTCAATTTTGATTTTGAGGACTTCATATACTATGGCATTCATCAAAATGAAGTGTCAAAATCAAATAATAATTGAAAAGATTTGTATTATACTAAGTTATTACTCATACCACTCATGCTCTAGTCTCTTAGGGAGTGGGTTTAAGGACTTTAGTCTCTTTCTAAATAATAATAATCTAACTATCTTGCAAAATCATATGATTTACCTACATAATTTTATAGCATAGGATGAGTTAGCTGGCTGCCACTCTAGGAGGTTATAAGTCCAGTAGTCAGGTGGTTTACTCTCTCTAGTGGAGGTAAACCATATACTTATTTTTGCTTAGATTTAGGTCATACTTTAGCTCTTGCTAAAGCTCCCTAGATTTAGGATCCGATGTTATTTTCTTTGGGTGTTGACCTCATTTTTAGAATGAGATCTCAACACCTCCATCTTAGACATAGGACTTCTCTTAGACTTTAAGAGTTCCTTAGTCTTAAGACACATCTAGTGATTAGGTGGACACTTCAACCTAGCCCTAGAGATTTAGAAGAGTTAGCATAGGAATAGGTCATGCCTTAGGGGTGTTAGGAAAATTTCTTGCCCTTTAGCTTAAGCCATTCCTCACTTTTCTTCTTTCATGTCAAACTCCAAATCAATTCTATTTGATTTTCTCCAAACTCAATTCAATTCCATGATTCAATCCATGATTGAAACCAATGATTAAAATCCATCAAAAATTCCTAAGTTCAAATTTCCTAAGTCCTTAAGCTTCCCTTAAGGACTTAAACCAAAATCATGATCTAAACCTATTCAAATCTTTGAGATTTTCTCATGGTCTATTTATATTCTCATTTATATTCCCATATATAAATGAAATATAAATTAAAACTCATCAAATCAAATTCAAAATTCTAAATCAATTCATGAAAATTTTCTTAAGTCCCTTTAATTTTCCATTAAAGGACTTACCCAAAATCAACTCTAAATCTTGATCAAATCTATTCAAACACATGAGATTTTCTCAAAAATTATTTGTATTCTCATTTATATTCATATATATATAAATGAATTATAAATATAACTCAACCAAATCAAACCCTCAAATTAAATTTCAAATTTAAAATCCTTGAAATTTCCTTAAATCCCTAAATTTTCCATTAATGGATTTAACCTAAACTTTGATCAAACCTATTCAAACTCATGGGATTTTCTCAAAACTTATTTGTATTCTCATTTATATTTTCATATATAAATGAAATATAAATATAAATCAATCAATCACATCCATTTCAAAAATTAAATTTCAAATTAAAAATTTCCTTAAATTCTTTAAATTCCCTTTAATGCATTTAATCTAAATCATGATTAAACTCTTTCAAATTCTTGAAATTTTCTCATGATCAATTTATATTCTCATTTATATATATATATATATATATATATATATATATATATATATATATATATATATATATGGAATATAAATTCAAACAATCAAAATAAATTCCAAAAATCAAACTCAAATCCATTCAAAATCAAATCTAAGCCTTTCAAGCTAAAATCTTGAACTTAGCCAAATCACTTTCAAATCAAGCCAAAATATTGATTTTCTCTCATGGTTCAATCAATTCTACAATCATGAGCTCATATATAAATCCAAACCTCAATCAAACAATCAAAACCCAAATCAAAAATCAAACCCAAAACCCTTTCATATTCTTCCTTTGAATATGAAATTTTCAAATGGATCAAAATCCATTTGACTTCAAACCACTTGTAAATGGATTTATATTTCAATCATAAGTCCATATACAAGATCAATCAACTTCAAATTAAGCTTTGACCAAGCCATTCGACCCACTTAGGCACACTTGACCCAAAGTGACCTAAAGTACCCTTATGAGCCAACTTTTGATCCTAACCAAATTGGATTGAACCAAACTTATATACCCCTCTCATCATGATCAACAATCATCATGGGATGATCAATCAATCAAATTAGGTCAAACTAAGTCAAACCTAAGGGTTGACCAAGTCAACACTTAACCTAAAAATGAAACCTTACATAACCAAAATCCACCATAGGCCAAATTGATTGAAACCATTGATCCAAGTTCACTCATGACCTATGTTTGAACTTGACCAAGCCAACATTTGAGTCTAACCTACCCTAATTGGCCCACTTGTCCCAAGTTGACCCATTTTTGACCTAAAGGGCCAAAATGTGTCAAAACTTGATCTAAGCCAAATTGATTGAAACCAATGGGTCAAGTTCATTCCAAATCACTTATTGAACTTCACCAAAGCATCAATTGGCTAACTAGACCCAACATAGCCCAATTGTCCTTAGACCCAACATGACCTAAAGGGGTCATGTTGAGCCAAAATTGAACTTAACTCAAATTGATTGCAAAAAAAGATACCAATGCACTCCATATGACTAACCAAACCTAAAACTACCCTTGACCTAACCCAAATAGGTCAAATGGGTCAAATAGGTTAACTTGACCCATTTGACCTAAAAGAAGTCATATGAGCCAAAACCAAATATATACCAAATTGAATCAAACAAAAGTGACCAAAACATTTCAAATGGTCATATGAACTTGACCCAACCCTTAGTTTGACCAAATTTGAGCAATTGGTCAACTTGACCCAAGTTGACCCATTTTGACCTACACTGGTCAACATGAGCCAAACCCTATCAAATGGATTCCAAATCCCTTGAAACTTGGCCAAACCTATTTTATCAACATACCAAACATACTCAAATTCAAAAATAGCAAAATGATTATTTTACCCTTATGCCATAGAACAAATTTTGGCCTATCCCATGGGTATTTTGGTCATACCCTCTTGACAATCACTTGAGGCTTTCCTAAAAGCTTAAGGGGACTTAGTGATGGGTGGTGCACCCAACCCAATGAGTTTGGGTCAGCCCATTTGACCCATGGACTAAACCCGACCATATAACTTGAAATTGAGTTTTCAAATTCCCTCTTAAGCTCAATTTCAACACATGCGAAGTTGGCAATCCACTCAAGGGATCAAACTGACCATGTGCACACTCAAAACCATAAACAAAATCCCTCTAATTTGGTCAATTGGATAAAAATAGCAAGCTTATGCTCGGTCATTCGATTGCCATAGGGGGAGATATACTCTCCTTAATTCAATGAAATTTCACTTCACTCATTGTCGATTGGAGCCTAGGAACCTAGAGCAATCATGTCAGAGCCTTCCTAAGCTTCTTAGATAAGATTTGAATTTCCTAATTCTTGATTTTGCACAGTGCAAAATAGGAGGGATCAATCCATTAGCCAACTTTCTCTATACTTGATCTTAATCCAATTCCTCTTGCACACTCCATCAGAGGGTCAAGTCAAACTTGTCCAAGCTTTGATTGAAGTTCCCATTGCAAGGAAGAGTTCAATTGGATCAAAGCTTATGCCCAAGTGAAGTGGTGTTGGTCTATCTATTGATCCACTCAATCCCAAAGCCTAAGAATTTTAACAGGGCTTCATCTCCACCAGACAAAGCTACCTCATCGAGCTCGAGCACTGGTGAGGTATGTAATTTTTTGACCACTTAGCTTGATAGGTGTTGGTCCTTTATGAAAGAAATATTCATGGCATGAGAAATTAACCATTGGATAGGTTGGTAATTATGCTTAGATAGTATGGGTTGATTTTTGTATGATTCCATGCTAGATTGGGCTCGGATCTCCCCTTGGATCATGGATAGTCTCCATAGATCCTCAGGGAAGAACTTGGCACATCTCAGCGGTCCGTTCATGCATTTTAGATAGACAGCTGAGATTATTTAGCATGTTTAGTAAATCCATTATCCTTTTCAAACCACGGTGAATCCTTAACTGTCCGATCTTTGATTGGACGGCCAAAAATAATAGCGTGTGCGCCACCATCACCATTTGGGATGTGATGTTTAAGTCAAACCCTCATGACACGATGCGTGTAAAGCACGCTAACAACTACCGCCACATGTCGCGCCTTGAGCTAAGGATTAAGTAGGGATTAGTTAAATGCCTAATTAATTTCTAATTAATCCATAGAACTTCTAAAATTCATAACTCTTGATAGAGAAATCAAAAAAATAAAAGGAAAAATGCAATGAAAAGATAAATTTATCTAGAATATTTTAAAAATGGTTTTAATAGATTTTAAATTACCCTTTTCTCTGAATTTGGGTTTCTTTGGGAATCTTAATTAGCTAATTATCCTTTAATTAGTTCATCGATTAATCTCAAACTTATAGGGTTCATTTTAGGGGATGACCTCTGTCTCTCCTAATCTTCTTGAGATTTATTGAGGGCTCAATTGGGGAAATTACTATTTCATTCCCTAATTACCCCTTCCATGTAATTAAGGGAAATTAAAGTGTGATTAGTGTTTTTACCCTATGATTAAGTTTGATTAAGGTCAGATCCAGTGAGTAGGGTTTTATGGAATAATTTTGGGGCATTTCCCCTAAGCTATTCCCTAAACCTCTTTTCTCTCCTTAATCCCCTCTTAATTAAGGAATAACTCATTAATCACCCCTTTAATCAATTTTTAAAAATTCTAAAAAGGTCTAGAACTTAATTAATCTACCTTGGTTAGATGCTTAGGTGTTTAATAGCCTAAGTTCCATTAAGGAAATTAAAACCCCTTTTATAAGTATGAAAAGGTGTTTTAAAAGTACTTAAGTTAAACCCCTTAGCTTAGTTAATTTTAATTGTGAGCCAAATTGCATTAGGCCTTTTCTATATTAGGTGCATTGCAAATTTAAATTCCTTATGGGTCTTATGTCATCTCATTGGCTCATAATTACTTAGTTAATTTTTCTAAGGTGGTGTAGGTAAGGGTTAATTAAGCCACTTAATTCATACCCTAACTTAATCAACACTTAAAATGGATTTAATTATCTAAAAATTAAACAAAAATATAAAACACATGTGGGAATGGGTTAGGAACAACAAACGTATCTCACATTTTCAAAATTAAATAAAACTTCAAACTAAAAAAAATATTTTGAAATTTACTTTGGTTTATTCTAAAATTTTCTTATTCCTAAAGAATGTCTTTAGGATTTAAGTAAAGTGAGTTTGTTTACATGATTTCATTACTTTGTTTCTTCCCCAACATGTTAAGTTGTATGCCATGTGATTCATGCATTCATAATTACATGTTTCAAATTTTAAAATGAAAATTGTTTACTTTATGTCAAATGTGCATGTGTTGGCTAAAGTAAAATATGAGTGGCTATTATCACTACTAAATCCAAAGTATTTTCAAAACTTATGAATGAAATATCAAATTTGGAAGTGTGCTATTCATATCTTTATTATAAGCTTGCATGTGAAGTATTATAAAGGTATTCTTAGTATAGGCTTCCTTCCTTTCCTATGTTGGCATAGTTTTGAATAGGAATTTTGGTGAGATATAAGGTTCATTTGAAACGGGCCTAATGCTCACCTAATTTCATATTCTATTCATCCCTATGCTACCACCTAAGAAGGGTTACCTACACTTACATACATAAATTGCATAAACAAAATAAATCTATTAAACAACTTTTGTATATTCCTTCTCCATTTCATTTCTTTTATATACATATTTGTACTTAAGGAAAGTGGTATATTAGTCTGGAAAAACATGAGGTTATGAGGCTTTAAATATCTCTAAGTAGGTCTTGTACCTTACACCTCTGGTTAATAATGACACTATACTCACTTATGCCTTTCTTACTTTCATGTATGTATATGAAATTTTGGATAAGGAAAACCTTTTCTACTTAAGAAAAATCATGCATATTCAACTTCTAAATTTTCTTAAATGGATTACTTAACATGCATCATAAAGTGTGTTAACTACTCTCATTTGCATGTATAGATATGCTTAGGATCCATCCATATGCATGATATATATGCTCGAAAAGGAATGAAGTAATGTGTGTTATGTGAATTTTGATTCATTTTATTTAATCTTAAAATACCTTTCTTATTGAATAGGTTTCTTTAGAGTTTGTCTAATGTTAGGATTGATTAAAAGATGTAATCAAAATATTCACCTAAATAAAACTAAAACATGAACCTACTTTAGAAAATTACTTAAGGTCAGGGAAGGAAAGAGAAGTTCTCTTCTCTTTCTCTCTCTTCATAACTTAGTAATTAATTGTAGGTTTCACTTAAACCAAATTAAAAAATGAAATAAAACCATCCCAAAATACTTGAACAACTTAAATGAAACCCTCCTCTAAGTTGAACATATTCTTCACACTTAGAAAATTCAAACCTAAAGTCCTAAGCTAAGCATACAACACAAACCTTCAAAGTACGCACATTAGCCTAAGTCACCACTTCTAGCCTTAGGTTAGGTCGGTGCATGGCTTGATGTTATGTTTTATTTTATGATGAATATTTTAGACTGGATGTTAGGGTGTATGCTCATAGAATGAATGGTAGGACATGCTTAGTCTAACTATTCTTTTCTGTCTTGAAAATCCTCCAAGCATGCCATCACTCGACGGTCGCCGACCACCGCCGTCGACTGCCAACCACCACCGACCACAACCGTCGGCCACCACCGTCAGTCCTCATCATCATCAACCACCGTCACCGGTCATCACCACCAACCACCGTCATCGGCCATCATCGCCGGTCATCACCGCTGATCACTATCGTCGGTTGCCACCGCCGACCAACATCGACTGCCGCCGTCAGCCACTCCCATCAATCATCGTTATTGACCACCACCGTCGGTCACCGCCACCGACTACCGCTAGTCATCACCACCACCGACTACACTGCCGACCGCTGACTACCTCTGTTCACCATCATCAACTACCACTAGCAACTGTTACAGCCTAACCACTACTGCATAGCTATTTTTACCCAATTATGGGATTCCCATTGTCAAACCTTCTCATATACAATTCTGTAATCTCGTTATCTGGAAAACTTTGTACTCTGAAATAGATACATAGTGGAAGATTTTTACTGGGCTAGGCCCCGTGATTTTATCCCCATCTTCAGGGGTTTTTTCACATAAAAATCCTAGAGTTTCTTGTTTATTCTTCAAATATCTGTGTGTGTACTCGATTTCACAAAAAATCTAAGGCATAAACTCTTATTCTACCACAACTGATTTTCTAGCATGCAACAGATCCAAATAATTTTACTGAAATAAGAGTCTTAGAATTGCCCATTACTAACCTGGGGTTGGCATTAAGAATATTGGCTTGGAAATTATGTTTATCCAATTGACACAAATAAAAAAAAATCATTAAAGATTGATTTGATGTCCAAAACCTTCATACCACTTCCAAAACACTTGGAAGCTAATGATCGTTTGATCTAAGAATCACCCAACACCAACATTTTTTCATTTTACTTCAAAATTATTGTATGTGTCATTATTATTTGGGGGTTATTTGGTTCACTGAAAAATGAAACCATCATGCTTGGTTCACTAAAAAAGGAATGCAAAATAAAATTTCAATGCATTTCTTTTTCACCCTGTTGTTTAAATTTAGTTAAAAAAGATTTTGCCTAAATTAGACAATTTTACTTTACACCAGTCATTGTAAAAGGAGCCACCACTCGTCATCACCGGCAACCGTTGCTCACTGCCGCCTGCCACCGACCACCATCATAGCCAACCATCGATGCCTTCATCCCTCGCCAGCTGCCAATGCCTACGACGATTTCTAGCCGCCAGTGTCGCGTGTTGACCACCGCCGCATGTCATCATCGACTGCCGTGCAGCTAGCCGGCAATGCCTCCGTTATCCGCCAGTCACCATCACCGCCTGCTACCAACACCGCCGCTTCTAGCAGTCAGAGAATACTTTTGAGATTTACATTATTTATACTTTGACTCTAACCAAATATCAAAAAAAAAAATTCTTGAATTTGATTTACATCCATCCAAACAACAACAAAGTATCTCAAATACACCACATAGCTTTTATGTTGAATTTCTTTAACATTGCATTTTTTTTTTTCAGCCAACCAAATAGCCCCTTACACTTATATGAGCCCACGTCAAGCAAAAAATTAGAGAAAAGAAAGCAAGCAACAAATAGAGAGAGATAGATAATATGGAGTTAATTTCTAAGAGTAACTTCAGGTGACGTGTAATGGCATTACAAATCGCAGATTAATGAAGAGAGGGACCTCTACTCACATAAGATAACATAAGCTATTTGGAGAGCATCCTGAAGTAGGATAAGTTCATTCTATTCATTTGAAAGAGGATGTAGATCTTGGAGGGAGGGATAGGGAGAAATGAGGGATGTGTGAAGGCTAAGTTCAGAAAGAATCCCATGAAGGCATCAGCAAAGATCCTGAAGTAGAAGAGTAATATCAAGAGTTTCTTGTCTTTTGTGAGGAGAATGTTGAACCTTTGGGGCTATAGAAATTAGAAATATTGAAAGAAAAAAAATTAAATGAGAGAAGAAGAATTTGTGCAATCTTCAGTGAGGGCCATTAGGTGATTGAATGTCTTTTTCATGTCTTAACTGCATGAAGATAAAATTTGTGGTTGTAATCTTCATTTTCTCTATCATTTCTTACCCTTAAACGGTAATTTAAAAATATATATCTTATGCCTTGCATGTGATCATCTCTTCTCTCTCTTCCTCCATTGTGTCCTACCTATGAGTATTTATTTTAAAACATCTTTTATATCTTACCAATAAGAAGACGAAAAAGAATTCTGGCTCATCATGTGTTAACCTTACTAGGTGATGTTTATTATCCTTAGTTAAAAGAAAAGAGCTTGGTAAAATTAAAGTTTTCATAAAAATTATGGGTCAATCTATCATAACTAACACACCTCATCAAACTCTCAATCTCATGAATGCTATATGATACAAAATTTTAAAACTGTACAATTAGAGGTGGTTAGAGATTTAGAAAAGAAATCAATGAAAAATAAAAAAGATCTAGAAAAGATATAGTGTTTAAGTGTAAATTACAAGTAAGAAGACCAACATTTATTTGATATATAATTATTATAATAAAGTGATTAAAAGAAGGGTGGCATGAATGAACATAAATCTTTTTCGTTCTAATAAAAATATTGTACTATATGTTGAATTACCCAAATAAGTGAAAGAAGTTATTCACACTTATATAAATTAAGTGGCTATATCAAAGCATCTAGTATGATGGTAATTTAATAATAGAGTTGATAGTGGCTCTTATTATGATTGTAAACCTAATGACCAAGATACTTATTCTCTTGCACTGCAAAATATAGGTGCTAATGAAACTATAGATCAATATATGATGAATGATGATATAAGAGTAACCCAATGAATATCTCAACAAAATGAAAAAGAGATTTACAATCGTGTATGTACATTGAAATATTCTTCTTTGATAATATAGTTTCGTTTAATATAGCAACATCTTCATCCCATGTCAACAAGATTCATTCTATAAAATCTTATGGTCAATATCTTAGGCCTTTTTTTATCTTTAAACTCATGATGTTAAAGAATAAATTAAATACCATTATGAAGGTTATTAAGCTAAGCATGAGAACTTGATCATAAACTCGAGTAACACTCATGTTAGGAGATTGTTAGAATATTAAAAAGAGAAAATTGATTAATATTATAATAATCAATTCCCTTGATGCTATTTTTTAGAGGCCTATTAAAGCAATAAATCAAGTGAAGAATACATAATACATTGTCAAACTAATTAATGAAGTAATAGAAGATATTGGAGAGCATTTAATACTTCAAATTATCACTAATAATGTAAATACTTATAAGGAAATGTGAAATAAATTAATAGAGAACTAGAGAAATGAAAGCATATTTATTACTCCATATATCACATATTGCATTGATTTAATCTTTTAAAAATTTGATTTTTTTATATTAACCTGCCTTAACTAATGGCAAGAAGATTAATAAGTTTACAGTGAATATTCAATGTGCCTTAACTCAAGTTTATGTAATTATTTTTAAAAATAATTTTAGGAATATTACTTGTGTTATGCCTCTTTCCTTTGCAAGTCATTCATAATAACTCTAACTATCTTATTGGTTATCTTTTGGGCTATACTATCCTTGTCCAAATACTCGAGATTATTTCGTATGACTTAGTATAAAATATAAGTTATTTCAATAATTTGCATAAGATAATCATTTTAAAATATATCTTTTTAATTATACCACACATCCATCTTAATATTCTCAATAATTTTTATAAAGTTCAATGATGTTTATTAAACACTTGTATCTATGCAAAATAGTGTTATTTCATATAATTTACTTATAAGTGTATATGATATCCTTTTATTTCATACTAACCATAAATCATATTTATTTTTTCACCAATCAATTCACTTTTACATTTTATATTTTTGCCAATTCCACACTTTAGTATATAGATTATTTAAGAAGAAATGTTTTCTTATAAAACCAAGCTGTTGTACCATACCAGCAAAGTCATTATGAAGTTGCTCTTTAGGGTTGGCTCTCCTCCACTTAAGGATTTGATAGTTGCGCATCTGCTAACTTTTGAATGTGGTGCTCCAAAATTGGGCTGTGAAATCATTTTTTCCATGGATTAAATAGTGAAACAAATGCATGTGGTTGTGTCTAGGCAAGTTGAGAAGATTCAAGATACTATGTCTGTAGACATGTGTGGTGTTTATTTTTGAATGTGTATATGGGGGGGATACCACTCAGATCGTAAGGGGTACTTATTGAAGTGATCGTGTACAACATTTAGGTTTGATGTACTATCTTGAAAGATAGTGACATCACCATTCAATGGACCTAATCACTTAATAAGGACTCCTAAGGTATGATAGGTCTTCGAATGTACCAGAGATTTTTTTTCTACTTTATATGGATGAATAAAGCAGGGTTTATATTAAATTGGGTTCTAAAGTTCCCTATGGGGGCAAGCCCCCGTAGTTAATTACATCCTAATGAAGGTGAGTTCCTTAGGAATACTCTCGATTAAAGTAGGTAATTGTTGTCTCCAAAGATTTCAAGGGTAAACTATCAATAAATTGGTCATACTGGAAAATCAAACGAGAAAGATCAAGGAGAAGATTTATTTTGGAAACAAAAGGGAATATGTAGAAAATGCTCATAATACTTAGAAGCCTAATGAGCATTTAAATCTATCATATGGTTGAGCTTTATAATTGTGAAAGAGAAGAGACTTATTTTCTAAGAGTTAAATTTTTATTAGATTACCAGGGCTTATAATCCATCAACACAAGGTTATGAAAAAGCCTAAGAGGTGAGAATTTATACTTGTAGCTCAAAGCAAATAGCTACCTCAAATCTTAAATCTAGAGAGCTTTAGCATAAGCTAAAACATGACCTAAATCTAAGCGAAGGTGGGCGTAAATATTCACCTCCATAAGAGAGGATAAACTACCCAACTACTGGGCTTATAACTACCTAGAGTGCCCACCAGTTAACTCCTCCTACGATTTTAAAACCATGTAGTCCGATCTTATGAATTGTAAGATAGTTGGGCTATTATTTATGGATAATGACTTAAACTAATACAATCTTTTTTTTTCAAGTTTTGTTCCAATTTTGACACTTCATTTTGACAAAGGCTTTAAGGTTTCTTATGACTAAATGCATGATGAAATAAAATTACTGGCTAAATCAACGAGAAATGGGTGTTTTCCACCACAAGGGATGCCCTCACAGGTCAAGCATTCCCCTATCATGCAAGGATAGAAATCTCCTATTCTCAAGAATGAAATAATATGATATGCATATTGTGAAGCATTCAACCATTCAGCTAAGGGGTTGCTAAATTTTTTAATTATCTTATTTAATGCTTAGACTTTATGGTGAGGTTATGAATTATTTAAACCTTTAGTTATGAGTTATAGTTGGGTAGAAAATTTATTTTTATCCTAAGAACCTAATCGCATTTAGGCCACACATTAAAGCATCAATCATAAGCAACTATGAAAAGCATATTATTTCTAAGGCACAAGCTAAACATAACATCAAATAATTTTATAGCTACCACAAAAGAATAGTAGGCCGGTGCAGTCGGGTACCGCCGTACAACTTGAAAAGAAAAGATGGGTAGTCGAGCTCTACCCTTATACAACCCAGAATATGAAAGAATATTTATAATTTATAAATGAATAAGTGCTATAAGGGATCTTCAAGTCTTCATGTCTTCATGTCTCTTTCATTTCATCTTTTCCCTTTGATTTGGTGGACTTTAAGGAATCACATGGCACCCCAGAACAAAGCCTTCTAGCCAATGCTCATCTTAATCCCTCATAACACTAATCTTAATTCCTAATGCAAAATTACATTAAAAGTAAGAAAAGTAAATCTAATTACACCTGCAAAATAAGTGTTAGTTAAACACACATACAATCTCAAGCAGTTATATAGATATAATTTGGACTTAGCACCCTGCACATAGGTAACCAAGCCCATATATCCTAACTTGGATTATACTTAGAGGTTTAAGCAACCTGCAAAGAGAACATTTACATTTATTTTTAAGAACTCACTTTAAGCACAATCCCCTGCAGAAAACATCAATAAGCTAATCACACCCTAACATCCAGTCTATGAGGCGTACACCCTAGCATCCAGTCTATAACAATACATCACAAAATAAAATATATATCATACCAAGCACCACTCTAACATAAAGCTTGAAGTGCTAACTTAATTCTAATGTGTGTGTTAAGGCTTGTGTGGTGTCTTGCTAAGCATTAATGTTATATTATTTAAATATAAAAGGGTTTAATTTAACATAAAGTGTTGCTTTCTCTTTAAATGGTTTAATTGATTTGAGAATTTTAATTTTAATTTTCTTTTGTTTCATATGACTTACACTTAGCAACAAGTGTTATAAAGAGAAGAAAGGGGATCATTCCCTTTCATCCTTACCCTAAGCCACTTTTTAAAGTACATTAATTTAATTTAGTTCTCTTTAGTGAATGGCTTATTAAACTTTTTAAATTAATCCTAAATTTAATTCCACTTTAAATAATCCCATTCCATATGAAAGACATTTTAAAATTAATTTTATTGAACTACTATCACATGACATATGTTAAATCATTCCTTTCGATCACATGTAACATGCATATGATTATACCCTAAGTATACCTACTGTTGACCTCACTTTTGGAGTGAGCTCTCAACTTCCCCATCTTAGAAATAGGACTCCTCTAGACACTAAGAGTTCTTTAGTCTTGAGATACTTCTAGTGATTAGGTGAACACTTAACCTAACCCTAGAGACTTAGAAGGGTTTATCATAGGATTAGGCTATGCATTAGGGATTTAAGACAATCACTTACCCTATAGCTCAAAGCCAACCCATGTACACTCCTTCAAACCAATCCAAATCAAATCTCAAATAAATTCCAACTCAATTGATTTTCTCAAGTCTCAAATCAATCCCAACTCAATTAAGTTTCTTAAACCCAAAATCAACTCCAAATTCAATTCTAATCCCAAATGATTCAAATCCAAAATCAATTCAAATCCAACTCCAATTCCAGATGATTGACATCCATGATCAGTTCCAAATCCAAAAAGCTTCTTAAGCCTTATGAATCACATCCATAAGCTTATCCAAACCCTTCAAATCAACCCAAAGCCAAGTGATTTCTTTATAAATCACTTATTCCATCATATGTGTTCTTAACTATAAATGAAATTGACATCCAAATCATCCAAATCAAATGAATATAAAATAAACCAAATCAAAACCCCTTTTTCAAAATTTATGACCTACATTAGCCAAATTCACAATCAAATCACTCCTAATTCACATGATTCTCTCATGGATCATTTATATTCTCATTTATCTTCACAAATATAAATGAAATATAAATTCAAATGGTCAAAATCAAATCAATATAAATTCAAAAACTCAAATCTAAACCTAATTTATATCATTTAAGCCAATTTCTTGGATTTAGCCAAATCTTTCTCAAATCAATCCAAACCCTTGGATTTTCTCTTCAAAAAATCACTACTTCAATCACATGCCCAAATATAAAAATTAGTTACAATCGCCAAGCCAAAATCAAACTAACCCAAGTCAAACCCATGTTCATCCTTTTGACTTGAAATTGTTAAATGAACCAAAACCCATTTGACTCCAAACCACTTACAATTGGGTTTATATTTTAATCATAAGTCCATATATGAGTTCAACCAAACTTGAATTAAGCCATGATCAAGCTAATTCACCCTTTTAGATCCAATTAACCCAAAGTAGCCTAAAGACCCTTTTTGAACTAAGTTCTAATCCAATCTGAATTGGGTTGAACCAAGGCCATCCAAGCCTCACATTGTGATCAATAATCATCCAAGAATGTTTAATCTCTTAAATTAGGTCAAACCAAGTCAAATATACATTTTAACCAAGTCAACACTTAGCCTAAATGAGACCTAAACAAGCCAAAATTCACTATGAGCCAAATTGATTGCAACCAATGGCATTCCAAATTGATTATTGAACTTGATGAAAGCTTCAATTGACCAATTAGACCCAACCTAGCCCAATTGACCATGAAGCCAACTTGACCCAAAAGGTCAAATCAATTTGAAATCAAACCAAATCAGAATTGATTGAAACCAAAGCTTGTAATACATTTCAAATGATCAACCAAGCCTAAACCAACCCATGACCTAACCCAATTGGGTTAAATGGGTCAAATTGGTTAACTTGATCCATTTGACCCAAATGAACCTAAATGAACAAAATTAAATCTAAACTAAATTAAACCAAACCAATGATACCCATAGGCTCCAAATGATCATTTGAACTTGACCTAACCCATGGTTTGACTTAATTTGACCAATTGGTCAACCTAACCTAATTTGACCCACCTTGACCCAAATGGATCAAATTGAGCCAAATCAAATCAAATGAACTCCAAATCACTTGTAATTTAGCCCAACCCATTTTTAAATCATTTCAAGTCTACCCAAATCAAACTCATAGTGAAATGACCACTTTGCCCTTGGATCAAAGGGTATCCCATGACCAAATTCACTTGGAATTTGACCATTTCTTTCCCAAGGCCACTTGGCACCCAACTATTGGTCCACATGGACACCAAGAAGGGTGGTGAACATGATCCAATGAGCTTGGGTCGGCCATGACCCAAGGGGAGGCCAAACTGAACTCCCCAATCAACATTGGACACTTAGCTCACCAAATTCACTCACCAATCACATGGGCAGCCACTCTCCCCACTCCTCCACCCAAAATGACCCATGTGAGATATTTTTCAGCTCAAACCGATCAGACAATCTAACCCATTGAGCCAAAATGACAAATCAATCATCCATCATCCGATCCAAGGATGGGGAGATATACCCCTCTCATTCTTACTCAAACGAGAAGAGATTCATTCCTCAGAGCTCTAGAAGTCGAATTGAAGCCTCCCCAAGTTTTTTCCAGCCATTCTTGAGCTTCCTTGCTCCCGTTTCTCAATTTAACTCAAAATCAGAATAGAGGAGATCAATCCTGAGCTCAACTTAGTCAATCCTCAACCAAAGTGTAATTAACTTTGCACATACCATCCTTGGACCAAGGCTCATCGAAATGAATCAAATCCCAAGCTTCCCAATGATTGGAGCTAGGAGTTCGATCGAAGTCGATCACCCTTTGGGTTGGTCTTCCGAGCTAACTACATTGAATCAAAGCTCGTGCAGCTAAATAGGGCTTTATTTCATCCAAATGAATCTTCCTCAATCATTGAAACCACTGGTCACAAGCTTCAATGAGGTATGCCATTGAAATCGACCTTAGAGTAAAATTTGCTTGGTCCTTTGTGAAGGAAATCATTATGTCATGTGATCTCCATCGTTAGATGTGTTGCTTATGCTTCCCGGGTGTGGGATGAATTTAATATCCATTTAAGCTCAGGTGAGCTCATATCAAGTGACGATCAACGGATGACATTCATCTCTCACCGCTCGGGAGGAGATAAATCACGAACAACCCATTTCGAGTGATCAAATTGGACAGTCCTAATCAAATTACGCTTTAGATCTCTATGATTTCCTCCTTAATCATGGGTTAAATGGTGACCATCTGATCTGGATGCGATAACTTAAATATAATCTGATTTTAAGTTGTCTCATCCATCATGGCCTCCTTATCCAATTGGACGGTCCACGAGAAAGTGCGTCCACCGCCAGCTGACTCAACCGATGAATGCGATAACTTAATTAACCAATCCCATCATGCCACATAAAAAATCACATAGCGTCAGTGCATCACATCAGCCGCCATGTGGCCCAACAGGATTATGAGTTTAATTAGGCTTAATTAATCTGATTTTAATGATGAAACTTCCAAAATTCATAACTAATTGTAGAAAAACCTAAAAAATATAAATAAATTCCCATTTTAAAGATAATTCAAAGGCAAATAACATAAAATTAAAATAAATTAATTTTGAATAGAGATTTTGACATAATTTAGGTTTTATTAAAAATATAATTAAGCTAATTACTCTCTAATTACTCCAGTAATTTATTCTAAATTTTTTGAGATTGATTAGTGGAATGACCTCTACCTCTTATGATTTTCTTGAAATTTATTGCTTGACTAATTAGGAGAATTGCTGGTTTCATTCTTAATCTCTCTCTTAATTAATTAAATGATTAATTAGCATGTCAAATAGTAATGAATCCATTAATTAAGTTGATTTATCATTATAAAATAGTGAATGGACATAGGGAATGAGATTATGACCTCTTCTCCAATCTTTTCCCTTAAGTTTATTTCATTTGGATAACACTTAATCAATTTGTGACTAATTAATGGCTTAATCACTTCATTAAATAGTTTAATTAATCAAAATCAAAACCAAATCATTCTATAACTCAATCATTAAATTTTTAGGTAGATTCTTAGGTGTGCAATAACCTAAGAGAATTATAAATGAAATTATAATCAAACTACATGTATAGGAGGGTTATAAAAGTACTTAATCAAACTCTTTAGCTTAATTAACCAATAATTATGAGCCAATTGCATTGGACCCCTTCATTTCTTAGGTGCATTACTGATTTAATTTCCATGTGATTGCATATCATATGTTGGCTCATAATTACTTGGATAATTATGTTAAAGTAGTATAGGTAAGGGATAATTAATAGATTTTTGATTCATACCTTAACCTAATTAAAACATAAAATCAACCTAATTGTTCTAAATTAAACCAAACCAAACTAATTCACACAAGTAGAGAATGGGTTAGGACTAGAAAACCCTTCTCATATTTCCTAAGTCAAATCAAATTCAAAGATAAAAATCTCCTTAAAGAATTTTGATTTAGTTTAAATGATCTTATTTTATATGATTGTCCTTAGGAATTAATTAGGGTGAATGAAGTCATGTGCTTACATTCCTTTATTTATTTCCAATCATGCTAAATATTATTTTCCATATGAAATCATGCATTCATTTCTTTTAAAAATTAATTAAATAAAATATTTCCTTTTATGTCAAATTGCATGTGTTGGCTAAAATTAAGAATATGAGTTGATATTATCACTATTAAACCAAAAATTATTTTTTTAAAACCTTTAAATCAAAGATTATAAATGAAGTGATGCTAGTTATAAATATTTATAAGCTTGCATGTGATGATAGCATAAGATGTGTATTATGAAGTTCTCTTTCATTCTCTTAACATGGATTCACATAGGATTTGCAAGTATATAGTTCATTTGAGAAGAACACAACACCTGCAAAAATCTTTTCTTATGCGACTCTATATTAAGACTTAGGAAGGATCTTCATATTACACATGTAAATCATACAACAAAATCAAACATAATCTCTTGCATGATCCCTTATCCGTTTGATTCTTTTTGTACATCTACATGTATCTAAGAAAAATGGTATATCAATCTAGATATCCCGGGGCTACGAGGCTTTAAGTAGTCCTAAGTAGGTCTTGTACCTTACGGCCATGGTGTAGAAAATAATGGTGCCACACTCACTTATAGCTTTTATACATGCAGATGTGTATTTAGCTAATGGATGAGAAATCTATCTTTTCTATAACAAAGACATGCATTAATAATCCAATTAACAAATGGAATATCCAAATTTTCAAATCACATCTCTTTGCATTGATCATCAAAGTGTGCTAAGATTTGCATTGCATGTATAGGTATGCTTAGGATTATTCACATGCATGGTATACACGGTGGAAAGAAATGAATGGGTGTGTGTTATGTGATAGTAATCCACCATAACTAATCATAAGATGTCTTTCTCATTGAATAGGGTTATTTAGAGCGAATCTAAACTTAGGGTTAATTATAACACATAATAAACTATTCACTAAAAGAAATTCATTAATAAATCTACCTTAGAAATGCTTTAAGGTAGGGATGAAAAAGAGCTCTCTTCTCTTTTCTTCTCTTCACAACACTTAGTCACTAAGTATAAGTTCATTCTAACCAAATCAAATCACCAACTAAAATTGATAAATCAACTAAACTACTTAAAATGAAACCATCATCTAAATTGAATCTTTCACACTTGGGAAATTTTAACATTAAAGCCTAGCTAAGACATGCCACACAAGCCTTAAATGACACACACATTAGGCTAAGTCACCACTTCTAGCTCTATGTTAGAGCGGTGCATGGTTTGATGCATGATTTTATTTTATGGTATAATATTTTAGACTGGATGTTAGGGTGTATGTGTGTAGACTAGATGATAGGGCGATCTTAGCCTAATCATGTCTTATGCAAGGGATTATGCTTAAGGGGCCGCTATAATAAAAAAATAAAATAGAATATAAATGCTTTTGTTGTGCATGTTGCGTAGCCCCTAAGCATAGTCCAAATTAGGACAGGTGGACTTGGTTACCAATGTGCAAGAAGCTAAGTCCAAATTATTAATATAACTACTTGGTTCATGTAGTATGTTTAGCTAACCTTTATTTTGTAGGTTTACCTAGATTTACCTTTTCTATTTTGATGTAAATTTTGTAATTAGGATTTGGAATAATTATTATGGGAGATTAGGATGAACATTGGTTAAAGAGGTTAGGTCCTTTTTGTACCATGTCATTCTTTAGAGAGAACCAAATCAAAGAAGAAATTGGAGGAAAGAAATCTTGAAAAAATGAAGAACCCCCCCACCCACCCAAAAAATAAATTCCTTTTAATTATAATTATTCGTTTATAATTTGGGTTGTATAAGAGTAGAGCTAGGCTCCCCATTTTCCTTTTTCGAGTTGTGCGGTGAAACCCGACCACATTAGCCTCTTATTATTTTGCGCTAATTTTATAAATTGATTGATGTTATGTTTATGATTGTGCAATTAGGATGACATGATTTTCCTAGTTTCTTAATTATTTGATGATAGTTGAATGGCCTGGATGCGATTAGGCTCTTAAGAAAAAATAAACTTTCTATCCAATTAATCAATTCAAAATTAAACTAAATAATTCATAACTCCACCTAAAACCTAAGACATAAATCAAGATAATAAAAGATTTAGCAACCCCTTAGTTAGATGTTGTATGTCCCATATCACGTATAAATCATATTGCCTCACTCTTACTAATGGAGGGCTTCCACCATTGCTAGAGAAAATGGCTTGACCTACGAGAGCCATGGTGGAAACACACCTCATTCTTTCTGATTTTGGCCCATAATTGATTTTCTCATGCATTAGACATATAAAATCCCATAGCCCATGTCAAATAAAAATGTCCAAAAATTTAAATAAAATTTGACAAAATTTGCATTAGATTTAGGTCATTATTAACGCCCTTCATGGTCTAATCTCTTAAGGTATGAGTTTAAGGACTTAGTTTCTCTTCTAAGTAAATACAACCTAACCATCTTGCAAAGCATATGACTTACCTACATATATTTAAAATTATAGGAGGAGTTAGTTGGCGGCCACCCTAGGTAGTTGTAAGTCCAATAGTTGGGTGGTTTATCCTCTCTTGTGGAGGTAAACAATACACCCATTTTGTCACTTAGATTTAGGTTGTGCTTTGGCTTATGTCGAAGCTCCTTAGATTTGGGATCTGAGATTACTGTTTTCCTTTAGGGCTACAAGTATAAATCCTCACCTCTTAGGCATTTCTATAATCTTGTATTGTGGAATTGTAAGCCCTAGATTTCTAATAAAAATTCAACTCAAACATATAATTCTCCTCAATTTTAAAAATATAAAGCCCAACCATAGGATAGTTTGGGATGCTTACTAGGTATCCTAGTATCAGGAGCATCCCTTACCCATCTCCCTTTGGTTTTAATAATAACTCTCTCTTTTTGACCAATCCCACTAATTTTCTAAAAAATAACCAATTTATTGATAGTCATATCTTTGAAAATCTTTGGAGACAATGATCATTTACCTTAATTGAGCGTATTCCTAAGGAACCTCATTCTTTAGGATATAATTAACTATGAGGGTTTGCCTCCATAAAAAACTTAACAAACCTGGCTTAAAATAAACCCTACTCTACTTTTCAATGTAAAGTAGGGGAAAGATCTCTGGTACATTCAAAGGCCCAATGGCCTTAGGAGTCCTTATTAAGTGATTAGGTCCATTGTAGGATGGTGACTTCTGTCTCTCGAGATAGTACATCATTCCTCAATGTCATGCCCGATTACCTCAATAAGTACCCCCCCTAAGGTCTACGTGGTGTCCCCTATCTTAAAAAATAAACACCACACCTACACATAGAACATGTTTTAGCACACTTAAATGATGGATGTAAACATGCATATTTGAAGTTTATATTTTCCATTTGATTGAATTATTTAATCATATTGATTTTAATGCTCTATCCAAATTCTTATACAAAAATAAATAAGGATGAGATTAAATAGGTACGTGTCATTGTTAACTAGGAAAATGAGGTAATCAAATGACCTCCATGGAGCTACTTAAGGTCTCGTATTCTCGGGATGTCCAAACTATATACCCATTTGCATTCAAACATATGTAAATTTATATACATGAACATAAAGAAAGAAGCTCCAAATCATATGGCTAATTATCTCAATCACTTAACCATTCATGAATGCATGGCTTTTGATAAAAGAAAGGGGGTTTCAATCCCAATAATTAAATACATACACACATGTATACGAGACATAAGCTAGTACATGACATTATTAATCAGGGAAGTGAGGTAATCAAATAACCTCCTTAGGGCAACTTAAAGCCTCGTATTCCTGGGATGTCCAGAATAAACACTTACTTTTCTCAAATACATGTGGATGTATACATTACTAAATGAAGGAAAACCATGCAAAAATCATATTTTTATTTTATTGAAGTATTTACATATGTGAAATAAAGTTCTATCTAATTTCTAATGTAGAAATACATGTAAATGGAATCAAATAAGTATGTGTCACTGTTAACCTAGGAAGTGAGATAATCAAATAACCACCATAGGGCTAACTAAAGCCTCATATTCCCAGGATATCGAGCCTATATACTTATTAACATTCAGATATATGTAAAACTACATATGGATTAAGGAAAAGAAAGCTTTACTTCACATACTTAAGCTATAAACACATGCATCTTCTATGTATTTGTAACTAATATCACCGCATATGTTAGTATTCATTTATAAACTTTTGGAAAATACATTTGAATTTAATAGTGATAATAGACATGCATATATTAAATTAAATCAACACATACAAGATTAATATAAAGGAAAATCTCATTTGATTTAATTAATTTTGAAAAGTGATGGATGTATGCATCAAATGACTTGCAACATTTAACATGATTGGAAAGGAATAAGTGAACATAAACACATGATTTCATTCAATCAAATTAATTCTTAAGGATAATCATATCAAATAAAATCATTTAAAGTAAACCAAAGCTTTTTGATGTCATTTTCAATTTGATGTTTAATTTGATTTAAGGAATGTAAGAAGAAGATTTGCTAATCCTAATCTCATCCCCTTATTTGTAAGTTAATTTGGTTTAATAAAATATGATAAAGTTGGTTTTATGATTTAATTAAGTTATGGTATGAATTAAGTCCATTAATTAACCCTTATTTATGTTACCTTAGCATAATTATCCAAATAATTATGAGCAAACATGATATGTAAATGAATTGAAAAGTAAATTAGCAATGTTCCTAGAAAATGAAAGGGCCTAATGCAATTAGCTTACAATTATTGGTTAATTAGATTAAGGAACTTGATTAATACATTTGTGATTTTCCCACACATATGGGTAAGCCATAATTTCATTAATTTTCTTTAGGGTATTAAACACCTAAAGATCTACCCATGGATTAATTAATCAAAATTAGATGTGGTTGTAATTTTAATCTGATTAATAAAATAATTAATTAATTAATCAATTTCTTACTTAATTTTCCAAATTTGATTAATTATGCTCCAAATGAAATGGACTTAAGGAAAAGGTAAGGAAAGAGGTCCCAACCTAATTCTTTGAGTCCTCTCATTTAATTAAATGAGATTTGATGTGAATTGAACCTTAATTTAACTAATTAAATAATTAAGTTGTTAATTAATCTTTAATTAGTTTTTCTTAAATAAAATGAGAAGGGCTTAGGGAAAAGAGATTAGGAAAGAGGTTCAAATCTAATTCCATAAGCCCCTCACTATTAGGCAGTGATTAAGGAGCCTAATTGATTAATTAATTACTACTCACATGCTTAATTAACCTTTAATTATGTTAAGAAGATAATTATGGCTTAATCAATTAATTAACCAATAAACCCTAAAAAAGTTAGGGGAGGCAGAGGTCATCCCGTCAAATAATCTCAAAAAGTTTGAGATTAATTAGTTAATTAATTAGGGAGTAATTAATGTAATTAAATTTTTAATTAAATCTTAATTAAGCTCTATTTACTATTCAAAGCCAATTAATGGTAATTTTAATGGATTCCTTTTTGAAATATCTTTAAAATGAGCATTTATTTGCAATTTTTTAGATTTTTCTACAATTTATTATGAATTTGTGAAGTTTCAGCCTTAAGAATAGATTAATTAGCAATAATTAAACCTAATCTCGTCGGTGCCATATGGTTGGCTGACGCGACGCACCTTTCACATGGCACTATGGGATTAGCTATTTAAGTTGTTACATTCATGGCTGAGTTAGTTGGCAACAGGCGCACTTTCTCGTGTGCCATCCGATCTAAGATCAGATGACCACGATTAATCCAACGATTAATAAAGGATTAAATGGATCGATCTAACTGATATAATCATAGTTGTCTGTTCTAATCATACAGAACAGATGGCACGTGATCTACCTTCTCGCAAGAGATGCGAGACGGAGCTTGTCCACCATTGCATGCACAATCTGAGATCACTCGAGCTCGAATCCACTCCAAATTGATCCCACACCTTCGTGTAAAGGATTTAAGAGGATCCAATAGCTATGATCATGCGGCATTCACATTCTCTTCAAAAAGTTATAAAAGAAATTGATAAGAGCTCAATATTAATGGTATTACCTCACCGAAGCTAAGATCGATGCCTCGCATGCTTGGAAAGTTTCATCTAGTTGAGATGAAGCCCTGGTGAGCAGCAATTGGATCAATTCCATGTGGATCGCTCGGAATGCAAGATCCGTCGATTGGAGCTTCGCCTTTGATCGAACTCCTAGCTCTAGTGGGTTTGGAGCTCAGGAAGAGTTTCATTTAGCTTCGATAGATAGAGGAGATGGTATGAGATGTCGCAATTTGATCTAAGTGGAGAATTGAAGTAATTGAGATCGAAGAGAAAGTGCCCTATATCAGCTTGACTTATAAAGGAGGAATTCCAGTGAGGGAAGCTTTGAGGACACTTGGGAGCTCACTAGGGAGTTTAGAATTCACTCAGAAAGCTTGTACAATGCTAATGGTGGTGTTTCTTGTGTGAATTGAGGGGAGGAGGGGGGGTATACCTCTTGATTGCTTATGATGGGCGGACGGATCGAGCTCCTCATTTTCGGCTGGCCATCCACCGCCAAAGTGCCTGAGTTGTCTCCATGTAGTCCACTTGGGTCATTTTGGTTAGAGGAAGGATTGATAAGGAGCTCAATGCAGGATTTTGGCTGATTGCATTTCCTTGAATCCTTTGGGTTCTCAGTTTGTAAGGGAGGTGAGTTAGCTCACCTCCCTTTGGTCCATGACAGACCTAGACCATATGGGTTGGGCTAGGTGGCTAGGTCAGACCCCATTTGGGGTGTGTGAGGGATGCCAAGTGGAAAAGGGGAGTGGGCTTTGCTATTTTGCTCAAAATCCCATGTGGGGTGGCATATCTAAAGGAGATCTCATTGGGTTTGGCTCCAATTGGATTTGGGCTGATTTTAGGCTGACCCAAGAAGGGCTTGGGTTGGGTTTGGTTATGTTCCAAGTGGTAAAGACTTGATTCCAAAGATTTGGCTCAATTTGGGTCATTTGGGTCTCATTGGACTAGGTTGAGTTGGGTTGACCAATTAGTCAAATTATGTCAAACCAAAGCTTGGGTTAGGTTCAAATGATGATTAGAAGTGTTTTTGTTCAAGTGATTTCAATCAATTTTTCTTAGATTTGATTTTGGGTTATTTGGATTCGTATAGGTCAAATGCATCAAGTTGACCAAATTGACCAAATTGACCAAATTGACCAAATTGGCTTGAGTTAGGTGTTGGTTTAAGTTCAATTGGTCAGTTGGATAGGATTGTAGGCTTTGGTTTGAATCAATTTGAATTCAATTTAGTTTTAGGCCAATTTGACCCTTTAGGTCAATTTGGGCTAAGTTAGTCAATTGGGTTCAATTATGGATTTGGTCAAGTTCAATAATGAATTTAGAATGAACTTGAGCCATTGGTTGTAATCAATTTAGGTTGAATCATGATTTAACATATTTTGGCTTTTTAGGTCAATTTGGGATAACTTGGGTCAAATGGCCGATTGGGTTTGGTTTAGCTCAATTGATGGTCAAGTCTTGTTCAATCATTGATTATGGGTTGGTGTGAATCAATGGTTTGAATTTATTTGGTGTAGGGTAAGTCTTATTTAGTTTGGGTTCATGTGAGCTAAAGGGTTGACTTGGTCAAATGACCAAGTTGACTTGGTTTGACCCAATTTAAGGCAATTAATCATCATAGGGTGATCAATGATCATGGTATGAGGTTTGGATGTGCTTGATTCAATCCAATTTGGGCTGGATTAAAACTTGGTTCAAATTGATTCTGTAGGTCACTTTGGGTCAAGTGAACCTAAATGGGTTAATTAGCTTAATTTTGGTTTGATTAAGGTTTAGTTGAATTTATATATGAGTTTAGGATTGAGATATAAATTCAATTGTAATCAATTTGGGCTACGATGAGTTTTGGTTCATTTGAAATTTTCAAACCAAAAGGGTTAAGTTGGGCTTAACTTGGGTTGACTTTAATTTGGCTTGATGATTATATATTTCATTTATATTTGGATAGATGATTGAAGGAATGATTGATTCAAGAGAAAATCCATTGATTTTGGCTTGATTTAGATAGGATTTGGCTAAGTTCATGGGATTAGCTCAAAGGGTTTAAAATGAGATTTGATTTGATTTTGGATTTGGTTTTGGTCATTTGAATGTAGATTTGATTTATATTTGGGAAGAAAATTGATAGAATGATTGATTTATAAGTAAATCAATTGAGTTTGAAGTTATTTGAAGGCAAATTTGGCTAAACTCATGGTGGCAGGTCCAAAGGGCTTAGAAGGGAATTCGATTTAGTTTAATTTAATTTTGATTATTGGAATGTGGGTTTCATTTATATTTATGGAGATGATTGAATATATAATTGATTCATGAGGAAATCAATTATTTTGGGTTAAGATTTGGCTAAGCTTATGGAGGTAGGTCTATATGGCTTAAAGAGGGTTTTGACTAGTCTTGATTTAGTTTGATTTATTTTGGATGATTTGAGTGTGTGTTTCATTTATATTTATGGAGATAATCAAAGAAATGATTGAATCATGAGGGGATCAGTCAAGTTTGGGTTGAATTGGATAGAGATTTAACTAAGTCTATGTAGTGCAATCATAGGGCACAAGGAGGATTTTGAGTTTAGATTTGATTTAGAGATTGAATATAGATTTTGGAAATTTTATTTTGAATTTAAATTTAGGATTTGGTTTGAGAAGGAGAACATGGATTGGGTTTAGGCTATAGGATAGACAAATCTCCTTAAGTTCCTAAGGCATAGCCTACTCCTATGACTAACCCTTTTAGGTCTCTAAGCTTAAGTTAAGTGTTCACCTAATCACTAGGAGTGTCTTAAGACTAAGGAACTCTTAGTGTCTATAAGAGTCCTAGATCTATGATGAGGGGATTGAGAATTTATCCCAAAAGTGAGGTCAATAAAAGGACTCCCAATAGGTGTGGTGTAACTGACAAGGCTCACTGCATGTATTGGTGTTGATCGAGATGATAAAAAATGTCCAAAGGATTGCAAGCACTAACAGAAATGATCTATACCTAAACACGAGAGGTAGATAGAGTCACGATCTTAGTGCAATGCAACTCAGCTTATGCCAAGGGCATAAGAGAGGAAGGAGGAATCCGCTGAGGGATTGAGTATGTGAACCTTCCACTAGGGAAGCAGTTCAAGCTATCTGCTGGGGATATGGATTTGAGTTTGATTGTTAATATGATTTATGGGAAGAAGATTCATCAGGGATCAAGATTGAATCAATTTTAATTTATTTTATTTTAATCGATGTTGGAGGCAGATCAGCTAGGGATACATGCTCGAATCTGCTAGGGATTGGGTGTGTGAACCTTCCCTAGGGAAACAAGTTCGGGCTATCTGCTGAGGATAAGGGTTTATGAGTTTGATTTTATAGATTTGTTTGACGATGTATCCACTAGGGACAAAAATTTGATTGGATTTCTTTAAATGTAGACTCCACCAGGGAGTTGGTTTAATTTGTTATGGATCCACTAAGGAGGACAGTTTTGAATTGAGGGCATATCCGCTGGGGATGTCAACTCGATTAAATTTGATGGGTTTTAATTTTTTTGATTTATGGACTCAGTCAATGTGCGATGGACCCACTAAGGAGGGGTCATGGGGGCTTTAGCCTACATTAAATTTACAAGTTCAAAGGGGTAGTCTATGAGCCATAAGGTAGGACTATCCAACTTAAGGGTGACTACTGAGAGAGTGTCACTAGGGACTTATCTCAACTCAAGAGTAGTCCATATTAATTTCATTTTAATTGGTGTGGTGTTTATTTTTGAGATATGAGACACCACTCGGATCTTAGGGGGTACTTATTGAAGTGACTGTGTACAACATTAAGGAATGATGTACTATCTCGAAAGATAGAAATCACCACCCTATAATGGACCTAATCATCTAATGAGGGCTCCTAAGGCATGATGGGTCTTCGAATGTACCAAAGATCTTTCCCCTACTTTACATAGAAAAATAAAGTAGGGTTTTCTTTAAGTCGGGTTCATTAAGTTCCTTATAGAGTCAAGCCCCCATAGTTAATTACATCATAAGGAACGGGATTCCTTAAGAACACTCTTGATTAAAGTAGATAATTATGATCTCCAAAGATTTCATGGCAAGACTATCAAAGGATTGGCTATGTTGAAAAATCAAGTGGGATAGATTAAAAGGAGAGACTTATTTTGGAAGCCAAAGGATATCAGTAGGGAATGCTCATGATACTAGGAATCTTAGTGAGCATTTCAATCTATCATATGGCTGGGCATTAAATTTTTGAAATTAAAGAGAATTAATTATTTGAGTTGAGACTCTATTAGAATACTAAGACTTATAATCCCACAACATAAAATTATGGAAATGCCTACGAGGTGAGAATTTATGCATGCTTGTAGCCCCAAAGAGAAATAATAACTCAGATCCTAAATCTAGGAAGCTTTGGCAAGGGCCAAAGCACAACCTAAATCTAAGGCAAAATGGGTATATGATTTGCCTCTATAAGAGAGAATAAATCACCCGACTGTTGGACTTATAACCACTTGAAGTGGCAGCCAGCTAACTCCTCATATGCTTTAAATCAATGTAGGCAAGTCTTATGCATTGCAAGATGGCTATGCTGTTGTTATTTAGAAAGAGATTAAGTCCTTAAACTTACTCCCTAAGAGACTAGAGCATGAGTGGTATAAATTCATGGCTTAATCTAATGCAAATTTTATCAAATTTATTTGATTCTTTTGGACTCTTTGTTTTGACACACATTATGGGATTTTGTAAGCCTAAATGCATGAGAACTTGATTATGGGCCAAATCAAGAGAGAAACGGGTGTTCTTCCATCAAAGGCTTAAGCCTTTATTTTCTGGCATAGATGAAAGCCCCCTCTTAACAAGAGTGGAAGAATATGACATGCATTATGTTATACATACATTCATCCAACTAATGGGCTGCTAAAAATTTTATTATCTTGATTTAATTCTTAGGCTTTATGGTGAGGTTATGAGTTATTTAAAATTTTAATTGTGAGTTATTAATTGGGGTAGAAAAGTTAATTTTATCATAAGAGCCTACCACATCCAGGCCATTCATTCAAACATCAAACATGAAGAAACCAGGAAAAGTATGCAATTGTAGTGTGCAATCTAAACACAACGTCAAAAAATTTTATAGACTACCATAAAAGAATAAAATGCCACCGCAGTCGGGTTCTGTCGTACACCCTGAAAAGAGAAAAAAAAAGATGGGTAGCCAAGCTCTACCCTTATACAACCCGGATTACGAAAATAATACATGTTATGGGAGTCTTCTTTTCTTCATTTCTTTATTCTCTTCTTTTTTATTTGATTTGCTCCAAAGGCATCACAGGGTGCCCTAGGGATTAATCCTTCTAACTATTACTCATTCTAATCCCTCATAACACTAATCCTAATTCCTAATGTAAAATAACATTAAAAATAAGAAAAGTAAATCTAGCTACACCTACATAATAAATGTTAGCTAAACACACTATATAACCTAAGCAGTTATATGAATAATTTGAACTAAGCACCCCACACATGGGTAACCAAGCCCACCTGTCCTAACATGGATTATGCTTAGGGGTTAAGCAACATGCACATCAAAAGCATTTATATTTTTTTATTACAGCGTCCCCTTAAGCACAACCCCCTACAGAAAATATGATTAGGCTAATCACAGCCTACTGTCCAATCTACGAGGCATACACCCTAACATCTAGTCTAAAATATTACATCATAAAATAAAACACAACATCATACATACAACACCCAAATTTAGCACGAGAAGTGGTGACTTAGTATTCTAATATGTGTGCTTAAGACTTGTGTGGCAAGATTTTACTAGGCTTCTTTAGTTTAAGTTTCAATTTGGAGTTTGAATTTATTTAAATTTTATGGGTGATTTCAATTTAAATGATTTAATGATTCATTTTTAATTTTTATTTCACTTTTATTTGGTTAAAATGATGTTTAGGTTTTCAAGAATGAAGAGTAGAATGAATTCCATTTGTAGACAGAACTCACCCTATTCTACATCCTAACTCCTAAAGAATCTAACTAAGGTCCATAAGTATCTTAATTAGCCCATTTGAATTTATGTAATTCATTTGATTTGATTTAGCATTTAGAATTTGAGTTTATTTAAGTATTTGATTGATTGATTTTGGATTAAATGTGTTGATTTAATGAAATCTTGATAATTCAATATCCTTAATATCTAATGAAGTTTAAGTTTGTTTAAATCCATGTGTTTTTGATTGATTAATTTTAGATTAGATGTTTTGGTTTAATTAAATCCTGATAATTCAATATCCTTTTAAATTAATATTTTAATTCTTTTCTTTGATTATGGTTATACGACTTAATTTTATGTTTATTTGACTTGATTATGGTTCATTTATTTGTAGTTTGATCAGATTAGATTAATTGAGATTTTAGTTTGATTTTAATTGAGTTTTATTCTTTGTAATTATGATTTTTTTAAATCTAATCCATTTGTCTTGTTTATCAAAGTTTGGTTTGTATTTTGATTTCATACATTGGATAGTTAAATTTTTTTTATCATATTTAGGTAGGTTGAATGAGATTTGATTTGATTACATATTAAATTAATGAGAGTCTTTCTTAATTTAATTTAATTTGATTTAATTTGATTTGATTGGTATTATTAGTATATCGGTTTGCTTAGGTTCAATATGATTATGTAATTAGATTAATTAAGAAGTGTATTTATATTAATTATAAAGATTTGTTTAATTTTCAATTTGATTTCATATTTGTTTAGATTAATGATGTAATTAATGACTTAATGATTTATGTTTAATTTAGGATTTTATTGGTATTTAATTGCATTTATGTTTGATTAAGCTTAGGTTTAATATGATTAATCTGATTAATTTAATTAGTTTACTTGAGGGGTATGATTAATTATTAAATTTAATTAGGGGTTTGATTCAAGCTTAATTTAAGAGTTAGCTTTAATGTAATTTATTTAAATTAATTTGATTCATTAATATGATGGATTAATTCATTAAGTTCGCATTAATTAGATGTTTGATTAAGGGTAATTAAATTTTCAAATCATTAGATTAATTAAAGGTTTGTTTAATTAGAGCTTAATGACTTAATTACCCATATATGACTTATTTGATTTGATAGTTTTAATTAAGCATTTACCTAAATTTTATTGATTAAAAGGTTATCATTGTTATTATCATTTGATTAATTAAGTGATTTAATTATTTATTTCTGTTTCTGTTAAACTTGATTATTCATAATCATAGTTAGGTTTGATTTTATTCATTTATTTTGTTCATTAGATTTCATTCATGTTTGATTTAGTTGTTAGGTTGATGTATTACTGGCTAATTAATTATCTTATTTCAAATGGATGTGATTTAATCATATGTTAATTAAGTTTACGTTAACTTTATTTGGTTTAGTTTTGTTTACTTTATTTGGTTTAGTTTTGTTTGATTAATAATAAGCGATTATGATGTATTGGATTTATAATTAATCTAACTTTTTAGTTTACTTAATGATTAATTAGTTTCAGTTTATTTATATTCATTAAGGAGTTTCATATGATTAAGATTCCATGCTTAGTATAGGTTTACTTATACTAGTTTGACCTATGTTAAAGTTTCATAAATTTGTTTAATTTTAAGTTTGATTTAATATTTAATCATTTAATTGAGTTTTATTAACTTAAATAGATTTAATCATATTTAATTTACTTTTTTTTCTGAGGATTATATGATATTTTTTTGATTTGATGTTTGATTAATGATTGCTTAAGTGTTATTTTATTTCTGATTTTAATTTATTATTTAGATTATTATGAATTTCATTTTAATTAATTCCTTAATTTGTTAAATTTTAACCCTAAATATTTTTTTGTAGGTTCATTAAGCTTGAAGATCATATTATTATTATTATTATTATTATTATTATTATTATTATTATTATTATTATTATTATTATTATTATTATTATTATTATTATTATTATTTTAGATCTTGACTATTAACTAAAGTGATTTAAGCCATTTTGAAGATTTTTGTAAATTTATGGATTTTTTATTTTATTTATTTCATTAAAATAGATAATATGAACTTCAAAATTTAATTTCTCTCAATCGAGATGTCTTTTTTATTTGTGATTTTTATCATAGGTGTTCTTTAACTTTATTTCAATCCTTGAAAATTTCAGCTTAATCTGACTTATATTTTTAGAGTAATTAATAAAATTTTATTTTTACTATAACCTAAATTAAGCTCAAATCATTCAATAAAATTTGGGGATTTTATGTTTGTTGAATTTTTTTCGAAAAGACGAATCCAACGAGCCTTTATTTGTAATTTTTGGTTAAGTATTTTAGTTTCTATGAATTTTTAAGTTTCAGGTGATTTAAGTAATTTTTAAATTAAAAAATTTGATTTTTCTATTTAGCACAATCAGCATTGCGCGCAGTGCTTATGTGGCAATATACTTATGGTATGGTGCACGTCACGCGGGCGCCATAGGCCGCGATTTGACCGTAAAGCCACGCCGACACCCGTGGCGTGGTTTGATATGGGCCATCCGATCACAGATCAGACGGTCCAGATCAAATCGCATGATCCAGAGGCTAGAATCGCATGATCAGCGCATGATCTGAGCTGTCCGATTGCGCGAACTGCGAGATCAGATAGTCCAGAATGCATCCGTGATCTCAAGGCTGATCGCAATCAACGGTAATTGCCCAATCCGCAAACCGCGATCGAATGGCGTCCGCCGGTGAATAGTAAAATCGAGGGATTCAGAAGAAAAATGATAAAATCTAAGTAAAAACTTATCCAAATGGACTCATTTTTACGTCGATTCACACCGAAAACTTCTATTTTCTAATTGGGATGATGTAAAATATAAAATGCAAGATTATCTAGGATAAATTTCTAAAATCAGGCAAACAATAATCACAAATGAAGGATCCTAAGGCCGACTACATTTTTTGAAAGTTTTCTTATCCGGGATGATTTCTAGTGGCGGTGATGACTCGAGCACGCTGTTGAGTGGGGGAAGAGGCCTTGGAATGAGCTTGGATCTTCGCCTTCACGTCGGAATGATGTATTTTCTAGTACTTGTCATTTCCTCTCTGAAATCCACCCAGTTTTGATATTTTTGGCTTAAGACAGGAGGGGAAGTGGTGGTTAGTTGCTTTGGGCAGCTCTTGGGGGATGAATAGTGGTAGGAGGAAGAAGAATGAAGCCTCATTTCTCTCTCCTTTAATAGTGGCCAAAAATCATATTTTTTGAAATTTTGGCTCCAAAGTATTGTCATTTTGCTTAAGGTGGTTAGGATAGATGATGGATTGATTGAGGACTTTGGATTTTTGCCCCAAAGTCCTCTCTTGCTGCCATATGATCAACTTCATTGAATATAAATGTTGGGGAGTGAAATGCATGTGATGGGGAGAATTAAATGAGGTTGGGTGGAATCCTATATGAGGGAGGATCCATGAAGGATTTAATTAGGTTGGGTTGATTTTGGGCTAATCCCAAATGGGTTTGGGTCGGGTTTGATCATCCCCCAATGGGCCATGGCTTGGTTTCAAGGGATTTGGCTCAATTTGGGTCATATCAGGTTAGGTTGACCAATTGGCCAAATTGGGTCAAACTAAGGCTTAGGTTAGGTTAAATGATAATTTGAAGAGTTTTTCTATGATTAATTTGATTTAATTTATCTTATAATTGATTTTGGCTCATTTGGAATCAAATAGGTCAAATAGGTCAAGTTGACCAATTTGACCAAAATTGGCCAAATTAGTTTAGGATATGGGTTGATTCATGTTCAATTGGCTATTAAAGATGAATGTGATATTTGGTTTGAATCAATTTAGACTTAATTTGAATTTTGGTTAATTTGACCATTTAGGTCAATTTGGGATAGGTTGGGTCAAGTTGACCAATTGGTCAAATTAGACTCAATTATGGCCTTGGTTAAGTTCAATAATCAAATTAGAATGAACTTGAGCCATTGGTTGCAATCAATTTTGTTTAGATCATGATTTGACCCAATTTGGTCCTTTAGGCTAATTTGGGTCAACTTGGATCGAATGGCCAATTGGGCTTAGTTTGGCTCAATTGGTGGCTAAGTCATATTTAAATATTGACTTTGGGTTGATTCAAATCATTGGTTTCAATCAATTTGGTGTAGGATGAGTTTTGGCTAGTGTTGGTTCATTTAGGCTAAGGGTTGACTTGGTCAAATGACTAAGTTGATTTGGTTTGACCCAATTGATTGAGATTGATCATCCTGGGGTGTTTAAAAATCATGGTGGAAGGTTTTGGTGAGCTTGGTTCAATCTAATTTGGGTTGGTGTGGAAGTTGGCTCAAATAGATCCTTTAGGTCACTTTGGGTCAAGTGGACCTAAGTGGGTCAGTTGGTTTGGTTTTGGTTTGATTTGAGTTTAGTTGAACATATATATGAGCCCTGGATTGAAATATAAATTTAACGACAATCAATTTGGAGTCCAATAGGTTTTGGCTCAATTAAAAGTTTTAAGTCAAAAGGGTTAAGTTAGGCTTGACTTGGGTTGACTTGAATTTGGTTTGATGACTGTAGGTTTTATTTATATTTGGATAAATGATTGAATGAATAATTGATTCGAGAGAAAATCTATTGGTTTTGACTTGATTTGGGTAGAATTTGGCTAAGTCTAAAGAATTGGCTTAAAGGGCTTAGATTATGTTTGGATATGATTTTGGATATAGTTTTGGTCATTTGAATTTGGATTTCATTTATATTTGTGAATATAAATGAAGGTTCAATTGGTTTATAAAGAAACCAATTGAGTTTGATTTGATCTAAAGGGAGTTTTGGCTAAGCTTATGAAGGTGATTTATATGGCTTAGGAAGGGTCTTGGGATTTGAACTTGATTTTGGGTTTCAAACATTTGGAGTCAAATTTGGGATATGGATTTAGAATTTGGATTTGAATTTGAGATTTGGTTTGAGATTTGAATCTGGGTTTGATTTGAGAAAGTATATCTTGATTGGATTTAGGCTATAGTATAGGTGATTTTCTTAATTCCTAAGGCATAGCCTAATCCTATGATTAACCTTTCTAAGTCTCTAGACTTAGATTAAGTGTTCACCTAATCACTGAAAGTATCTTATGACTAGGGAGTTCTTAGTGTCTAGAAGGGTCTTAAGTTTAGAAGAGGAGACTAAGATCTCACTCCAAAAGTGAGGTTAATAATTGGATGGACCCAGCCGGTGTGCGATGGATCGCACTGAGAAGGGGCTATGTTAGCCTTGACCTATCTCAGATTTACCGATTCAAAGGGGTAGTCTACCAGCCACATGGTAGGACTATCCAACCTAAAGGTGATTACTGAGAGAGTACCGCTAGGGACTTATCTTAACTCAAGAGTAGTCAACATTAATTTCATTTTAATTGGATGGACCTACTCGGCATGTGATGGATCACATTGAAAAGGGGCTATGTCAGCCTTGACCTATCTCAAGGTTACTAATTCAAAGGGGTAGTCTACGAGCCATAAGGTAGGAATATCCAACCTAAGGGTGACTATTGAGAGAGTGCTGCTAGGGACTTATATCAACTCAAGAGTAGTCAAGATTAATTTTATTTTAATTTGATGGACCTAGTCGACCTGCAATGGATCGCACTAAGAAGGGGTTATGTCGGCCTGGACCTATCTCAGATTTATCGATCCAAAGGGGTAGTCTATTGGTTGAAGGGTAGGACCATCCAACCTAAGGGGTGCCTTTTGGTGTGCAATGGTTATGCTAGGGAGAAGGTGTAGCAGACTTATATCTTCCAAAGAAAAGAAAATCCATTGGGGTGCCTATTGGTAGCACAACAAATCGAACCTGACTTAGGGTTACCCGTCGGTGTGCAACGGTCGTGCTAAAAAGAATGTGTAGCAGACTTACATCTTCTAAAGCAAGGATGATCACCGGGGTGACCCATTGATGGCATAAAAAGTCAAACTCAACCTAAAGGTAACTATTGAGAGAGTGCCATTGGGGACTTATCTTAACTCAAGAGTAGTGAGGTGATTCCTATAGAGAGTTTTGCTAACACTGACCTAAAGATAAGATGCATGCTTGGGAAATGTGCCACTGGGGACATTATCTTAATCCACAAGTGAATATATATTATTTATTTATTTATTATTGTGGACCCTGTTGGTGTGCGAGGGACCACACTGAGAAGGTGCTATGTCAGCCTTAACCAATCTTAGATTTAGTGGACCAAGGGAGAATCAGCAAAGTCGTGGAATAGAATCTTCAACCACAGGGGTGGTTACTAGGAAAGGGGGACTATCCAATCCAGTAGTAAACCACGTAGTGTCTAAATGGGGTCACAAAAATGTGATCTAAATAGAGTGCCCACAAGGGAGGTGCCATTAGGGGTGTTATCCTGTACCCTATAAAGAAGAAAGCTTGTAGGTGTACGGTGGCCAACTCAAGGAGAAAGCATAGAAGACTTGCATCTACCATGAGTGGGGAAATAGTTAGGATCATTACTCTTGCCCACTTCCTCCGGCCTCTTGGGCCTTGGCAACTGAAAGTCAAGTTTCTTTAAGAAAATTTTAAAGATTTTTCTAACTATCTCCCTCTTGAAAGAATATGGCTTATTTAATATATCGGTAAGAGTAGATGGGTAATAGCTACCTAGCGGTGGGTAGGAGTGTCATTGCTGAGTAGGCTACTGATGTCGAGAGAATGGCCATTATGGTGACTGCAACGGCTAATATAACGGCCGAGGTGGTGGTATAAGAGGTGGTAAAGGAGGCTGCTGAGCACAGGGTCTCTCATACTGGACTATGATTGGCTGCTTCTCTCTATCCACTGATATAACTATCCCTGGCTTCTTCTCGAACATCTTCTATGGCTTTGGTCGAGATGATTGGTCGGGTAAGGGTAATGATTTGACTTATTCTTGTAGGCTAACCGCATTGTTGATTAGTTTCTCAAATATCCTGATAGAAAAGCTCTTAAGCATGAAGGTGCTCGGACCATGGATATTCTTGAGAAGAATCTCAATGTCATGCTGTTCGGACAAATGTGGCTCGCATTTCATGCTCAGGTTGCGCCACTTGAAAATATAACCAATAATGGACTCATTAGGAGCTTGCTTCACTACAATGAGGTCGCATACATTCACTCTTTGATGAGCTCAAGCGAACCTCTTGATGAAGAGGTGCTCCAACTCAATAAAAGTCCCGACCAAACTATTAGGCAATTCAGTATACCAATCAAATACAACCCCTGCTAGGCTGCTGATAAAAAGTCTAAACTATTGTGCGTCACTGCCACCAATATTATAGTAGTCAGCTCTAAAATGTGCTATATGCTGAAACGAGTTCCCACTACTATCAAAGATCTTGAAGAAAGGCAGCACAAAACCCTTGGCGTATTAAACTACATCAAATTCCTCTGGGTATGGTCTACCCTTTGGAATAGATGAGCTCCCCCTAGCTTGTGTCATCGCTTCCCTCACTTACTGCTCAATCATATGCTTGATATCCTTTTCATGCATGGAGGTGCCATTTGTGACCTTCCTATGCAAGCTACCAGCATCATCATCAGTGGGAATGCATCTAGGATGATCTAAGGCATGTACTAACTCTAGTCTGTCGGCTACCATAGGAGAAGGCTATGAAATTAGGGCTGAGTTTTGCAATGCTAGGACTGCTGCCATCAACTCCTCTACTTTCTTCTCCATCCTCTCAATGTGATCATCCTTTTGTCTAAGATAGTGGAAGAGGGGCTGAGTCGAGTGAGAAGTGTCACCTTCCTTGAGCACAATACCTTCCTGGCTAATTTGATCTCGCTGTAAGGACCCCCGTGTATCAACCATATGGACCTCAAGTCCCAACATATCATCCTTTGATAGGCGACTTTGTCCTCATCGAGGGTCACTCCCGAAAATTCATCTTTTCTTGGCAAAGTAGTCTGCTAATATGTCATCTATCGATCAATCTATTATGCATGGCTGGACTGGTACGAACACCCACTGATGGCTAATCATATGACTATGCTCATATAGCTCTATGCATCGAATACAGCCCACTAATAAGACTTCCTCACTGGGAGGATCAACTATCATGGGGACTATGTCTGTGTCCCCTCCCCTCTCTACCTATGTTTGTTGTGGAGGTGGTGTGACCATGACGCTCTTAGGTCGCCACTTCTTCCTGACCACAGCTAAGGTAGGAGATTAAGCAGGGGAGCTCAACCTTACCTCAGCAGGTGGAATGAATGGAGCGAGATCCTTAGGTCATAGCTGGGATGATCTTTCCCCAGATGGGGGCTTCTGGATCTTGGCAGGGGTAATAGATGTTGTAAGCTGAACAGGTGATGGTGGACTATGAGTGGAGCGGTTTGATGGCAACACTGACTTCCCCTCAGCTGGAGATCTCCTCCTATGTCAGACTGTGATAGTAAGAACAATGCTATCAAAATGATCGACCCTGATAGGGCGACGATCAAAGAAATCTATCAGGGCATAGGCTGCCGACTGCCTAGCATACCATCGTCACTCTCTCTTGCCCGCCTGGGATGATACATGAGCCTCCATGGCTCTCTTCCTATGGATATGACCCCTAACACTCCTAGGGATCATGGATCTTAGATCAAACAAGGTACCAGACTCTGAGTGTCTGTAAGCTCTGCCGACCTGGTGTAGAACAGTCCTAAGTTCGACATTAGGCTTCCTATGCTCCCTAGTCGGTGTCTCAAAGTGTGATGGTGGTGGAGGAGATGTAGTAATCCTCCTGTTATCCTCCTCTCCATCTTAGGCTGAGAGGGGATGAAACCTACTGCCACCAAGGAGTGGAGAGGTTTCACAGGGAGAACCCTCCTCGGCGATGTGGGAAGCAGCACCTATCTCTTTGGTGGCCCGCTCATGATGCCAATTGATCTTCTAATCTTTATTATGGCGTTGGGTGTAGGTGAGCAATGTAGGATGAGAGCTAGAACCTACCACATAGGTAGAGGAGACTATCTCGGAGGCCAAGATAGCCTTCCCCTTTGGGGTGACCAAAGAAGAGGTTGTAGCTCTCACTAGAACTATGGTAGGAGCAATTGACTGATCCGATGTTGAAGCAGCTAGCACTGATACTGACACTGATCGGGGGTCAGAACCAATGCAGACTTCCTCTTTAATGAGGTGAACTCAGAGTCAGATGAAATGTCAAAGTGAATAAGTGACGTCTATCCCACCACCTCCTCCCTACTTGCCGTTGTGAGGGCTGTCCCCTCACAAGTAACTCGAACTTCCTCAAAACCACGACCAAAGTAAATCAGATGTGTGGTGATGATAGGGGTGAGATTGGCCTGATCCAAGTCCAAATCAACACCAGAGGGGAAATAGAAAACAAACTTGTCGGAGGTCATGATAACTACACCGGCTGAAGGCAGAAAAGACTGACTGCGCTGAAATCACTGCATTTGTTGAAATATAATTGAGTTAGACCCTTGCCTTGATATTTATCTTTAATCATTGACATCGATATTTGATTTGGAATTTGAACCCACACTTAGTAAATTTAGGTATGCTAAGTGGAGTTCATTAAATTTTAGAGAGATTATTGATATTTGGAGGAGAGACTTTGCCATAAGATTTTTTATTTAGAACCCAACTCAACCAATTTAAGTAAGTTGGGCGGAGTTGAAATATTTGAAGATATTTGTATTGTATGTCTTATTTGAAATTTTGATTTAGAAAACCATTACTTCTCAAATTTAAGTATGTTAGAAAGGTTTTGATTATATGTTTGAAAATTTTGTGAAAATATTTTTTCTTGTGATGGTTGTTTGTGTGATATATATTGATTTGATTTGAAAATGGGCCCTAACTTAATAAATTTGGTATGTTAAGTGGAGGCCAAATGTGTTTGATATTTTTGTTTTGATTTGAAAATGAGGCTCTTACTTAACAAATTTGGTATGTTAAGTAGGAGCCAAATTTGATTTGATTTGTTTTTCAAAATGAGACTCCTACTTAACAAATTTGGTATGTCAAGTGGAAGCCAAATATGAGTTGATTTGTTTCTATTTGATGAGGCTCTCATTTAACAAATTTGGTATGTTAAGTGAAGCCAAATGTGTTTTGATTTGAAAATGAGGCTTTTGCTTAATAAATTTGGTATGTTAAGTAGGAGCCAAGTGTGATTTAATTTATGTTTATTTTGATTTAAAAATGAGGCTCTCACTTATCAAAATTGGTATGTTAAGTAGGAGCTGAGTGTGATTTGATTTATGTTTGTTTTAATTTGAAAATGAGGCTCTTACTTAACAAATTTGGTATGTTAAGTAGGAACCAAAATATGATTTTGATTTATTTTTGTTTGATTTGAAAATGAGGCTCTTACTTAACGAATTTGGTATGTTAAATAGGAGCCAAATGTGATTTGATTTATGTTTATTTTGATTTGGAAGTGAGGCTCTTACTTAACTAATTTGGTATGTTAAATAAGAGTCAAATGTGATTTGATTTATTTAGTTTTGAAAATGGGATCCTTACTTAGCAAATTTAGGTATGTTAAGTAAGATCCAATTGTGCTTCACATGTTTGTTTTGTTATGATTTAAAAAAAAGGGGAGAGAGAGAGAGAGAGAGAGAGAACTCTTATTTAACAAATGTGGGTATGTTAAATAAAGTTCAATTGTTTCATGATTTAAAAATAGAACTCTCATTTGACAAATTTGGGTATGCAAAATGGAGTTCAAATGTATTTTGATTTTGAAAGAGGGGAAATCTATTTAACAAATTTAGGTATGTTAAGTAGAGTTCAATTTATTTTTGGATTTTGAAAATGAAACCCTCATTTAACAAATTTGGGTATGTCAAATGGAGTTAAAACATGTTTTGATTTGTGTGTGTGTGTGTGTGTGTGTGTGTGTGATATTTGCTTTTGAAAAGATGGAACTCCACTTAACAAATTTAGGCATGTTAAAATAGAGTTCAATTTTTTTTATGATTTTTGAAAATGAAACTCTCATTGCATAAATTTGAGTATGTCAAATGGGGTTCAAATATGTTTTGATTTTTGTGTGTGATATTTGATTTGAAAAGAGGGAACTCCAACTTTTGCATATATGGAATATGCTAAGTGGAGTTTCAATTTTATGTCATGATTTTATTTGAAAATAGAATCTTCATTCAACAAACTAATCGTGTTGAGAAGGAGATAAGCCATTTTTGAAAATGTGCTTTTGAAAAAGGGGAAACACCAACTTTAGGAAAAATGGAATATGCTTAAAGGAGTTTTAAATTTTATGTCATGATTTTGTTTGGAAATAGAATCTTCATTGAACAAACCTAGGTATGCTGAAATAGAGATAGCTATTTTCAAAAATGTGCTTTTGAAAAAAAAAAAAAAGGGTAAACTCCAACCTTAGCATATATGGAATATGCTAAGTTTTCAATTTTTTATGTCATGATTTTATTTAAAAATAGAATCTCTATTTAATGAACCTAAGTATGTTGAAATTGAGATAGTTATTTTCAAAAATTATGCTTTCGAAAAAGGGATTTTGAAAACTATTTGATTTTGAAAAGAACCTCCATGTAACAATTGTAGGGATTATTCAATGAGGTTTGGCTATCTTCATGTCTTTAAAAGAACTTTTTATGAATTTTGTGCAAATCTCTTTTATTATGTGAATTTTGGAAAAGTGCTATTTTGGAAATTATGCTTTTAAAAATTATGCTTTTGCAAATTATCCTTTTGAAAATTGTCATGTTCAAAAATGTTTTAATCACTTGAATATAAGATGAACCTTGCCTCACCAAGCTAGTGGTAAAGAGGTTCTAAAATTTTAGTCATCTGCTTTTATTAGTTGATTTATTTTTAACCTATTTGGGGACCCAAAAAGTGTTTCAAGACCTACATGGAGTGAGGTCCTAAAACCTAAAGGATGTTGGCTAGCTTTGCTTAAGAATGAAAGAAGCTAAGTGCCAATGGAAAAAGAGATAGTCTCCAACCTATATAAAAATATGAGTCCGCTATCGATGCTTGGAGACAACAATTGTTTACTAAAGATAGAGAGAGGAACCATCCTCATCGGAGTCGCCAGAAAAATTTGTGGTGTTTAATTTTGAATATGTGCATGGGGTACACTACATAGATTTGAAGGTGTACTTATTAAAGTGATCGGGCACAACATTATGGAATGGTACATTATCTCAAAAGATAGAAATCACCACCCTATAATGGACCTCATCACCTAATAAAGACTCCTAAGGTATGATGGGTCTTTGAATATACTAGAGATTTTTCCCTTACTTTATATGGATGAATAAAGTAGTATTTATATTAAACTGGATTCTAAAGTTCTCTATAGGAGCAAGCCTCCATAGTTAATTACATCCTAAGGAAGGTGAGTTCCTTAGGAATACTCTCGATTATAGTAGGCAATTATTGTCTCCAAAGATTTCAAAGATAGGACTATTAATAAATCAATTTTGTTTGGAAAATCAATTGGGAATGTTCAAAAGGAAGACTTATTTTAGAAGCCAAAGGGAATGAAGTAGAGAATGTTCACGATACTAGGAAACCTAATGAGCATTCCAATCTATCCTATGATAAGGCTTTATAAATTTAAAATTAGAGAGAATTATGTGTTTGAGTTGAAATTTCATTAGATCACTAGGGCTTATAATTCATCAACACAAGATTGTGGAAATGCCTGTGATGTGAAGATTTTTTTCTAGTAGCCCAATGTGGAGAAAAATTCCTACATATGAGGAGCCGCCTTCCAAATCTGTTGGTGAGAAATGAAAGAGGGCAACACTTATATAGAAATTCATTTTAATAAGATGCCACGCAGATCCATAGATATACTTATTGAGGTGATCAGGTACGTCATCAAGGTAATACTTTACTATCTCGAAAGATAGAAATCACTACTCTTTAATGGAACCAATCACCTCAATAAGGATTCCTAAGGACGATGGGTCTGCATATGTACTAGAGATTCTTCCCCTACTTTACATGAAAAAGTAAAGCAGGGATTATTTTAAACTAGGTTCGTTAAGTTCCTTATAGGAGCAAGCCCCCATAGTTAATTACATCCTAAGGTGCGGGATCACTTAGAAAAACTCTCGATTAAGGTAAATGATCGTTGTCTTTGAGATTTCAATAGGAAGGACTATCAATTGATTAGTTTTATTTTGGGATCAAATGGGATTCGTCAAAAGAGGGAGTTATTATCGAAGCCAAAATGGGAAATGAGTTGGAGATGTTCACGATGCTAGGAAACCTAGCGAGCATCTCAAACTATCCTATAGTTGGACTTTACATTTTAGATATTTATTTAATTTATTTGAGTTGTATTTTTCATTAGAATTTTAGGGCTTAAGATTCCTTCACACAAGATTAAGAAAATGCCTAAGAGATGAGGAATTATGGATATGGCTCACAAAGGGGAGAAGCGACCTCAGAACCTAAATCTTGGGAGCTTCGGCGAGGGCAGGAAGCACAACCTAAATCTAAGGCAAAAATAGGTAATTGGTTTGCCTCCATAAGAGAGGACAAACCACCCAACAGCTTGGATTTATAATCGCCTATGTGTGGCTGCCAACTAACTCCTCCTGTGATTTTAAATACAGATAGACAAGTCTTTATGCTTATGCAAGATAGCTAGGCTGTTATTATTTAGAAAGAGACTAAATCTTTAAACTCACTCCCTAAAGAGAGTAGATCATGTAATGGGACATGTTTCAAATGACCTAAATCTAAGGTATTTCAAATTTTAATTTTTATTTTATTTTTGGACAATCATTTTGACTCAAGCTTGAGGAGTGACATGCGTGAAATCGATTATTAGCTAAAATCAAAGGGAGGAGAGTGAGTTTCCCTCAAAGGTCAAAGTTCTCTAGAAAATAAAGCTCCAATCAAGAGTAAAATAAGATGCATTTGTGCATGATGTATAAAAAATGCTCAACTAGCTAAGGGGTTACTAATTCTTTTTATCTTGATTTTAATCCTAAGCTTTAAGCAAGGTTATGAGTTGTTTAATTTTAATTTGAGTTATTAAGTTAGGTAAAAGATTTATTTTTTTCTAAAGAGCCTAATCCACATACAGGCCATATAAAAAGCAAGGAAGAAATTAGAAAAATCATGCCACTTATTGCAAAAATTAAATAAATCATCAATCAATTTATAAAGCTAATCGTAAAAAGAATAAATGGCCATTTGTAGTCGTGCACCACCGCACAAATCCAAAAATATCAAATGTGGGTAACCAATCTCTACCCTTATACAACTCGGATTACAAAAGAATACTACAATTAAGCAAAGAAATTCATTGTTATGGGGATCTTCAAACCTTATTCTTTTTTCTTCTTCTTCTTTCGATGGTTGGATGGTAGATGCTCCAAGGCTTCATATGGTGCATAAGATAGGATCTTATGATCAATGCTCATCCTAATCCCATAACAAATCATTCTAAAATCCTAATTATACAAATTTTTACATGAACTAGATGTTAAATATGTAAATGCATAAAAATTTTGTGGTGTATATGTAAATCTTTCAAATTAAAAACATGAGTTAAGCTTTTGTTTTGAATTTCAATATTTGATTGTAAATTTGAAAAAATAAGGTTTATTAGAGTTAACATATATAATATTAGGAGTAGGCTCGCATGTCATTGGTGAATTCCGTAATACTATGGAGGCAGATTCTTCGATATTTATTATATAAGCAATGGATAATTATTAATTAAGTTTATAATTAAAAATAAGAATTAGATTTATATCATCTTTATTCTAATAATAATATGTATTAATATTTTATTTATTATCATTATTTATAATATATATATATATATATATATATATAAGTTGAAATTTTAATAAAAATAAATTATTTTAAATTATTTATTATGAATAAAATATAAATAATACATAGATAATTTCTATTTAAATTATTAAGTATTTATAATATAAATAAATACATATTATATTTTTAAAATTTATAATTTCTTATTTTTAATAATCATAATAAATAAATTCTAAAATTTTAGAAGCATTATAATATAAAATTCTTTGTCGAAAATAAAAAAAAACAATAATATTTCAAAACTTTAAAGAGAGCACGTATGCCCTTCGTCTCCTCTCTTAAATTCAAGAAATTATTAATTTCAAAGTTTGGATGTAAAATTACGTCTAATTTTTTATTGTTTATTTATGCACACCAATTTTTTTTTTGTTTAAGAATTTAAAGAATATTTTAAATATTTTTAATCATTATATATGTACATAGGTATTTTAAGCATAATTAAAAAATTAAAGAAAATTTAAAAATTAGTTATTTTAGCTATTTTTAGCTATTTTTTAATTATGTTTAAAATATTTTATATACATACAATGTAAGGAGTTAAAAATATTTAAAATATCCTCTAAATTCTAAAAAAAAAAAAATTAGCGTACACGTACTATACATCAATATACAGGGAACTCCGTGGATAGCTCTACGTACGTCAGATCATGCTTCTGACCTTCTGATTTTTGCTGTCCAAGTTCAGCCATGACAGCCTCAAGGCCACGAAGCTCCGACTCCGAGCTTCAGACCCGATGCCTGTAGCTCTTCTTCGGTAGCAGTGATTTCCTTCCTTAGTCTGACATTTTTCCTCCACGAGCAGATGATTATCAGCACGAAGCCTACGTATCTTCCCTCGCCGTATTGCACTCTCCTCCTCGATGGGGCGAAGAGGCATGTGACAATGTACTCGCATCGATGGGAGATGGAGGTCACCATGGAAGGCATGGATCGGAGCTCCCGGCGACGAGGCCACTCCCAGACGGGAATTTTTTAAAAATAAGTATCATTAGAATCATAATTAGTTAATTAAGTATAGTCAAAATAAAATTTAAGAATAAATATAGTCGCCCACTTAATGGGCGACTTGCCTTCAAATGAGCCAAGTCACCCACTTAGTGGGCGACTTGTCTGTTTTAAATAATTAATTATTCTTTCCTTAACGTTAAAGTGGTATAGGTCAGTTGGGAGATTGTCAGATTGAAGATTTAAAAGTCACGTATTCGAATCACGCTCACTATATTTAAATTCTGTTTTTTGGAAAATAAATTTCTGAATTTTCTTTTAATAAGATAAATATTATTACTGGAATGCGATTTATTTTTTATTATATTTGAAAATAAATAATTATTTTTCATTCATTAAAATTGAGTGAAATAATTAAAATGCGATTTATAAAAGTGATTTGTAATTCTTCTAATATAAAATCTTGAATTTTTAGTGTAAAAATATGATCTAAACATTAATAATATATTAGAATTTAACATTTATAATTTAATGATACATGGATACATAAAATATAGAGTCATGAGAATTACAAATCACTTTTAAATAATAATAGTTTTATAATATAGATATAATTTTAAATATTTATAAAGCTATTGAAATAGTTAATTATTTCACTCAATTTTAATGAATGAAAAATAATTATTTATTTTCAGATATAATAAAAAATAAATCACATTCTAGTAATAATATTTATCTTATTAAAAGAAAATTCAAAAATTTATTTTCCAAAAAATATAATTTAAATGCAATGAGCGTGGTTCGAACACGTGACTTTTAGATCTTCAATCTAACAATCTCCCAACTGAGCTATCTCGCTTTAACATTAAGAAAAGAATAATTAATTATTTAACAGTAAGTCGCTACCTGCAAGCTGCATTTTAACGCCATTCACGTCAGATCATGTAAAGTCGCAATTTTAATTGGACGTATACTATTCTTAAATTTTATTTTGACCATACTTAATTAACTAATTACGATTCTAATGATACTTATTTTTAAAAAATTGCCCTCCGAGACATAGCTAATTATGGAAAGAAATGTAGACAATTTTTTAAAATAAGTATTCTTTTAATCTTAATTAGGAAATTAAGTATCATTAAAAAAAATTTAGAAATAGATATAATGATACTGTGAAATAGGTAACCACGCCAACTCCAATGTGAGAAGCTAATGCGGTGTAATAGATTAGTGCTTAATTGAGCGAATTAGAATATTCATCTCGAAGAATCTGACTGTAGTATGTGTTAGTCGCCGTAAGTGGGTTACTATTGCATAATTTTATTTTTTCACATGAGATTGGCTATTACATAAAGGATTGGCTTTAAGCTCTTACATTTTTTTGCTTTAGATTTGGATGTTCTTACTAGGCTTGAAGCCCTTATCGTCAATTATGGAGGTCAACCTTAGAGCCTGTAGGTTTTCATTTAAGTAGATCTAAAACTAAATATATGGATTGTAATTTAAATTGTATAAGTTATAGTGTTAGTGTTATGACATTAGGTGAGTAATTCAAATGATTCATTACAGAAATGAATTTAAGTTCTACAAATCATTCCAAAAAAGTGAGTACAAGTATTTACATAAATGGAAAATCCAAAAATAAAAATAAAATAGATAAGAACAAATGTAGTACAGACGCACAAATAGACTATCCTAAACAGTTAACGCCTCCGTCGTTTACGTGGAATCGCACCACTCCCAAGTGTGTACTAGTTAGGTTCATGTGATGGACGATCACATAGTTGATGGTGGCCCTCCAATGCAAGATCTTTGGAAGTCTGCATAGGATAGTCCTGTGATAGGAAGATAGACGATTGTGACTCATACGTAGGCTAGTATGTAGAAGAACCTGGATCAACATATGTAGATGGACCTGGATAAACATATATAGATGGTCCAGCGCTCCAATCATGTTGTGGGACATCCTCTGTAGACTATGATCCGTAATGTGAGTCGCCGATATATACACGCAACCTCAAGTCTCTACATAACACCTCGTACCTATCTACAGCTCCCTGTAGCTCATGCTCATCTGCATGACCGAAGTATGGCTGAAAGATGTCCTGAGTCGCCAAGATGTGCTCCGACTGCATGAAAAAATAGTATGTGAAATTAGCCTCAAGTAACATATTGAATTCAACAGAATACTTATGTTAATGCTCACATATATACGCTCTACAGGTGCTCTAGGATAGTAAGTTGTTAGAGGATCTATCGGGGCGACCAGTAAGTAGAGAGAAGCCCAAGATCTGAACCAGCACATGTACTGATTGATAGCTGTCAGCCTGTCCTCATCTTCATCCAAGCCCTCGACTATGTAATCCATCCGCCTCTCCCAAGCGGCAATATGCACCTGGCGGTAATAAACCCAATTTATATCCGCTTTGCCTTGACCATTGACCCTTTTGAAACTAGGGTTAACTGGTGTCACATCTACTCTGGTATGAGCCTGAACTATCGCATCACTCGATGAGGTAAGTGCCACTCCATCCTCTTCCAGCTGATCAGCAGGACTCATGCCAACCATATATCGGAGCCTGCTGAGCATGTACGTGACAGGCGTAGCGTGATTTGCTCAATGTATGGCTCCCAAATTCCCTGCACATATTAAAAATTATGTTAAATTATAATATACATAATAGAAATTAAAATCAAAATGTACTCTGGAAGTCTAACCTGCGTATGCAGCAAGCCATCCAGCTCATTCATATATGATGCAACGTTCACCATTAGCATCTGGTGAACATATTTCTCATTCTACCTATGCACACAATACATTTTAAACAAACATATAAAATATAATTTTGAAAGTGCAGAAATTAAAATATACCTCAAACCAATGCTGAGACCGTCAAGATCAGTAAGATATGACATATGCAGGGTTAGACTCCCCATATGAAGATGCTTCTAAGACCATATATGTAGGAGGTGTATAACCACTATATTGGCCTTGGGCCTTGGTAGATTGACAACTCTATAGGTGGGCAACGCTCCTCCTATAGATAATGAATTGAATGAATTTAGGTCCTCAAGAAGTGGAAGATACTACAGATGGACCTCGAAACCTGACGTAGCCGGTAGTAGGAAACACCCAATAATAAATAAAATGTAGGCACACAGGTGCCTAAAGTACTCCTCAACGTTTAGATGCACATAGGACTCTCTGTAAAAAGTCCACCTAAGCCACCTCAATGGCATGCATGTCTGCGCCTGTGCCTGACCCATCCTGAAGGTCGATCTGATGTGCAGGCTGATCGAGTTATGATACACCACATCTCGTATAGGATGTCGTCCCAACAACTCATCACAGTAGTCTAGCCAGCTATGCCATCTCTTCCCTTCACTGATCATAATTGGTCCAATAACAAGTGGCCCATCAACACGTAATCCTAGGATCATCGCCATGTCCTGAAGCGTCACTCTCATCTCACCAATAGCTACGTGGAAGATATTAGTCTGTGGAGACCATCTCTCAATCAGGTTAGTAAGCAGATGATGATCCAGATGTATGAAATGAAGAATTGAATCAGCTCTGCTACCTCTAGGCCACGATGAATCTCCCGCAGTAACGGCCACTCCTTCAAAGATAAGCAAATGTGAAGCGACTCTAAGTTGCTCGCAAAATTAACATGATCGATCAATTATTAGTCAAAGCGGGGTGTAACGTAGAAACTAAAATTAAATAACACTTATAGTATCAGGGTGGACGACTCTATGTTATCCATGTAGGGAGGCTATGCTAGGGTGGACCTTAGTAGGTGGTTGCTCTAACTGTGGGGTGTCCTCTCTAGCATGGCCCCGATGCTGACGTCTAACTGGTGGGCGGTGCTCCTCGGCCATCATACCTATTGAAAAAAATAAATATAGTAGGAAATGTTAGGCAGTTCTAAATAATAAAAGGGAAAATTTTAGCGTAAAGTAAGCCAAGAAAGAGTACTGCAACCTACATGAAAAGTCTAAATAACATGCACTAAACATATACATTTCCTACTAATGTATCTATGATATACCTTATACTGTTAATATTGTGTGGACACGATGACCTATAGTGGCCAACTATCTTGCATAGACTGTACGTTCTACTACTGCTAGCTCTATTTTCATCAATTGTATTTCTGAACCTAGTGGTATAAGGTCTACCTGACCTTCTACAAAAATTGGGTGGCCACAATGTTATTAAATCATGCTCAGCACTGTAAGATGGCCAATCAGAATAGTCAAGAAAAGTGTGAAACTCAGTTGAGTATGCGAGCTTATACAGATGCAGAGTGTAGTACTATGACACACATGTCAGGTGGTTTAATCTTTTAAACTCTAGCGCAATAATAACATGCAGGCATGACCAATGATATATGACTGTTTTATTGCAACTGCAGCTACACTGACCATTATCAAGCAAATAAACCCTAAATGATCGGCTTGACCTATCAAACACTTGCATCTTGCGGGGGTTGATGTTCACCGGTTCTGAAAAATGTCTGGCTTTCCTCTCAATACGATGTAACATAGTGGATACCCTTTGGGTGAACATAGATAAATTGGCCACCTATTGCTGAGTTGCAGAGGCAAGTCTTTTCATGAACAATGCAACTAAATTGTAATAAATAGCAGTGATTAGAGCTTGAATAGGCAAACCACGTGCACATTTCAGAACACCGTTGAAACATTTAGATGCATTAGTCGTCCTTATACCGTAACGAATTCCACCATCATGTACAAGTGACCATTTAACTGAGTCGCATTCCACAAGCCTTTTGTGGCTTCTTCTTCCACATTTTTAATATCTATCATAAAATGATTGAACTCACAATTGTCATCAGTGTTTCCTGCCATATACATCTTCTGGCGAAGAAATTCAACATCACCAATTCTCAATCTACGTATCACTTTTTTAAAATTTCACGTAGAAGCACAAGCAGTGTCTGTGAGCAGCCCATAGAAAAATTTCTCTACACCCACGTAACAAACCAACATGTTTATTAGATATGATGCACAAATCATGTCTAGCTGACACCGCAGACAGCATATCATGTAAGCACATTAAGAACCACAACCAAGAATCAATCAACTCAGACTCTACAACAGCGAAGGAAAGAGAAAACAAACTATTGTTTCCATCTATTCTAACAGCAATAAGTAAAGTACCATGGTACTTGCCTAACAAAAATATATTGTCTAAGCTGAGAACTGGGCAGCAGCTACCCCAAAATGGAAGGACCAAATGCCCAAAAAAGTCTCTGGAAGTACTGTGTACTGCTAGATTGAATTCTATAGATTGTACCATGTAAAGTAGTACAAACTGCTTCCATGTAAAGGATGAGAGTCCTATAAGACTCTTCCAAACTACCAAAAATTGTTTTTATTGCCTTACGCCTAACATCCCAGGCCTTCATGCAGGAAACTTTGACATTAAACTTTGATTCCATTCTGCCTATAATCTCCCTAGGTTTCAGATCAATTTGATGACTGATCACAAGTATAATGAAATAAGCTATGAATTTGAAACCGCATGCGACCACCAAAGACGCATTGATATATCTACATCCCCAATTCTAGATATTCTCAAGCACCTTAAACGCGTCACATCGTTACAATGCACGCACAATTATATGGTTTGGTAGGACTATCATGATGTACACATATATCTATATAGTTCTTTTGGCTTGAGGTAACTATTTGGAATTGAACATTATTCACTATACACCACCCAATAACAGCAAACTGAAGACTCTTTTTACTTGTAAAACACATTCCTTCTACAAGGTCACTTGAGATTTCAATATCATATGTTATCATATGTTAAGACATTTTCATCAGATGGACCGTCAAAGTAAATATCATTATCTCACTCTCTCATAGTTTGACACATTCGTACATACTCATTAGAAGACAACATCTGACTTTCACTATCAATATTTTGGAATGAATAATTTTTTAAAAGATCATGACTGACTACATTCCCAATCATAGTAGCTTCTAACCCAAGTGAATAATCATCATCACTGATATCCTTCTCAGAGTCACTACTTGAACCACTGCTCATAATCTCATACTCATCATCGCCTGCAACACTTTGAGGCACATACGGTTCCTCTGAATGATAAATAACATCATCGCTATCATAAAACTCATAAGTAGGGCGACACACTTTGATATTAAATATTATAAGTATAAATAGGAAAATATAGATAAGATATTACCTGGGAATCAATTTGTTAAAGCTGTTTTGTGTCACCACAGGAGCATGTGCGATGAAATCCTATATATCGTATATATCCGCCGATCTTATCGCCAAAATCATGTGGAATTATTAGCATCCTCCACTTTCACATACAACACTAATATCTGACGGGAAGCTTCTTCTAGTGTAACATCGCAAACTTCATCATTTGATATAATAGATGTTATAATTCCATTACCCACCAGATAATGACATATAAGACTGACAGAGTTGCGCTCTGAATCAATGTGCAAGGACCTCATAATTCATTATTTCAATTCTAGTAAGGTGTTGTTCCGCAGAACCTTAATTGGATGATTTCGACCTCCCATATAACTTAGAGTGAACTTCTCATCAGCACTTAGTTCGCCTCCATAGAATAGGATCAGCGAAACAAACTCTCTCCTCATTCCTCAAATAACTGGAGAATAACCAATCATATCAATATTTCTTAAATATAGAAAAATATTATGTGTCCAAATTTATTTGTAGTATAGACTACATAAATCAAATGAAATTTAAATCAATCAACACATTATGCGAACGCCGCCATCTAAGGTGACTAGCTCTAAAGGTAACGGGGCTCTAATCTTATAGGCCAACTGCAACAACTCAAATCCAACTCATATCATTCATAAATATTTAGCAGGCATTTATAATAGTATACTTGACATATATTAAACGTTAAAGAGTATAAGATTATATTATCACCTAGAATTACAAATCAATTACTTGAACCGCAACGCTAACCCAAAATTACAAATCAAATCCTACTACAAAACTCTAACCATACAGCTCTAAGCCCTAGAACACACAATCTACTAATTTATAAATGAGGAAAAATTAGAGATTTACTGTGTGTTTACTAAGAATGACGGGAATGTGCACTAAAAATTGTGAAATCCTCTGCAGAAAACTTCTTCGAAAGGACCAGAGCCGCCGGAATCATCGTCGAAAGCTAATATTGGGTTCCAAGGGATGTTAGCTTGAGAAGAACCTAACACACATAGCGAACGAGGGTCTCGACAAAAAAAAATGAGGTGGGTTTGGCTAGAAGTGGAAGATGGAGCAATGCTAGCAGTTGGAGTAAAGCCAACGGTTGTCGGGAAGGTTGGAGATGAAGTTGAGCATGCTCGAAAGGGAGAAATGAGATGAGCGGCTCACGTGGAGGTGTTGGATGCGACACCGGGGTCGGATCGACGGAATGAGGGATCGCAAATAGGGCTGATTGGTCGATCAGCCTTATTTGTTTAACTATAAGTCGCCATTAGGGCTTAGCTTCAGCCAAAGCGGCAAGATTCCTCGCCACGTGAGTTGATGGATTACTACTAGACCACTTAGTGGGCGACTATACCTATTTCCAATTTTTTTTTTAATTATACTTAATCCCTAATTAAGTTTAAAAGGATACTTATTTTAAAAAAATTCCCAAGAAATGTAGTAATAGATTAATCACTTATGGGTTGTTGGGAACTTTGGTTTGATCATCAAGTGACCTGTAAGAATAACACACACACACACACACACACACACACACACACACACATATATATATATGATCTTGGGCTTGTTAGATCCGGCTCGTCAAGATGCTCGATTTGACTATAAATACTCCATATTTAAGAGCTATTTATGGATTTAACTGATATCCTCAAATTTTAAATGATATTTTAAGTGCCTGATCTCGACTAGTTTCAACTAAGGATCAACTTGCTTTTGACATCAAGATTCGGTCAATTAGAATTTTTAGTATATCGGTTGCCTATTTTTTGGATGACATTATCTCAATCATCCAAAAATATACATGTCGAATACTTAAAAATAGCAGATTCTTCAATGAAATTTGTGGGTCCATTAACTATTCATTTTAGGAGAGCAGATTTTCATGTGAGTATAAGATTATGATCGCGGAAGTGGGTGCAGGGCCGCGGATGTGTGCGGGTACACGAGGACACAAGATTTTGGTATTATGGACCCATCTGGGCGCTTACAGGTGCTTGGAGGCATCCACTGCACGACGCGGCGATGACGCGACGGGCAGCTGAGCGCACGACGCTGACGGCAGACGCCAAGACGCAATAAACCGGTGGCACGCACGGCCATGCATACGTGACGCGGACGGCTGACCGCGGCGGAGGCCTGCCGCCATGAGCTAAAACCAAAACCAATGAGGGTATTTTCATCCGTTTTTGTCCACTTTTGTAGTTTTCCGTAATTTTGAGTGGTTTTAAGCCATTTTTCTTGGATTTTTTACCTTTTTACCACTATAGGGGTCAATAAAAACCCCCCATATGGCCAAGGGAGAAGGCACATTCTCTTCTTCTTGAGAAAAGGTTATTTGGAGGCGATCAAGGCCCGTAGTTCATACAGTGAGGCTCTAGTTTTCTATCAAAAGTGGCGTCAACTACCCTTGTCGGACCGACTGGGTTCTGAGGCGATCAAGGCCCATAGTTCATACTGTGAGGCTCTGATTTTCCCTCGAAAGACGCCAACGCCTTGACCGGCCGAGGTGATCAAGGCCCGTAGTTCATACAACGAGGCTCCAATTTTCTCTCGAAAGAGGCGTCAACTACCCTTGTCGGACCGACCGGGTTTGAAGGCGATCAATGCCCGTAGTTCATACGGCGAGGCTCTAATTTTCCCTCAAAAGAGGCGTCAACTGCCCTTGTTGGACCGACCGGGTTCAAGGGAGATCAATGCTCGTAGTTCATATGGCGAGGCTCCAGTTTTCCCTCGAAAGAGGTGTCAACGCCTTGCCTGGACCGACCGTGAGGCTTGGCGCCCGTAGTTCATATGGTGAAGTTCGATTTTCCCTCGAAGAGGCGCCAACCGCCTTGACCAACCGGGTTCGAGGGCGGCCGGCCGTAGTCATCGGTGAGGCTCGTTTTCCACGAAAGAGGCATCAACCGCCTTGTCGGACCGTTTGAGGATCAATGCCCATAGTTCATACGATGAGACTCCGATTTTCCCTTGAAAGAGGCATCAACTTTCGGACAGGTTGGGCGATCAAGGCCCATAATTCATCTGGCGCTCCGCTTTTCCCTCGAAAGAAGCGTAACGCCTGTCGATCGACTGGGTTTGGAGGCGATTATCGGTGATGATAACCGATGACGGTGATGATGGGCTGCGGGCCGGCGTCGAATGGCGGGATGACCGGCGATGACAATGGTGGTGACCGCAAGATTAGCAATCTGGCGGTCGACCCAAAGTGGTCAGCGAATCTAGCACGCAGAATCGGCGTGGCGATGGTGGGATGACCGAATAATGGTGGTGGTACTGCCACGGTGATGATTTTGACCTATCCGAGTTGTTTGCCGAGTGTGACTCAATGACGCAATATGGAAGAGGTTGAAAGTGAGATTTTCATCGAGGTTGTTTGTCAGAGTGTTACCCGATGACGTTAACCTGTGTGGAAGTGGCCATGGGAAGTCCACCAAGGACTTTTTGACCTATCCTAGGTTATTTGTTAAAGTGTGACTCAATGATGTTAACCTGTATGGAAGAGGTTAAATTGAATCCGCTGAGGATTTTTGACATATCCGAGGTTGTTTGTCAGAGTGTTACTCGATGATGTTAACATGTATGGAAGAGGTCGAATTGAATCCGTTGAGGATTTTTGACTTATCTGAGGTTATTTATCAAAGTGTTAATGCTAACGTGTGGGGAAGGATGTCCACCAAGGACCTTTTGACTATCCTAGTATCACCAAAGTGTTACTTGACTTACAGTATGGAAGAGGTCCAGATCAAGTCCCCTTGGGATTGATTATTCTCATTGAGATACAAAGTGAGTTATATATTTCTCAAGTGGAGGATTAAATGAAGAAGAAATAATAAGTAAGAAAAGCTATAAATTCAAGATTGATAAGTTGATACAATCATAAGATGATTTTAACACGAATATGAGTTTTAAGAGGAAATGACAACAACAATAAGTCTTTATCCCACTAAGTGGGGTCGCTACATGAAGAGGAAGCGATAAACGAGATGAAATAAAAGTTGCAATAATTATGCAGTAGGAATTACTGATAATATTTTCGGAGATTCTCAGTGTTCCAAGTTCGAGGTAGAGTTTTTTTCTTCTGTATCCTTGAGCTTGAATGTTCCTGGCTTGACCATAGCTATAACTACATATGGTCCATCCTAAAGAGGTGAGAGTTTATTGCGTTGAGGGCTTTTGCAGCGAGACGATAGGACCAAGTCCCCTATGATGAGGTCTTACTCTTATGTTGAAGTGATGAGCTACCCTTTGGTGATAAGAAGCAGTCCGAAGTACGGCCATGTCACGAGTTTCGGGGAGTAGGTCTAGGTGCTGTCAGAGTTTTTCTTCATTACCATCATGATCGAATAATTGAACTCTTAAACTTGGAATCCCGATATCTACTGGTATAATAGCTTCTGAATCAAAAGACAAGTTATATGGTATCTCACCAAAGGTGATGATGAAGAAGCCCAAAGAACATTAGAAAGCTCATCAACCCATTGCCCCTTTTCTCAAGATGTGTTTTAGTATTTTGAGTATAGTCTTGTTGGTAGCTTCAGTCTGTCCATTAGTTTGAGGATGTGCTACAGCCATATGCAGCAGCTAAATGTGAAGATCTTTGCAAAAGGACGTAAAGATTTTTCTTGTAAATTGGGTTCCATTGTTAGTGATGATCTTTGCAGGAAGACCAAATCGACATACTATATTGTTTCAAACAAATTATTTAGCATTTGCCTCCGTGATTTTAGCGAGTGGTTCGGCTTCCACCCATTTAGTGAAGCAGTCGATGGCTAAAATAATAAACTTTCATTGCCCTGATGCTATCGAAAAAGATCCCATGATATCAATTCTCCACTGAGCAAAAGGCCACGGGCTTTGAAGGGATGAGAGCTCTGTATGCACCATGTGAGAGAGGTTAGAGTACAACTGATAACTTGTATATTTTTTTGTGAACTCCAAGTCATCTTGTTTCATCGTAGGCTAATAGAATCCTTGCCTTATAATTTTAAGGGCTAGCGCCCTTCCTCCTAGGTGTTCTCCACATATCCCTTAGTGAACCTCTCTTAATGCATAATCGGCCTCTGAACGTGAGAGGCATTTGAGGTACGGTCTAGAGAAAGCTCGTTTGTATAGTTCACCTCCGATAATAGTAAAGTTTGAAGCTTGTCTTTGGCGATGAGTTACAGAAGTTGGGTCTTCAGGAAGGGTTACTTCTTGTAGAAAAGATAGGATGGGGTCCATCCACGAATGTTCCTTTATCTCATTAATTGCTTATATTACCTACGACCCTGGGATGCTAGAAAAAGATATTTCTTCAACATGTTTTCTCTTAAATAGATCTCCAGTAGCAGATGTAGAAAGCTTAGTGAGAGCATCAGCTCGAGTATTCTTCTCTCGCAATATGTGAATGATTTGATGTGTCTTGAAATGGGCAAGAAGAGACTTTATCAAGTAGAGATATTGCGCTAGCTGAGGATTATGAGTATTAAATTTCCCTCAACTTAGGAGGTGACAAGCTAAGAGTCAGTGTGGATTACTAAGTCTTGAGTTTTACAGTCAAAGGCGAGTCTCAACCCTGCGATGAGAGCCTCATATTCAGTCATATTATTAGTTGCAGGAAATTTTAGGCGAAGTCCATACTCTAAGGTATTCTGTGGAGGGGAAATAAGTAAGATTCTCGTACCAGCGCCGGCATTTCCTAAAGCTCCATCAACATAGAGGGTCCATTGAAGAGACGAAAGGCATGTAGCAGATAGCTCCTCTGGAGTTGGGGCAACGCATTCCACTATAAAGTCTGCGAGTACTTGAGACTTTATAGCAGGCCGAGGTAGAAAATTTATATTAAATTCTCCCAATTTTACAGACCATTTAATTAACCTCCCAAATGCTTCTGATTTATGTAGGATGGCCCTTAATGGTAAATGAGTTTAAATGCCGATAGTATGAGCTTGGAAGTATGGACACAATTTTTGCACTGAGAAAACTAAAGCCAGAGCCACCTTATCTGCAAGTGGATAACGACTTTCTATATCAAAGAGAATTTTGCTGACATAGTAAATTGGTTGTTGTATCCCATTTTCTTCTCGCACTAAAACTGAGCTTATCGCATGGGAAGAGACTGTGAGATATAAATATAGCATCTCTCCTTGGATAGGCTTGGATAGTAGGGGTGAAGATGCTAAATACTCCTTTAGTTGCTCAAAAGTAGACTGACATTCATCGCCCACTAAAAAATTATTATTTTTAGCTCCCTTTAATATTTTAAGGAATGGCAAGTATCTATCCCCAGAACGGGCTAGGAAGCGGGATAACGTAGCAATTTGTCCATTCAAATGTTGAACTTCCTTAATATTCTTCGAAGGTGTCATATCTTTGAGAGCTTTGATTTTCTCGGGGTTGGCCTCTATCCCAAGGTGGGTTACCATAAATCCAAGAAATTTTTCCAACGTAATCCCAAAAGCATATTCCAGTCATGTTATAACGTCGAAGAAGGTTAAAGCATATTTCTAAGCCAGAAATATGTTGTGACTCTTCCAAGCTTTTCACTAACATGTCATTCACATATACCTCCATTGTGCGGCCTAATAGGTCTTTAAAAACCTTATTCATAAGTCATTGATAAGTAACACCAGAGTTTTTTAACCCAAACGGCATAACTTGGTAATAGTATAAACCTTTATATGTTTGTAATGTTGTAGCTTCTTTATCCGTTGGGTCCATTTTTATTTGGTTGTAATCAGAGTAAGCATCTAAAAAACTGAGCATTTGATGGCCAGATGTAGCATCAACCAATTGATCAATTCGAGGAAGAGAAAAACTATCTTTCGGGCAAGCCTTATTAAGGTCAGTGTAATCAATACACATTCTCCATGTTCCGTTTGTTTTCTTAACCATGACAATATTTGATAGCCATGTAGGGTAATGTACCTCTCGTATGAATCCCGCTTTTAAAAGCTTGTTAACTTCTTGCTCAATAGCCTGGAGGTGATCAGATGAAAAACTTCGCTTCTTCTGGATGATCGGTTTGAATGTCGGATCGATCTTGAGGGAGTGCATGATCACATTGGGTCCCTCCATGTCTCAACCTGCAAGATGTCTTGATTTCTGCACAAGAAGTCTATATATTTTTCTCTTTGTTCGTCTGAGAGCAAAGATCCAACTTGCATTATTTGTAATGGTTGTTCATCTAATAATACAATAGAGAGCAAGTCTTCGATAGGGGAAGCTTTCCAGGGTACTCCTTCATCTCAAAAATTAAAATCTTTGATGCTAAAGGTCACAGAAGGGTGTGGTTGAGCTTATCTAAGGTAGCATGATTGCGCTATTTATTGATTTTCACAGACCACCCCAATTCCAATGGGGGTTGGAAATTTCATCTTAAGATAAGATACTGAAGTGACTGCACTGAAAATTGATTGGAGGGGCCTTCCAAAGATAGCGTTATATGTTGAATCTGACTTGACCACCATGAATTAGATTAGATGAGTCACTTGTCGAGGAAATTCACCAAGGATAACAGGAATGGTGATTGTCCCCTCTACTCGCACATGGCGATTATCAAACCCGTATAATGGTCCAGCAGCGGGTTGGAGCTTTTCCCTAACCAAGCCCATGCTAAGAAATGTGGAGTAAAATAAGACATCAACAGAAATTTCATTGTCAATCAAAACTCTCTTAACATTATAGCATGGGTCATCGATCCCTGTGATGATGACAAGTAGATCTTGATGAGGAATATGGACTCCTTCTAAGTCCGAGTCATTAAAAGTGATGGAATGATCAATACGAGACTTCTTTAACTCTGGCTCTTCATAGGTGATAATGAGAACTTGATTAGATAGTATTGGTCCTCCTGTGATTGCTTCAATTTCCCTAACTATTTAATGATTATTTTATTTTTTCTGTGATGATTGTCCTAGTTGCCACCCAGTTGGAGGTATGTTTGTTTGATTCACTTGATTCTTCATAAATCGACGTAGATATCCTTGTTGAATGAGCCTCTGGATTTCTTCTTTGAGTTGTTTGCATACCTTAGTAGTATGTCCACGACTTCGATGGAAGTGACAATATTGCTCATGATTTCCTGAATTTGCTTTCAGTGGATGTGACCACTTGATATTTTCTTCATCTCGAATAACCATTAGAAGGTTGACATGAGACGTGTTCAGCGGCATGTATTCCTTTTCTGGTCGTGGTTCACGTCATTGATATGGGGGCCGTGGAGGGAGATCACTACCGCTTCTTGTTTTTTGATGTGCAATCCGCATTCCTGATGCTCTTACATTTTCCTGTAGATTATTCAAATTATTTGTGATGGGCATTAATGGCCTCATTGGCAGAGATTTGTGCTTCTACACGATGAACTAAGTCGAGCATCGGTCTCTGTGATTAGGACGAGTAAAGACCGGACGAGCCTCAGGAAAACTCCTCTCAACAGCCTGTCTACTCTAGGTATTTTAAGAGCTTCTAAGGAGAACCTCTGAAAGTATTCCTTAAGTGATTCACCCTCATTTTGATGAATACCAGAGAGATGGGAGGAATCTTTAATGATTCTCTAGTTTACAATGAACTGTTCTACAAAAATCTTTGTGAGTTCGTCAAATGTATGGATGGATTCTTGGAAGAGTGCGAGCTTGTCCCTGAGGGTAACCGAAAAGACGACAAGCAAAGGTGTCCTGAGCTCATTGGATATGCATGATGGTCCTATAATGGTCGATATGTTCATGTGGGTCAGTCGCCCCATCATAGAAATCAATGCTCTGAAGCTTGAAACCCCACGGGAATAGGATGTTGAAGAATAGCTCCAACTAAAGGTGAGGATTCCTCATGTAACGCGAGGGGAAGATGATTTCTCTTGAAGGTGAAATCTTGCATTAAGCCGTAATCTCGCAGTATAATATGACGATCAATAGGATGAGAATGTGTCAAGCTACCGAATAATTAGGGATTAGCAATCTTGCGAGGATGATGAGTAACCAAGAATGTCAAGGAGCATCACGCCTCTACGTAGGAGAACTTTAGTGTCAAGGAGATTAGCATTTTGACCTCTCATGGCTAACGATAGATCTTGGGGGAGATGTATTTGCCGCAGAAGGCCGTTGTGTCTCACAAAATTGGATCATCTCATTTGAGACTCTTTCATTCGTGCAACCCATCTTCAAAAGAGATTCTCATCGACTTCAACGAGGTCACGCTATCGTGGGAGTGCGTAAGCTTTGTGTCCTTGGTTCAAGGATTGGTTTTGAGAGTGACGAGAGTTGGAGTGGGAGGCTCCGTTGTTACGAGTGTTGCGCCTATTGACCATAACGAGGGTGTTCACAGGAATTGTGATTGAAGGGTTCTTTTCCCACAGACGACACCAAACCTGTGCGCTAAAACCATGGTAGAGTGAAAGTTTATCCAGCTTTGTGAAATCCAAAGACACACACAAGTATTTAAAGAGTGAACAAGAAAACTCTAGGATTTTTACATGGAAAATCTCGAAAAGAGTGAAAAAATCACGGGGCCTGGCCCAGTAAAAATCTTCCACTATGTATCTGTTTCAAAGACAAAATCTTCTCGATAACGGATGGGACGATATGAAGGAACAACAACTATGTATATGTTCGGTGGTAATAGTTGCTAGATGCATGAAAATGAGGAGATCGAATCGAAAGACGTCACATGAAGATCAGAGATGACGACGACGGGACGCTGGAGGGCGAAATCGGCCGTGGCCAGAATTATGTGGAGGATCTTCGCTTTAGAGCTCTCCTTTCTCGAGTCCTTTCATATGAAAAATTATTTATATATTAGAGTGGCGTCTCAGAATATACATGCAAAATCCAACCACTCCACTTCATCTGACGGAATGATTTCTTTGATCATTTGATGTATTTTAAGTATTTGAAAGCTCAAATGAAGTAATATGAGATTGTTAGATCCGCCACAAGACGCTCGATTTGATTATAAACACTTTATTTAAGAGCTATTTATGGATTTAACTGATATCCAAAAGTTTTAAATGATATTTTAAGGCTTGATTTTGACTTAAGGATCAACCGCTTCGACATCAAGATTCGTCGACTAATAATTTTCAGATATATATATATATATATATATATATATATATATATATATATATATATATATATATATATATATTAGTTTCAATAAATTTTAATTATCATTTAGTTAGTTGTCATCATTATTTAAATTAATATAACAAATAATCTAATATGGCTGATAAATTTAAATTTGCTTAATGCGAAATAAATGCCATTGCATGAAGAAATTAATTAAACTTTATTGATCATTTAAAATCAAATTTGAGAATTTTATCTAACATAGCCACACACAAAACCACCCAATAATTACGTATTTATATCCACTATATTTTCTTCAATGAATTTATAAATATTTAATCTATTTTTTAATATTTATCGAAATAATAAATTATTTCTCTTATAATAATATTTAATCATATATAACATTTCTTAAAATATAATATTTATCTTATTTTTATTTCTCATATATATATATATATATATATACCATTTTTATGTATTTACATATCTAAGATTTAAAATTTTATAGTTACATACATAATATTTTTTTAATGAAAAAGTACAGTTCATTTCTAAAAAATAAATGATAATGATATTTTTATTGTGATATTAAAATTTTAAGTATTATATATATTAAAATTAAATTTTAAAAATTAGATATGTAAATATATAAAAATTATGCCCCTAAAAAAACCTTTGGTGCATTTTATTAGATTTTACCAAAGTCACATAAAAATAGTTTTTAAATATAATTACTTTAATAATACTTACTATATAATTACCAACAATTCACCAAGCTTTATCTACTAAACAAATCACCATCATAAATCTTAACATTATCTTATCAAGATAAGGTTCCATGTAGAACTAAAAAAATCGACCTAAAAAACGTACTATTCACGAGATTGCCATTTTGAGTGAGAAAAATATATTTATAGGATAATATTCGGTCAAAGCATCAACAAATATATTAGCAATTCGGCCCTCAACTTTAAATAGTTAAAAAAATACAAATATAATTGTTGCATACTAAAAAATCAGTTGTGGTAGAATAAGAATTTGAGCTTTTGTAATCACGCAATGTAAAAGATTAATATGGAAACCTGAATTTTCTTTAAAAAAACCTCCGAACAGGGAAAATATAATTAGCCCATTAAAAGTCTCCCACTATGAATCTATTTCAGAGTACAAAGTTTTCCGACACGGATTACGAATCGGTATACAGAAAGCAACGAATCTGACCAGTAACAAAATATCGCCATGTGGTTTCATTGACAATGACGATTAACAGAGTGAATCGACCGCGATGGCTTGATGATCGCGAGATGGCGACGATGGTCGGAGGCCGACCGGCGACGTCAGGCAATGCGACCGGCGACGGTCGGCGATGGTGACCGACGATGATCAGCGGTGACAGACGGTGGTCGCGACGGCGGTGATGACCGGCAATGGTAATGAAATACGATGATGGTGCCGGCTACGGGCTATTGGCAATGCAAGAACGTGCACGATGGTTACATGGCAGTCGGATGACCGGCGACGATGATTTACGCGATAATGATAATGACGCAGAATACGCAATGGCTGAATACGACGTGGCGGTGAGTGATTGGCGCGACGACCGGCCGGAGATTGACAACGAGGTCGGCGCTACGCTTCGCCGCCTGCACTCGCCAGGTGCCCGAGCACTTGCAAGAGCCTGTGTCGGGATGGTCCATAACCTCAAACTCGCACGACGTGCGCCACATCCGCTGCCCTCGCATCCGCTTCCGATCATAATCTTGTCCATTGAAGACTGTTTCTCAAAATGTATGGTTAATGAACAAATTTAATTAACTAATTTCAAGTATTTCATATATATTTTTGGATGATTAAGATAATGTCACCAAAATACGGGGCAACTAATACGACACTAAAATACTACTAAAAGAAATCTTGATATTAAAAGCAAGTTGATCCGTTAAACGAGCACTTAAAATATTATTGGAAACTTTGGGATATCATTTAAATCCCTAAATAGTTTTTAAATATAGGATGTTTATAATCAAATCGAGCGTCTTGACGAGCCGGATCTAACAAGCCCAAGATCTCATAATTCTGACTTCATTTGACAATTCAAATACTTAAAATATATCAAATGATCAAAGAAATCATTTTGAATCGTCCAATGGAGTGGTTCGGATTTTGCATGTATTTACAGAAACGTCACTCCTCTAATATATAAATTGCCCCTCATTCTTCACATGAGGGGAGGTCAAAGCTAAAGAGAAGAGAGAGCTCTAAATCTTGAAAATTCTCCAAGCATAATCGTTACCACTGACGGCCACCACCACCATCCGCCAACCACTCTCCAGCCGTTCCCGTTCTCGCCGCCGCCACTCGCTAGTCATCACCGCTGACCACTGCTCGGTTAATTGCTGTTGATTCAACCATCGTTGCTGATCATTACTCTCCGCTATCGCTGTTAACTATCGCTGCCGGTATCTCGCTGACATTATCGCCGCTGCATTGCTGCCGGTTGCGGCTGCTGATACGCGCCATTTCGCACCACATCAATCATCATTGTTATCAACTAATGCTGATCACTATCGCACCACTTCGCCGGTTACCGCTTCGACCACGCCGGTTGCCGCTGCCGACTATCGCCGCCATCTTCGCTGACATCACCACACCGAATTGTTGCCGACCGCTGTTCACCGATCAACTACTATAACTATTATACTAACCACGCCGATAATTGTGTCTTTATGGGATTCCCATTGTCGCTTTTCATATACTTAATCAGACGGGAAAACTCAAAAATAAATATATAGTGGAAAATTTTTGTTGGGCTAGGCCCCGTGGTTTTTTCTCAATCTTTCTGAGATTTTTTCACATAAAAATTCTAGAGTTTCCTTATTAATTCTTCAAACATTTGTGTGTGTGTTGTATTCCACAACACAACTAAGGCGTAAACTTTTACTCTACCGCAACCTGGTGGTCGGGTGGATAGCGATGGCATTTACATGGTTGACGGTGAGACTGTGAGGGGTATGGCTTACCGGTCTACATCCGAAAGTGGTGGCACAATTATGCTGGAGGATCTTCAAGCTTTAGATCTCTCTCTCTTTGGCTCCCTCATGAAGAATGAGGAGTTATTTATAGATTAGAGGAGTGACATTTCTATAAATATATGTAAAATCGAAAACACTCCATCGTACGGCTCAAAATGATTCCTTTGATCATTTGATGTATTTTAAGTATTTGAATGCTCAAATGATGTTAGAATTCTGAGATCTTGGGCTTGTTAGATTCGGCTCGTCAAGACGCTAGATTTGACTATAAATACTCAATGTTTAAGTGTCGATTGATAATAAGCACTTGATCTGGGTTAGTCTTGATTCAAAATCAGATTTTTTTTGACATCAAGATTCGTGTTTTGACTAGTAGAATTTTTAGTGTCATATCAGTTGACCCCTGTTATGTTGCGAGTATTGAGCTTATTCAAGGGTTTTTTCACGTAAAAATTCTGGAGTTTCCTTATTAATTCTTCAAACATCTGTATGTGTGCTAGATTCCACAACAAAGCTAAGGTGTAAACTTTTACTCTACCGCAACTGGTTTTCTAGCACGCAACAGTTTGGCGCCGTCTATGGGAAACAAACCCCTCAATCATAATTTCAGTGAACATCCGCATCATGGCCAATAGACACAATACTCGTAACAACGGAGCCTCCCGCTCCAACTCCCATCACTCTCAAAACCAATCCTTGAACCAAGGATGCCAAGCTTCTGCCTCACTTCTCCCTGATAGGTGTGACCCTGTCGGTAAAGGCACAACAGGAATCACTTTAGAAGATCATGTGCACCGAATGGAAGAGTCTCAAAATGAGATTATCCGACTTTTACGAGGAACACGACAGCCACTACCACGGCAAACACATCTCCCCTAAGATTGATTGTTAGCCGTGGGAGATCAAAATGCTAATCTCCTTGACACTGAAGTTCCTCTTCTTCCAGACCGTGATGCTGATCTTCTTGACACTGCTAGTTCTACTCATTCATCACATGCAGCTCAACCGACTACTAATCCACCAATTATTGCTGGTAGCTTGGCACGTTCTCGTCTAATTGACTCCACTCATCATGTTATACCTGCAGAATTATGACGCTTAATGTAATATGAATTTTACCTTAAAGATAGAAATCATCCTCCCCCTCACTGTGGCTATGAGGAGTCCTCACCTTTAGCTGAAGCTATTCTTCAACATCCTATTCCCGTAAGTTTCAAGCTTACAAGCATTGATTCCTATGATGGGGCAACTGACCCATATGAACACATCAATCATCACAGAACCATCATGCATATCCGACAAGCTCTTGACACACTGCTTTGTCAAGTTTTTCCAATCACCCTTAAGGGTCAGGCTCGCACTTGGTTCTACTCCCTTCCAAGGGGATCCATCCATACCTTTGACAAACTCGCCAAGATTTTTGTAGAACAGTTCATTGCAAACTGAAGGATCATTAAATATTCCTCTTATCTCTCTGGCATTCTTCAAAATGAGGGTGAATCACTTAAGCAATACTTCCAGAGGTTCTCTTTAGAAGCTCTCAAAATACCTGGAATAGACCTCGAACTATTAAGAGGAGTTTTCTTTGGAGGGCTCCGTCCGGGGCCTTTTTTACTCATCACTAATGCAAGATACAATCCGCTCATATGCCAACTTGGTTCATCGTGTGGAATCACAAATTTTTGCCGATGAGGCTATTAATGCCCATCGCAAATAATTTGAACAATCTATAGGAAAATGTAAGAGCGCCCCAGGGAATGCGGACCGACAGTCCCATTAAAAGAAGTAACAAGACAGTCTTGATCTCCCTCCACGACCCTCACATCAACGACGTGAACCACGACCAGAAAAGGAATACACACCACTGAACACATCTCGTGTTAACATGCTGATGGCTATTTGAGATGAAGAAACCATCAAGTGGTCGCATCATCAAAACCAAATTCGTGAAACTAGAGCAATATTGTCACTTCCATCAAGTCGGACATACAACTGGTGCAATAACTCAAAGAAGAAATCGAGAGGCTCATTCAATAAGGATATCTACGCCAATTTATAAAGAATCAATCAACTCAAACAAACATAACTCTAACTGGGGGGGGGGGGGTAAACAGGACAATCATCACAGAAACAACAAAATAGTCATCAAACAGTTAGGGAAATTGAAACAATCGCAAGAGGATCAATATTATCTAATCGAGTTCTCATTACCACCTCTGAAGAGCCAGAGTTAAAGAAATCTCGTATTGATTATTTCATCGCTTTTAATGACTCGGACTTAGAAGGAGTCCATGTTTCTCATTAAGATCCACTTGGCATCAGCGCAAGGATCGATGACCCATGCTATAATGTTAAGAGAATTTTGATTGACAATGGGAGTTCTGTTGATGTCTTATTTTACTCCACATTTCTTAGCATAGGCTTGGTTAGGGAAAAGCTCTAACCCGCTGTAAGACCATTATACAGGTTTGATAATCACCCTGTGCAAGTAGAGGGGACAATCACCCTTCCTATTTTCCTCAGAGAATTCCCTCAACAAGTGACTCATTCAATCTAATTCATGGTGGTCAAGTCAGATTCAGCATATAATGCTATCTTCGGAAGGCACCTCTAATCAATTTTCGATGTCGTCAATTCAGTATCTCATCTTAAGATGAAATTTCCAACCCCTGTTGGGGTTGGGGTGGTCTGTAGAAATCAACAGATAATACAATCATATTACCTCAGACAAGCTCAATCACGCCCTTCAATAACCTTCAGCATCAAAGATTTTAATTTTTGAGATGAAGAAGTACCCCAGAAAGCTTTTCCTGTAGAAGACTTGCTCTCTGTTGCATTATCAGATGACCAACCACTACGAACAGTGCAAGTTGGATCTCTGCTCTCAAACAAATAAAGGGAAAAATACATTAACTTTTCGCACAGAAATCAAGACATCTTCGCTTGGAATTCGACAGATATGTAGGGGATCGACCCTAATGTGATCATGCACTCCCTCAAGATTGATCCAACATTCAAACTGATCATCCAAAAGAAGCGGAGTTTTGCACCCTTCAAGCTATTGAACAAGAAGTTAACAAGCTCCTAGAAGCGGGATTCATACGAGAGGTACATTACCCTACATGGCTAGCAAATATTGTCATGATTAAGAAAATAAATGGAACATGGAGAATGTGTATTGATTACACTGACCTAAATAAAGCTTGCCTGAAAGATAGTTTTCCTCTTTCACGAATTGATCAATTGGTCGATGCTACGTCTGGACATCAAATGCTCAATTTTTTGGATGCTTACTCTCGTTACAACCAAATAAAAATGGACCCAACAGATGAAGAAGCTACAGCATTTCAAACATATAAAGGTTTATACTATTACCAAGTTATGTCGTTTGAGTTAAAAAATGTCGGTGCTACCTATCAACGCTTTATGAATAAGGTTTTTAAAGACCTATTAGGCTGCACAATAGAGGTATATGTGGATGACATGTTAGTAAAAATCTTGAAAGAATCACAGCATATTTTTGACTTAGAAATATTCTTTAACTTTCTTTGATATTATAACATGCGACGTAACCCGACCAAGTGTGCTTTTGGGGTTACATCAGAAAAATTTCTTGGGTTTATGGTAACCCACCATGGGATAGAGGCCAATCTAGAGAAAATCAAAGCTCTCAAAGATATGACTCCTTTGAAGAATATCAAAGAAGTTCAACATTGGACGAATTACTACATTATCCCATTTTCTAACCCATTTTAAGGATAAATACTTGTCATTCTTTAAAATATTAAAGAAAGCTAAAAATAATAATTTTCAGTGGACTGATGAATGTGAGTCTGCTTTTGAGCAACTAAGGGAGTATTTAGCATCTCCACCCCTACTATCCAAGCCTATTCAAGGAGAGATGTTATACTTATATCTCGCAGTCTCTTTCTATACAATAAGATCAGTTTTAGAATGAGAAAAAAATGGGATACAACGACCAATTTACTATGTTAGTAAAATTCTCTCTGATATAGAAAGTCGTTATCCACTAGCAGATAAGGTGGCTCTAGCTTTAGTTTTCTCAGCGCAAAAATTACGTCCATACTTCCAAGCTCACACTGGCGTCATTTACACTCATTTACCATTAAGGGCCATCCTACAGAAATTAGAGGCATCTGAGAGGTTAATTAAATGATCTGTAGAATTGGGAGAGTTTGATATCCATTTTCTACCTCGGCCTGATATAAAGTCTCAAGTACTCGCAGAATTTATAGTAATGCACTACCACAACTCCAAATGAGCTATCTACTACACGCCTTTCATCTCCTCAATGGACCCTCTATATTGATGGAGCTTCAAGAAATACTGATGCCGGAGTAGGAATCTTACTTATTTCCCCGTGAATACCTGAGTATGAACTGCCTAAAAATTTTCGTAACTAATAATATGGTGAATATGAGGCTCTCATCATAGGGTTGAGACTGCCATCGACCAGAAGCTCAAGATTTAGTGATCCACACTGACTCTCAGCTTGTTGCCTTCCAGGTTGAGGGAAATTTTAATACTCATAATCCTCAGTTGGCGCAATATCTTAACTTAGTAAAGTCACTTCTTGCCCATTTCAAGACACATCAAATTATTCACATACTGCGAGAGAAGAATACTCGAGCTGACGCTCTCGCTAAGCTTGCTACATCTGCTATTAGAGATCTATTTAAGAGAAGGCATGTTGAAAAAATATATTTTCCCTAATATCCAAGGGTCATGGATAATACAAGCAATTAATGAGATAAAGAAACCTTCGTGGATGGACCCCATCCCGCCTTTTCTATAAGAAGGGACCCTTCCTAAAGACCCAACTGCTGCAACTCGTCTCCAAAAAAAAATTTCAAACTTTATTATTATCAGAGGTGAACTATATAAATGAGTTTTTTTTGGGCCATACCTCAAATGCCTCTCACCATCAGAGGCTGATTACGCATTAAGAGAGGTTCACTCAGGGATATGTGGAGAACACTTAGGAGGAAGGGCGTTAGCTCTTAAAATTATAAAGCAATGGTTCTATTGGCCTACGATGAAATAAGACACCTTAGAGTTAACAAAAAAATGTGCAAGTTATCAGTTGCACTCTAACCTCGCTCACATGCTGCATACAGAGCTCTCATACCTTCAAAGCCCGTGGCCTTTTGTTCAGTGGGGGAATTGATATCATGGGACCTTTTCCGATAGCATCAGGGCAATGAAAGTTTATCATTTTATCCATCGACTACTTCACTAAATGGGTGGAAGCCGAACCACTCGCTAAAATCACGGAGGTAAATGCTAAATAATTTATTTGGAAAAATATAGCATGTCGATTCGGTCTTCTTCTAAAGATCATCACTAACAATAGAACCCAATTTACTGGAAAAGTTTTTACGTCCTTTTGCAAAGATCTTCACATTCAGTTGCTGCATACGGATGTAGGACATCCTCAAACTAACAGACAGACTGAAGCTATCAATAGGACTATACTCAAAGAACTAAAAACACGTCTTGAGAAGGCTTGGGGGCAATGGGTTGATGAGCTTTCTAATATTCTTTGAGCTTACCGCACTACATCGCGAACCCTGACTGGTGAGACTCCATACAACTTGTGTTTCAACACAGAAGCTATTATATCAGTAGATATCGGAGTTCCAAGTCCAAGAGTTCAATTATTCGATCATGATGGTAATGAAGAAAAACTCCAACAGCACCTAGACCTACTCCACGAAACTCATGACATGGCCCTACTTCGGACTGCTTCCTATCACCAAAGGGTAGCTTGTCACTTCAACAGAAGAGTAAAATCTCGTCCCATATCTATCGGTGACTTGGTCCTACGAAGTCTCGAGGCTGCAGGAAAAGACCCTCAATGCAATAAACTCTCACATCTATAGGATGACCCATATGTAGTTATAGCTATAGTCAAGCCATGAACATTCAAGCTCAAGGATCCAGAGAGAAAAACTTTACCTCAAACTTAGAATACTGAGAATCTCTAAAAATATTATCAGTAATTCCTACTGCATAATTATTGTAACTTTTATTTTGTCTTGTTTGTCATTTCCTCTTCAAACTCATATATGTATTAAAATCATCTTATGATTATATCACCGACCTTATCAGAGTAATGAATTTATAGCTTGTTGCATATAAACAATCTCCTTCATTTAATCCTCTCACTTGAAAAATGCGCAACTCACTTTGTATCTCAATCGGTGCATGATCAATCCCATGGGGAGTTGATCGGACCTCTTCCATACAGGTAAGAAGTCAAGTAATACTTTGGCTAATACCTAGGATAGGTCAAAAGGTCCTTGGTGGACATCCCACGATCTCTTCCATACAGGTAAGATGTCAAATAATATTTTGAATAATACTTAGCATAAGCCAAAAGGTCATTAGTGGACTTCTCATGGCCTCATCCATACAGGTTAGCATCGTTGAATAATATTCCAACCAATCACCCCGGATAAGCAAAATTAAAAAAGAGCATATCACCTAAAAAAATTTTTATTGACAACACTAACATGATGATATAAAAAGTATCAAAATTTTGATACAAAATAATAACAATACATTGATAAAAAAATACATCCTCAAGTGATACTACATGATATCAACGTCCTCCTCACCACTAGGAGATGCTCCCTTGAACTCACTCTCAACTTTTATCTCCTAATCCAAGGGTCTTCGATACTTGGTCGAGAGATAGATTCTTAATACTAGCTCCGCTTTTGATGTACTAAGTGGATTCCTTTTAGGAACCCTCGGATGAAGCCCTCCTCTAAACATTGGTGCTCCAAGTCCTTCACTTCAACATTAAGAATATGATTACAAGCTTCCTGGACATGGTCTTCGATAGTATCACGATAAGCCAGGGAGTTCTTAAAGTCTTCCACTATCTTCAAGGAGATTTCATTTACTTCCACCTCTAACATTATAAGCTCCTTCTCAGAAAGAAGATCTTGTAATGCTTTCTTCTCCAATTCGAGAGCTTTCTTCTCCGCTGAAAGTGTCTTGAGTCTTTTCTCTTTCTGGTGAGTATCTGCCCTCACCTCAATAAGCTCATCACGAGTGCACTCCACATCCTAACGCTAGAGAGAAAGAGAAGTCGACATGTTCGCTAGCTCAGTTCTACACCCGGTTAGCTGATCCTCCAAAGTCGCCACTTCTTTGGTCTTAATACTCATCTTTCGCTCATACTCACCTTGCAGATATTTTACCTTCACAAATTCAGTATTCCACTCATCTAGAGTGACACCCAAATGAGCCATCAGCCCTAATGTTTGAGCTACCTACAAAAAAATATCACAAATATTACACAAAGAAAAAAGAAAAAGAAGAAAAGAAGGAGGAAGAGAAGACAACGTACTAATTCATCTGCTCGTTGACGTCCAGTGCATAAGTGCTTTAACACCTCTCTTCAGGAATGTGCGGCTTCGAGAAATAAATTTTCCCATTATGAGTTGAAATAGCTAAACTCTCAGAGGTCAAGGGCAACATCTTCAGATATTAGTCACTAGCATATCTTCTTTTTCTTTAAAGAAGAAACATTGCTACCACCGTGATTTCGTAATGGGCTTCTTGAAAGAATCATATGAATATGAGAAGACCTTTCATCACCTTTACTTGACCTCTTCAATGGAAGAGCATGAGATCTCTCTGCCTGGATGGAAAGGCCAACCTTGAACATTCTATCTTCAACTATATATTTGTCAATGTGACGTAACTCATATTGTAAGCTTCCTATATCAGGAATATTAAGAATTGTTAAGATCTCATTCTCTTCAATCAGCAATGGATCTGAAAGGTCATTTAATCTTCTCCATCTCTCAGGGAGGCCTCACTCATTTTTCACAAAAAAGAATCCATTAAACTAATATCTAGATGGATCTCGTGCTGAAAATTCTATCCAATTCTTTATAGCCCGATAAGAAATATGTCCCTGAGCATCACATGTATCTACACATTTGACACAAGTATTTGATGCTCAAAGTAACACCATGCTCTCTAAAGAAGATAGTCAAACTAACGATGATCACTAAAGCTCGAAATGAAAATTTTGACAAAGCTACACCACATATTTTAAAGATCTTAATCAACTCGGGAGCCAAAGGGAATCGCAGTCTCACACGAAGAATCATCTCAAAAATAGTAAAATATCCTAGCAGAGGTGAACGGGCTTGATCAGACTTTTTAGCAACAATAGCCACCAACCCATTAGGGAAGCAAAATTTTCTGCGGAACATCATGAAACTATCTGCTGTGATAATGGATGGTATATCATCTGTAGCTGTCACGCTATAGGTTTTCTTTCGGAGAGAGAGAAATGATAAAAATCTGGAAATTTTGTGAAGTAACTCTCTCACCCCAATATTTGGGCATATCATTTCCTGACTCTGTCGCTCACGGACAGCTTGGGATAAAATTTTTCGCCTACAATCTAACAAAAAGGATACGCATACATATAAAAAAAAGAGAAGTTATTTCTCTCTGATGATGCTCCGAAATTACTTGCTAAACTTTCTGAGTCGTTCGAATGATGGTTCCTAATTAACGCTTCCTCGCTATCTTGGCAGTTATCAACTGTTGAACCATCCATTGAAGTTTCAAGAAATCCAATTTCCTACAAGAAGAAGTAGGAATTACGGGCCTTGATCGCCTTCGAACCCGGACGGTCCAACGAGGACAGTTGACGCCTCTTTCGAGGGAAAACTGGAGCCTCGCTATATGAACTACAGGCTTTGATCGCCTCCGAGCATGGTCAGTCTGACGAGGATAGTTGACGCCTCTTTCGAGGGAAAACTGGAGCCTCGTCGTATGAACTACGGGCCTTGATCAGCAAAGCGAATGAGCTTCTCTTAAAAAGAAGAGGAACACTATAGCATATGAGATTTGTGTCTTCTCACTTGACCCTAAGGGGGTTTTTATAGACCCCATATAGGGGAAAAAAGGTAAAAAATAAAAAAATAAAAAAAATGGGTGAAAATGGGTGGAAACTAAGAAAAAGTAAAAAAAACCCTCATCTACACGCGACGGTGCACGTAGACTGCCCACTCACGCTGCGTTCGCGTAGAAGGTTCGCCGCTGCACCGCTTCACTAACGCTTCGCCGCCCGCTGCTACCATGAGTGCCCCATGGCCATGGGCACGCCAGCGCGCGTCAGGTGCCCGCGGCACGCCAGCACTTAAAAGTCCTGATGGGTCCATAATTAAATTCTGCCAAGATACGCGATACATCCGCGTCTCGACCCACTTCCGTGATCATAATCTTGTGCTCCCATGAAGATATGTTATCTCAAAATGTATGGTTAATGGACCCGCAAATTTCATTAAAGAATTTGCTATTTTCAAGTATTTGACATATATATTTTTGGATGATTGAGATAATGTCATCCAAAAATAGGGAGACAACTGATATGACACTAAAAATTCTACTAGTCGAAGCACGAATCTTGATGTCGAAAGTAATATGATTTTGAATCAAGACTAACCCAGAGCAATCGCTTATTATCAATCGACTCTTAAACATGGAGTGTTTATAATCAAATCGAGCATCTTGACGAGCCGGATCTAACAAGTCCAAGATCTCATAATTCTGACTTCATTTGAGCATTCAAATACTTAAAATACATCAAATGATCAAAGGAATCATTTTGAGCGTGGAGGGTTTGGATTTTGCATGTATGTAAATGTACACCTCTAATTTATAAATATATTCATTCTTCATAATGAGGGAGCTCGCTAAAGAGAGAGAGCTCTAAAGCTTGAAAATCCTCCAAGATAATCGGTTACCGCTGACGCCGTTGACCACCGCTGCCGCTCTCCACCGCCGATCCCATCGTTTGGTAGCCAACCACCACCGTGGCCACCACCATCGATATCATTATTATCACCGCCGGTATCATCGACGATCGCTGCATAATACCGCCTAACCATCATTATCGCCGCCTCCAACTATCATCGGGCTATCACCGCCGACGTTATCGGTTGATGACTCTGTGTTCACCATCGCAATCGTTATCAACATCTGATCTAACCATCACATACGGCTCGATTCTCGGATTCTTATTGTCGCTCTTCTCATATAATTTTGTAATCCCTTATCTAAAAAAACTTTGATTCAAATAAATACATAGTGAAAGATTTTCTTGCTTCCTCGTAATTTTCCCCTTCGGGGTTTTTCTCTAGAAAGTGTAGTTTCTTATTAATTCTTCAAACATCTACGCTATTTGACTCAGAATAAAACTACTAAACTTTAATCTACCACAACTGATTTTTTCGCGCAATAATGATATCATCATATAACAATGACTTATTTTATGTGGCAAATCAATTCTTTGGTCGATATTGTTTGAACTCAAACTCGTTGAGACGTGTTGATGTGTATCGAAATGATCAAGGCTTTACTTGAGTGCATGATTTGGACCAAAGTATTAATTAAATTTTGATCAATATGAATTTTAAAAATATCAAATTTATTTTGATTTATTTATGATTTAAAGCAATTATATTATATACTTATTTTAAAATAAATTCATTAATCTCAAAACTCATCATTTTGGCCTAATCAAATTATTCTAAATATGCCAATAAAAATGATATATCAAAATAACAATTAATCTGATTAATTAGTGTGCAAGATAAATTAATTAATAATTTAATTATTCATTTTGCTTGATTAACTTTCTTTTTTTTTAATTTACTTCAATTATTCAGATTAAATTAGAGAACTAAAACGGTTATTATTGTGCCATAGGGTCATCAACTTCACTACGTAGGTTGAAAAGAAGAATTATGAAAACCCTCGGGCCCCACAAGACGTCGACACCGAACGCATCTTCCCGTGGCCTTTTTCACTTCTGGGCCCCACCCGAAATCCCAGCTTCTCTTCTGCCATCCAATCAGGTTTCTCCCCCACAGATCATCCTCTCCATCCAACCAATAAGATTCAAGATAAGGCACCCAGCCCGGTCCCACCACTTCAAAAGCGCAACACCTGTCCCAAAAAGCTCACCTGTAGGCCCCACCGGAAATCAGTCTTTCATCGGAAAAAAATGGTTCAATTAAATTTTAATAAAATTTGAAAAATTAATATCTGTGATAAATTTTTTAAAAAAGTGATAAATGTTAATATTTTAGATTATTGTAATAAAAAATTGACAAACTTTTACCTTTTTCTTCCTTTACATATAAAACAAACTCCTGTTCCCACACATCGGAACCAAAACTACAGAAATAAAAAACCGATCTTTGTTTTTGATAATGAGCCACCACCACCAACATTCCGACAAATCACGGCCAACGGCCGCCGTCGGCGGAAAAACGGCCCGTCCCTGCGACAGCTGCATCCGCCGCCGCGCAAGGTGGTACTGCGCGGCGGATGACGCCTTTCTCTGCGACCCCTGCGACTCTCTCGTCCACTCCGCTAACCCCCTCGCCCGCCGCCACCACCGTCTCCGCCTCAAATCTTCCTCCGCAACCACCGCGACTTCAGCAGCTCCGTCATGGCACCATGGCTTCAAACGCAAGGCTCGGACGCCGCGATCTCATCATAAGCCGGTGGTCCCTGAGCTCGAGAGCTCGGTGGAGGAAGAAGAGGAGGAAGAGCAGCTCCTTTATCGGGTACCAGTATTCGATCCCGCGCTCGTCTTCGGCGATACGCCCCCGCCACCGCCGCAGCCTCCGGCTCCGGCGGCGACGGCAGGGACGGTTGCAGAGTTTGTGCCGACGGACATCGAACTGGCGGAATTTGCGGCGAACATGGAGAGTTTGCTGGGCCGGGGGCTCGACGGCCGAGAAGCGTTTTGCATGGAGGAGTTGGGATTGGGTGCTGGCGACAGCGGCAGAGAACGAATGGAGGTGGAGGTTAAGGGGGAGATGGAGGAGGAGGAAAAAGGAGATGGATTGAGTTTTGAGATGGAAGTGGATTTGTCGAGGGAGACGTTGGAATTGGATTTTGGATGTGGATCGTCGGACATGGGGGAGGAGGAGGAGGCGTCAGGGGCGGCAGAGAAGGAGGTGGTTGTTAATGAAGTTAGCAAAGGGATGGGTTTGAGACTGGATTATGAGGCCGTTAAAGAGGCTTGGCTGTTGACCGGGAGTTCGGCGTGGATGTCCGGCGAGCGGCCGCTGGTGGGCGTTGAAGATTGCTGGCTTGAGTGTTTGGTAAGCACTTAATTAGTTGCTAATAAAACTAATTAATATTGTTTTAATTATACATTTAAATAATTTTTTAGGAATATAAATTTTAGTATTGATTTTATTATAAATATGAGAAATTTGGAGAATTTAAATTTTGAGTTAGTGATTTTTTACCATAGTTCTTTGAGCTGAGCTGAAGTATGCACGCAGTTCATTGTATATTCTAAGAGAAATACTATAAGCATTCAACTCAAAATTTATTTATTTTCTTTTATCAATCGAAACTAAATTATGGATACTTATGCAATTATGTATTGAAATTATTTTGTTACTTCACAAAATAATTGGGCTAATACATCAAGTAATTTTGATGATGAAGATTTTTCTCACACATGATTTAGAACATACGAAAAATTATTTATTATAATTAGCTTAAATATTGATAATTAATAATTTTTTATTTTTTATAAAATTGTTAACTAAGACTTATAATTATAAATTCTTTATAATATAGAGAAAGTTTGGTATTTATACAATCTCATTATAATTTTAGCTACAAAATGGTCAAAGATGTGTATAAGAAATGTAAGTGAGATTTGAGAAATTATATTTTGATTATTTTTTTGAAAAAATTATAATAGAAAAGTTATGTTTTTTAACTCAACTTAGTAGAGTGTGTTTGCTATCACATAACTTCAGATTAACCTTTTAAAGTAAAAAAAATTTATAATATCTACTGCGAATTCTTCTATAATAATCTCATCATCGTATTTTTATATAGTTGTAGCTATTCCAAATAGAAGTTTAATTAGTTCATAATTAAATTATGAGTTTGCTTGTTTTACTTCTCTTTTTTTTTAAAATGTTAAATCTCAATTATAAAATTTTCACCAAATAGTACAAAAGTATACTCACTAATATATATACCTCAAGAAGTTTTTATTTTCTTCATTTATAATTATTATTATTTCTTTCAGGGAATATGGGGAGGAATTGGCGGAGGAGGAATTCAAGCTATGGATGTAGGAAGAGAAGCAAGAGTAACAAGATACAGGGAGAAAAGGAGAACGAGACTCTTCTCCAAGAAAATAAGGTATGAGGTAAGGAAACTCAACGCTGAGAAAAGGCCTAGGATGAAGGGAAGATTCGTCAAAAGATCGCCATTTCCGACGACCGCCGCCGCCGGCGACGGCGGCGCTGGATGTGGGTTTGTGGCCTTTTCCCACTAAAAAAAAGGTGAGAGCTTTGGAGGTGAAGTTGACTGAAATTTACTGAATCTCGATCTGATAGCTCTTTTTGTGCAGTCTAATGGCTTTTTTTTTTCTTTTGGGTTTTGCGCTGTGGCAATTACTATGGACATGCAGCTAAGCGGCTGTGTATATGAGGAACTCTATTTTGTAAATTTTTGTTTTATTTTGGATGAAATAAGTTTTGAAAGAAATAAAGACTGGTGTGCATTGCGCTGTACATTTCCACTCTATTTAAGAGGCTATGATGCTTTGTCAAGGAATTACATAATTAAATTATTTATTTTTTTAATAAAGAGTAATTATCAATTGCATGTAGCATAATAAATTATTATCAATAAATTAACCTTACTCAATCATGTTATTAATGAGGATGACCTTGTCCTCAAAATTCTTGGGTGACTCAATAAGAATTACAAGGCTATTAGTTTTTTCATCCAAGTCAAATTCTCATACTAAATTAAGCTAAGAAACCCTACTATAACCACCACTTCAAACAACTTGTCAAGTCATCAACCCTCTTACAAACAACCAACCACTTTAAATTATTCCAAAAATAACTTCCTATACATTAACAAATGACAATTATGCCTCCAATAATGCCATTCATGACAATGATATCCCAGTTTCACCTACATGCTTATCATCCCATAGCCCAATTAAAAACAATCTCCTAAAACTCATATAGCATATTAGATTTGATATATAACTATAAGCATTCTAATAATGTGATGACACTTAGGAGAGAGTAGTCAAAAGTAGATAGTCAGCAAATTGTGCTTTGATGATCATAATCAGGAGACAGTAGTTAGACGGCGATCAAATAACAGTGATTGAATGTTGGCAATGATCATTAATGTTAATTATCAAGCATAACTATAAAGCTCTTTAAATATCTAAGCTCTCAATATGTTTAAGTTTAGGTCATCCCATTAAGTGAATAGAGTCATATTTATCATTTTTAAAGTGATGTTATAATTATTTTAGCCGAAGTTAAAAAAAAATGTTCTCATTAGATGATCTCTGTTGGTTTTTTTTTACCTTAAACTATTAATTCAATACTTGGCTCTCATATATTTTAATAATTAAGTGAACTTGAGTTTTATAAATTCTCATCATTGAAACACTCAATTTGATTATATACATATAAAAGTTAGAGATTGTTTGATCCTCCAATTAATATTCAAAAGTCTTCAAATATACTTTAAATACTTGATTGAGCTCGTTGGGCTCAGTCTGATTATTTTTAGCATCATTGAATTTATTTTATTGGGACATTCAATATCACTATGAAATTATTGACATTCAATTTTTGAAAATCTTTAATTTAAAAATTGCATCTCATAAATTATTAGAAAATTTACATACATAACATGCAATTCTTATGAATTTACATATCTAATACTTAGAACTTGATATATATAACTATAGCACATTTTATATGTTTGAAAAGGTGCATTTCACTTAAAAAAAAGTATTTTTTATATGTAATATTAAAGAATTTAGTATTATATATGTAAATATTAAAGTTTAGGTGTTATATATATATATAAGAATTGTGTGCTATGTATATAAACGTCCCTAAATTATTTGAGGGCATTTTTTAAAATAAGTATCGTTATAAACTTAATTAGGGAATTAAGTATCATTAAAAAAAATTTAGAAATAGGTATAGTCAATGAGTGGACTAAAGTAGCATCAAATGGCGTGGCTAATCTGGGTGTAATAGTACATTGCCTAATTAGTGGGTATAGATCACGTAATATCTAGTCAAAGCGATCAGAGCGTCTGATGGCGCGCAAGTGAGACTTAACTTGAGGAAATTTTTTTAACATGGGATTGGATATTACATCAAGGATTGACTTTAAGCTCTTATGTTTTTGCTTTAGGTTTGGATATTCCATTTGTGAGCTTTAAGCCCTTATCGTCAATTATGGAGTTCAACCTTACAGTCTACAGGTTTTCATTTAAATAGATCTAAAACTAAGTATATCAATGATTCATTACATAAATGAATATAAGTTCTACTATTCATTCCAAAAAGTAAGTACAAGTATTTACATAAATGGATGATCCATAAATAAAAATAAAATAGATAAGAATAAATGTAGTACAGACGTATAAATAGACTATCCTAAATAGCTAATGCCCTTCATTACATATAAATAAATCGCAGGTGTGGTGTGTGCGTGATGGGCGATCCGGTGATGGTGGCCCTTCAATGCAAGATCTTCGAAAGTCTGCTTAGGATAGTCCTGTGACGAGAAGATATGCGGCTGTGACTCATATGTAAGTTAGTATATAGAAGGACCTGGATCAACATATGTAGATGGACCTAGATCAGCATATGTAGATGGTCTTACACCCCAATCATGCTGTGGGACATCCTCCGTAGGCTCTGATCTGTAATGTGGGTCGCTGATATGTACATGCAATCACAAATCTCTGCATAACTCCTCATACCTATCTACAGCTCCCTATAGCTTGTGCTCATCTACATGGCCAAAGTACGGCTGGAAGATGTAATGAGTAGCTAAAATGTGCTCCGATAGCATGAAAAAATAGTGTGTGAAATTAGCCACAAGTAACATATTGAATTCAACTGAATACTTACGTTAACACTTACATATATACGCTCTATAGGTGCTCTGGGATAGTAAGTGGTTGGAGGATCTGTCGGGGCAGCTAGCAAGTAAAGAGAAACCCAAGATCTGAACCAGCACATATACTGATTGATAGCCACCAGCCTGTCCCCATCTTCATCTAAGTCCTCGACTAGGTAATCCCTCCGCATCTCCCAAGCGACAATGTGCACCTGGTGGTAATCAACCCAATCTATATCCGCTTTGTCTTGACCATCGACCCTTTGGAAACTAGGGTCAACTGGTGCCACATCTACTCTGGGTATGAGTCCAAACCATTGCAGCACTCAATCAAGTAGTTACTCCACCCTCTTTCAGCTGATCAGCGGGACTCGTGCAAACCATATATTAGAGCATGGTAAGCATGTACGTGATAGACGTAGCGTGATTTGCTTAGTGTACGGCTCCCAAATCACCTACACATATTAAAAATTATGTTAAATTAAAATATGCATTATAGAAATTTGAATCAAAATGTACTCTGTAAGTCCAACATACGTATGCAGCATGCCATCCAGCTCATTCCTATACAATGCGATGTTCGTCATTGGCATCTAGTGAACATATCTCTCGTTCCACCTATGTACACAACACATTTTAAATAAACATATACGCTAAAAATTTGAAAGTGCAAAAATTAAAATATACCTCAAACCAATGCTGAGACTGTCAATATCAGTCGAAAATGACACATGTACGGTCGGCCTCTCCACATAAAGATGCTCCTAAGACCATATCTGTAGATGGTGTAGGCAGCCAGCTATATTGGTCCTACTGGGCCTAGTAGACTCGTTGAGCTCTCTATAGAGGTGGGCCAGAACTGTTCCTCCTATAGACAATGAATCTAGAAGTGGAAGATACTATAGGTGGATCTTAGAACCTGATGTATCTGACAGTAAAAAATACCCAATAAGAAACAAAATATAGACACGCAGGTGCCTGAAGTACTTCTTAGTGCTCAGATGTGCATATGACTCTCTATAAAAATTCCACCTAAGCACCTCAATGGAATGCGTATGCAACGTCTGTGCGACCCATCCACGAAGGTTGATCGATGTGTGGTGGGTCATGGTATACCACGGTATATGGTGTCATCCCAAAGAACTTCATTCAGCAAATAGCCCATCTCTTCCCTCACCAATATCAATAAATAATAGGTGGCCCATCAACACATAATCCGTGATCATTGCCCGCGTCACGCGTCCTCTCATCTCACCAACAACTAGGTGGAAGGTATTGGTTTGTGTAGAACATCTCTCTAGCGGAGATGATGATCCGTGATGAAACGAAGCACCGTAAGCTGGCCTCTAGGCCACTAATGGATCTCCTGCAAGTGATGGGCCACTCCTTCAACATAAGCAAGTGTGAAACAGCCTCTAGAACAGTGCTCTGCAAAAAATAACATAATCAATCAATCATTAGTCAAACTAAAGGTTGTGCAGGTGTAACATAGAAACAAAAATTAAATAACACTTATAATATCAGGGTGGGCGGCTCTATGTCATCCACATAGGGAGGCTATGCTAGGAGGACCGTGGGTGTCTAACTATGGTGTCCTCCTAGCATGGCCCCAATCTAACGCTCTAACCAGTGGGCGTGCTCTCACTCATCAGTTGAAAGAAACAAATGCAGAGTCGTTTCAGCTTATAAATAATATAAGGGAAAATTACAATGTAAAGTAAGCCAAAAAAGAGTACTGCAACCTATATGGAAAGTCCTAAAAAAATGCACTAAACATATACATTGTCTGCTAATGTATCTACGACATACCTTCTACTATTAATATTGTGTGGGCACGATGACCTATAGTGGTCAACTGTATTGCATAGACTGTAGGTTCTACTAGTGCTAGCTCTGTTTTCATCCATTGTATTTTTGAACTAAGTGGTATGAGGTCTAACTGACCTTCTACGAAAATTGGGTGACTGTAATGCTATTAATCCATGCTCTACACTGTAAGATGGTCAAGCAAAGTGTGAAACTCATTTGAGTATGTGAGCTTATACAGATGCAGTGTGTAGTACTGTGACACACACGTTAGGTGGTTTAATCTTCTAAATCCTAGCGCAGCAATAACATGCGAGCATGACCAATGATATATAACTGTTTTATCGCAATTGCAGTTGCACAGGCCATTATCAAGCAAATCAACTCTAAATGATCGGCTTGACCTGTCAAACACCTGCATCTCCCGGTGGTTGATGTTCACCGGTTCAGGAAAATGTATGGCTTCCCTCTCAGTACGCTGTAACATTGTGGATACCCTTTGGATGTAAATAGATAAATTGGCCTTCTATTGATGAATTGTAGAGGTAAGTCTTTTCATGAACAATGCAACAAAATTATAATAAATATCAGTTATTAGAGCCTGAATAGACAAACCACATGCATGTTTCAGAACACCATTGAAATATTCAGATGCATTAGTCGTCATTGTACTGTAACGCATTCCACCATCATGTACAAGTGACCATTTAATATGGTCGCATTCCACATGCCATTTGTGAGCTTCTTTTTCACATTTTTAATATCTGCCATGAAATGATTAAACTCACCAATGTCGTCAGTGTTTCCTCCCATATACATCTTCTGGCATAGAAACTCAACATCACCAATTCCTAATCTACGTATCACTTTTTTAAAATTTTCACGAAGATGGCGCAAGCAATGTCTGTAAGCAGCCCATGGAAAAATTTCTCTACACCCACGTAGCAAACCAACATGTTTATCATATATAATGCATAAATCATGTCTAGATGACACTATAGGCAGTATATTATGTAAGCACATTAAGAATCACAACCAAGAATCAGTCGACTCATACTCCACAACAATAAAGGTAAGAGAAAACAAACCATTGTTTCCATCTATTCCAATAGCAGTAAGTAAAGTACCACAATACTTGCCTAATAAAAATATGTCATCTAAGCTGAGCACTAAGCGGCAGCTACCCCAGCCCATAATGGAAGGACCAAATGCCCAAAAAAGTCTTTGAAAGCGTTGTGTACTGCTAGACTAAATTTTGTAGACTATACCATGTAAAATAATTTTCATTGCTTCCATGTAAAGAGAATGAGTCTAAGGACTATTCAGTATCAAAGATTATTTTTATTGCCTTATGCCTAGTATCTCACGCCTTCATGTAGGAAACTTTGACATTAAACTTTGACTCCATTCTACCTATAATCTCCCTAGGTTTCAGATCAATTTGATGCCTGATCATAGGTATAATGAAATAAGCTATGAATTTGGAACTGCACTACCGATGACCGCCTACACTAACTGCATTGATACATCCGTGTTGTTCCCTAATTCTAGATATTCTTTAAGCACCCCATAACTGTCTGTTGTTGTTATAATGCAAATGTCAATTACATGATCTGGTAGGACTATCATGATGCACACATATAAATGTATAGTTCTTTTGGTTAGAGGTAACTATTTGGAATTGAACATTATTCACTATATACCACCCAATAACAGCAAACTGCAGACTCATTTTACTTGTAAAACACATTCTTTCGATAAGGTCACCTGGGATTTCAATATCGTCTATTAGGATATTTTCATTAGATGAACCATCAAAGTAAATATCATTGTCCCACTCTCTCGTAGTTTGACACATCTGTAAATACTCATTTGTAGACAGCATCTGACTTTCACTATCAATATTCCGGAGTTTATGATTTTTTAAAAGAGTATGACTGGCTACATTCCCAACCACAATAGCTTCTAACCCAAATTAACAATCATCATCACTGATATCTTGCTCAGACTCGCTACTTGAACCACTGCTCATAGTCTGATACTCATCATCGCCTGTAGCACTCTGAGGCACATGTGATTCCTCTGAATGATAAATAACATCATCGCTGCCACAAAACTCATAAGTAGGATGACAAATTTTGATATTAAATATTACAAGTATAAACAGGAAAAAGGTAGACAAGGTATTACCTGGGAATCAATTCATCAAAGCTGCTCTGTGTCGCCACAGGTGCAAGTGTGATGAAATCCTGTATATGCGTCGTTGGTATATCTACTGACCTTATTACCGAATCAGCTGATCTGGATGTAACATTAGCATTCTCTACTTCGACATACAACATTAATATTTGACGGGAAGCTTCATCCAATGTAACGTCGCAAACTTCATCGTCAGATATAACAGACGCTATAAATTCATTACCCATCGGATAACGACATGTAAGACTTATAGAGTGGCGATCTGAATCAATGTGCAATGACCTCATAATTCGTTGTTTCAATTTGTAAGGTCTTTGTCGTGAGAATCTTAACTGACGATTCGACCTCCCACATAAAGTGAACGCTTATCGATACTTAGTTCGCCTCCATAGAAAAGGATTAGCGAAATAAATTCTCTACTCATTCCTCAAATAACTGGAGAATAACCAATCATATTAGTATTTCCTAAATCTAAAAAAATATTGCGTGTCCAATTTTATTTGTAGAACATACTACATAAATCAAAAGAAATTTAAATTAATTGACACGTTATATGAACGCCGCCATCTAAGGTGACTATCTCTACAAGTAATGGGGCTCTAAGCTTATAGGCCAACTGCAACTACTCAAACCCAACTCATACCATTCAAAAATATGTCGTAGTCACTTATAATAGTGTGCTCGACATATTATAACCTAAAATTACAAATAAATCACTTGAATCACAACACTAACATAAACTTACAAATCAAATATAACTACAAAATTCTAACCATACAGCTCTATGCTATAGAACAAGTAATCTACTAATTTATAAATGAGAAAAAAATAGGGATTTACCGTGTGTTTATGAAGAACGACGGGAATGTGCGCGAAAAAATTGTAGAATCCGTCACAGAAAACTTCCCTGAACGGAACAGAGCCGTCAGAATCGTCGCCGGAAGCTAATGTTGGGTTCCAAGGGCTCTTAAATGGAGAGGGAAGTCGTCAAACGTCGTAGACGCGGTTGTCGGGGAAGAAAACGAGCTGGATTTGGCTAGAAAGGGAAGATGGAATAATGCTGGCGGTTGGAGCAATGCCGACGGCTGCCGGGAAGCTTGGAGATGAAGTTGAGCGTCCTCGGAAGGGGGAAAACGGTGGGCGGCTCGCGTGGAGGCATCGAGCAGCGACCGAGGTGGATCGGATTAGAGGAAAGAATAAAGTCGGTCGATCGATCCTTTAACTCCTATCATTTCTTAAGTGGCGGCAAACTTAATTGACTTTATGTGACAACTTTTCGTCGCGTCGGATTGATACACTCTTTACTTAGACTATACCTATTTCTAAATTTTTTTTTATGATACTGAATTTCCTAATTAAGTTTATGACGATCCTTATTTTAAAAAAATTCTCATTATTTGATAATATATCAATAATAAAAGTAAAAGTTAACATTTAATGAACTTGAAAAGACTTTAATTAAACTTGTTAATTAGATTTACTATATATTTTTATTATTACAATTTCAAAACATAAATTAGTTGATCGGGTCAAAACACCAAATGCACATTATTAATCCCTTTGCCAATTGGCATCATAATCTACGTGGTGATTCAAGTCCATCTAACCGTCATCCATGCGTCCACCTCAGCACCTTCCCTGGTCTACACGACAGAACCTTCTCAGCCGGCAATTCCACGGCCCTCTTTTCTCCAATCTACTACACACGAAACACCCGAATTCAACCCATCATCTATTCACAACTCACTACTAATGCAACGCGTTGAAGCTTCATCGATCATTTTGCCTGTTCCCTGTTTTGCTTGTCAGTGGCTGTCATCCATAACTTTCTTTTCTCTGCTCGCCTGCTGGACGGGGAGGCCAGCACTAGCCGACCGCAAAGAGCTGTGCTGCTTCAACCTTGTATTTAACTAATATTAACAATGATTAATTAAGATTCTTCTAAACTCCTGATTAAGAAAAGATTTTAGTCTAAGCAAAACTCTATGAATAATCTTTTCCATAAATAATTAATTTTTTAATGCAGACTTAATTGACAAACAACAAACATAATTATAATTTAATTTTGCTTGATAAAAAAAAGTTCAATGTATGACGATCATTTAAATACACTCTATAATAATGAAGCTTATAAATGGACACATGAATATTTATTTTAAATAATAAATTTTAATTTATAAAAATATTTTACATGGAATGATTTAAATCAAGTCTTCTTTTCTTTTTTTTTTTTTTTAAATTAATAGTTTAATAGCTTGTTAACATTAACTTTATTTTTATTTGATGTTTATTGTTTTTATTTTTTTTCTTAAAATTAATTTTTTTTTAACTTCAAATTAGTAATTTATGATATTATGTGACTGTTTTTTTTCTTAAATTAAGTTTCTTATTTAATAAATTTAAAATTATTTTAATTGTATGACCAATAAAATAAACTTACTATTTATTTATTCAAGTAGTAAATTATGATATTTAAATATATTTTTTAAAAATGTGAATATGATGTCACGTTAAATACATATCGAAATCATATATTTTTAATCTGGGTGATATAATAGAATCTATGATTTAGAGATTGAAAAAGAAAATTATTTAATGCAGATTTCCGATAACATATTTTCAATAATTAAAAAATATGACGTAAAGATTGCCCTGAGAATGTCCACGTGGCAACAGTATATTTTCAGGTATTTGGCTGGTCAAATAATGGGTCTCTGAAGAAAGTTCTCTCGGCTCAAATCTCGTCGTGCAGGATCGAAGCCAGCTTCATCGTTCAGCTTTGTTTATTTGTCCTTTCACTCTCTTCTTCTTCTTCTTCCTCGCCTCTTTTTTAAAGTGTTTTATCTATATGCTCTTCTCCTCTCCGCAGCCACAAGTTGCATCCGATGGCATCCGCACAAGTGGCCGCGCGCACTGCCGAAGCGCTTCTCACCCTCGTGCACGAGCTCGGTGTCATGGCCGCCGACGTAGGCGCTGGGGGATCGATGGCTGTGGAATCCGTCCGCCTCGCACGCAGGGCTTCTCTTCTGGTTCACCTACTAGAAGAAATTCGAGATTTTGCTGGGCGGAATAGCGCCGAGGCGCCTTCGTCCTCTTCCCCCGCGGCGAAGTTGCCATGGTCGTGCATTTCCGAAGTATTTGTCGCGCTACAGGCAGTGAAGAGGTTTCTTATTCTCCACAAAGGAAAGAGTTTTGGCGAGAATTCCGTTGTGGTGAGTTCTGATCGACGACCTACTTGTTGGGGATTTCATTTGTGTAGATTATGGGTTTGTTGGTTTGCTCGTGAGACTCTTGTTGTTTACTGTCAGTAATTGTTTAAGTTTCTTTCTCCGAAATTTCAGTGCTTCCCATCTTCAAGCTCTGTTTCTCTAATTTTTTTGGGTGATATTGAAAAATTCTGCTATTTTCTTGCAAATTTGAATGAGATTAGTGCAATGGAGGAACCTGGGATTCTGGATTCGACCAGCCTTGACCTTCTCTAACAGGTTTTGATCGAGGTTCAACTTGTTGGGGTTTTCGTTTACGCAGATTATTTAGGTTTGTTGAATTGCTTGTGATACTCTGATTCTTTATTCGATATATTTCTATCCAATGAGCTAGAGAAGGTCTTTTGTTGGTATTTGCATGATAAAAATAAATCATTTGTCCAATGTTCAGCTCCTTTCTCCGTCAAATTTCACTGCTTCCCAGCATTAAGCTCTGTTTTAGTCTATTTTTTTAAGTAATTTGAGGAATTCTGCTATTTTCTTGTAGGTTTTATTGAAGAATTTGGGATTCTGGATTAGATTATCATTTTTTAAATTTTTTTAAAGAATTTACATCATTGATTTGAATCCTATTCTACTTTTTTCAATGAACAGAATCTTGTTATTCATATATATTGTTATTTGCCACTGGAAATCATACTGATTAGCCTCAACTCTTGTTGACAAAGGAATCAAACTGCAAAAATACAACAATCCAATACCAGTACGTCGCTTGGCAGCTGGAGAAGGCTCTAGGGAACATATCATACGATTACTTCAAAATACCTGATGAAGTCCAGGAAGAGGTATAATCATATTTTATTTTAATTTTTATTCCTATTTTTTCCTCTTTTTATCTTAGAAATTATAATTTCTTCAGCTTATGAAGTCTGGTATATTGCTTTCTCTAGGTTGAATTGGTGCGTGCACAGCTAAGAAGAGAAACTGAGAAGGCTGGAACTGTGAATCTGAACATATTTCAAGAAATTTTCAGCTTGTTGTCCTCTTCCAATGCCAAAGCTCTTAAACGGCAATCTCAATTTAAGCTGGAAGAAGTAAAATATGAGCCTGCTAGCAGTGTTGATCAGGATCTCTTAGACATAGTTATACTTGTTGCCAAAGTCTGTGGTAAATCAAGGCATCATGCTCAGAGAATGGCATCCAATCTGATTGAAAGACTCAGAAAATCTGGTGTTGTTGATCTCAATGGTAGTGTAAAAGCTGAGAACCAGTCATGGGAGTCTGGAAGGAGCGTGACGGAAGAGAATGAATCTGATTCTCCGGTGATTCCGGAGGATTTCCGGTGTCCAATTTCTCTGGAACTCATGAGAGATCCAGTTATTGTTTCCACAGGACAGGTACTTTTAAGCACTTAATCATTCATCATTGTGTTTCCATTAGGTTTGGTGTGTCATATGAGCGCTCTTTTATTGAGAGGTGGATTAACTTTTAATGAACATGTAAGGTTGATTCTTGCAGACATATGAGCGCTCTTTTATTCAGAGGTGGATTAACTGTGGTAACAGAACATGTCCTAAGACTCAGCAGATGCTCCAAAACCTTAATTTGACTCCTAACTACGTCCTGCGAAGCCTAATCATGCAGTGGTGTGAGGTTAACATGATCGAACAACCATCCCGATCGATCGGTAGGACCAAAAGTGACGGTTCGCTCTACGAGATCATCGGCGAAGGCTCTTTGATTAAGCCTTTAGTTTCTAAACTCACAAGTAGGTTCCTGGAGGATCGAAAGTCTGCTGCGGCTGAAATCCGCTTGCTCACAAAAGCCAGCATGAACAACAGAATGATGCTGTCAGAAGCTGGAGCAATTCCTGCTCTTGTTAATCTCTTGCGCTCAGATGACCGGAAGACTCAGGAACATGCAGTGACATCCCTTCTCAACCTCTCCATATATGATCAGAACAAAGAAGTGATAATCCTTGCAGGCGCCATTATTCCAATTGTTGAAGTTCTCAAGTGTGGAAACATGGAGGCCAGAGAGAATGCAGCAGCTGCAATATTTAGTTTATCACTGATTGATGAGAACAAGATAAGCATCGGTGCGACGCCCGGAGCCATAGAGGCACTGATAAAGTTGCTGGAGACTGGAAGCCCCAGGGGGAAGAAGGATGCTGCTTCTGCTTTGATCAATCTGTGCATCTATCATGGAAACAAGCCGAGTGCAATAAGATCTGGAATAGTAACGCCTTTACTTCTCATGCTCAAGGATTCTGAAACTAGCCATATGGTGGATGAAACACTGACCATTCTATCTCTTCTTGTAAGCCATGAAGAAGGAAAGGAAGCTATAACGAATGCGAATGCGATCCCGATTCTGATCGATCTTCTAAGAACAGGAAAGGAACGAGACAAGGAGAATGCAGCGTCGATACTGCTCGGGATTTGCCAGAAGAACAGCAGGAACCTTGCTTGTATGGGGAGGCTGGGTGCTGTTGTTCCTCTTGCAGAGGTTGCCAAGAGTGGCACAGAAAGAGCAAAGCGCAAGTCTGCTTGTCTTCTGGAGCTGCTGCAGAGAATGCACATTCACTGACCTTTTTTTGCCATTTTGTGTGCTGAAAGAGGAGCTGCAATTCATGTCTTCTGCTGTGGTAAAGCAGTTGATTGTAAGTTCATATTGTCTTACCAATTTTTTTCATTCTTTGAGAAGATGCATATGGTTTCCATTCATCGATAATCTCTTGACAAGAACTCAATGCTTTAATGCTTTAAGGCTCTTATTTTCACGATGGAAGCTATCTTTCATATTTCATGTTTATTATATTGTATTAAATTGCTCTTCAATTAATACAGGGGTATATCTTATAATATAGAATTTTATTTTCCCTTGCCTGCAGCTCGCTATAAGGCTTTATTATTGGCACGACACAATAGAGAACTCTATATAAAGAGTTTAATGCTAATGTCTCGTGATGATTATGGCTGATCCGAAGTTGGCTCGAGATATTTTCGAGCGGTTCATGGCTCGAATTATTCGATTTCGAGTCAGCTCGGCTCGTTTTCTAATCGATTTTGATTTTGATTTTGAGCCGGCTTTAATTGAACATTTTAAACTTTTTTTGACTTGAATTTGAATGTAGTTGACTCATTTGAAAGAGTAGTTTGAATTTATTAAAAATGATTATGAAATTATTTTTAAAAAGTTAAATTAAATGCATAAAATGAAAAAAAAAAGATTTTTCAAAAAATAATATTTATACTTATAAATATATTATATTTGTTATAAAAGATTATAAGTTATAGTTCTATATATTTAGTTTTAAGAATAATTTTATTATTATAAATTTAAAAGTATTATATATAAATTTAGATGTTTTTAATAATAGATAAATTCGATCCAATTTATGTTTGGCTCGAGATCGGTTCGAAAAAAAGTTCGATCCAAATCTTTGACGTATAGCTCGACTGAATGTAATTAATTTGATCTCGATCCGATCTAAATTATGATTTAATTTTTGAGTGATCTTTGATTTTTAAGTTAAACTAATAGTCTTAGTGATGATATGAGATTATTCTATAAATAGAAAATTTTAAATAGAAAAATTATTATATATTGGCTTAAACTTAATAAATTTTTTATGTTATTTTTTTATATTTTTAAATGATTGAAATATCCCTCTTAACCAGATAGTTTATAATTTTAATGATTTTAAAAGCAAATTATAATATAATATTCAAATTGAAATGTATTTAATATAAAAAATAAAATATTGATGATAAATATATTTTTTAATTCAGCGGAGATAATAAGGGAACGTTTACTCAAGGAGCACACGGCCATTACTTATTTTTTAATTCAGATAATTAAACAATTTTAAATATTTTCTTAATATGATTGTATAAATGAATATATTTGAATATTAATTTACTAATTTATTTGTGTTTGCAAATATCATATTTTTTTAATTTATATTTAAAAATTGCTAATATTATTTTAATAACAATTTATTAAATATAGCTTTAGACAGCACGAACTGATAAAGTCAAACCAATATTAAGACAGATTAAAATGGTGTTGATTTTCTCTTTCATCAAATTTATATATAATTATATTAAAAAATATATGAAGCTACTGTATTATATTAATTAGTTGAATGAATGAGAGAAAAATAATCGAATTTGAAATAAAAGTTAAAAGTTATGGCTGTTTTATTTTGAAAATCTTTCAAAAACTTATCCTAGAATATTTTAATGTAATTTTTGATGAGAATGGTTTTGAACATTACTAATTTTTTTAAATAAGATTCATATAATTTTCTAATATATTACTAATAAAAATTTAATAATTTTAATTTCTTTTTAATTGAAATTATATGAAAATATTATATATATATATATAGAGAGAGAGAGAGAGAGAGAGAGAGAGAGAGAGAGAGAGAGAAATGCAGTTTCTTTTTCCATTACAAGATAATTCTCGAAGATATTATTTTAAAAGATTTCAAATAATTATTTTATAAATTTTAACAGAAAAAATCCTAAAATTTAAATTAAATATTTTTCACTTATGATATAATTTTATTTCAAAAGCTATAGAGAAATAACAGCTCATTAAAGTATGCTGTATTAGAAATAGAAGTACTTTAAAAAGGCTCGTTAGTGTTTCAATGATAATAGAGATTGTCTTTGCATTGCCAAAAAAATAATAATAATAATAAAAAAAAAAAATAAAATAAAATCCTAATTATCAACGAAATTTTGAAATTACTGTGATAATAGAAAATATTTTTTGAAATTATTGTGATATTATTAATATTTACTCTTTTAAAAAACAGTAATTTTTTATAACTATCACAAATTAATAAATATAATCTTAAAGATTTGCTTCTCATCATAAAAATTTTAGAAAATAGGAAATACTATTTATAATAGTGATTGAAAAAAATAAAAAAGGCAGCTTAGTGTTTCAGATTTAAGGCAATAGTTATTGTACTCTAATGATGTATGATTAATTCATGGATTAATAATGCATTATTATTGACAAACGGTTATTTTTTTAATATTTGAGCATCAAAGTTAAACATAAAAAGTTTAGTTTTTGTGTTGGAATATTTGCTAGTTATTTAAATTTTAATTTTATTTAAATAATCATAAGCTTAATATTAATATTTAAATAATTTTTTTAATTTAATCAAATATGAACTACTTTTAGTTAACATTTAAATTAATGTATAGTAAAATTAATTAATTTAATAATTTTAATTTTTTTGATTGAAATTATATACGTTAGGCATATAAAATAATTAAATAATATATCATAAAAATATTAATTTTATGTATTTTTATTTAATAATTCAAATAATTAAACAAATTTAAATATTATTTTAATCTGATCGTATTAAAGAAAATGCTTGAATATTAATTTACTAATTTAATTGTGCTTCAAAATATCGTATTTTTAAATTTATATTTTCTGAGAACTGTTTGAGTTCAGTTTTATAGTATATTATTAGCAGTTATTATTGAAATATATGTCTCACCAAAATAATATGAATTATAAATTTCCATATATTTGATAAATTAAGGAGAGACTGAAAAATTAAAAATCACATTTAATTATCTTAAATAATACTATTTATTTACGATACATTTTTAACTAAAAAGATTTTATTTAGTAATTGCTACTATTATTTTAATAACATTCAAGAACTGATCAAGTCAAATCAATATGAACAGAGTTAATATTCTCTTCCATAAAATTTATATATAATTATGTTCTTAAACAACAATTTTATTATATTAATTAGCTGAATTAATTAGAGAAAAAAAATAATCCAATTTGCAATAAAAGTTAAAAGTTTATGGCTGTCTGATTTTGTTTGCTAATAAAATTTTAAAATTAGGAAGATATACATGCATTAATACATATCACACAATTTTTATGTATTTATATATCTAATATTTTATGTTTTGTATATATATATATATAATACATTATCTTAGGGATGAAAAAATATACTTCAATTTAAAAAATTATTGATAGTAATATTTCAAATATGATATTAAAATATAGGCGATATTCATATAGAAAATTTTTGATGTTAGATATGTAAATAAATAAAAATATATATAATATGTATGAAAATCCATCAAATAATTATCGAGAATATTTTAATGTAAATTTTGATGAGAAGAACTTGAACATTATTAAAAAAATTTAAATAAGATTCATATATATATATATATATATATATATATATATATATATATATATATGTATCACTGATAAAAAAATTAATATTAAAAAAAATTAATTGAAATTATTTGAAAATATTATATAAAATTTTCAATCAGGATATAGAAAAAAATCGTAACCCAAGCTTCTGACACAGAAGTAAATCATAAGTGCAATACATTTAACAAACATAATCAACTATTTTATAAAAATTGATATATTTATAAAAAAAATACAGCTTCTTTTTCCATTACACTCTTACTTAGGTAATTTATAATTTTTTAAAAACAACTACTTTATATTTTTATTTTATTTTATTTATGTTTAGTTTCATAATAAAATACATTTGGTGGTTATTGTTAATTTTTAAAATATTCAAAACATTTTAAAATTATTTTGAATGTTTTTTAAAATAATGTTATTTAATCAAATATGATCTATTTTAACTTTTAAAATTAATGCCTAATTAAAATTAATAAGTTTATAATTTTAAATTTTGATTGAAAATATATACATTAGGCATATAAAATAATTAAATAATATATCATAAAAATATTAATTTTTTGTATTTTTATTAAAAATTTAGTATTATTATATAAATTATATTATATTATATTATACTATTTAATTATTTAAACTTTTTTCCACCCTTTTACAACTTTTTTTTTTCTAATCTTATCAGTTTTATTTTTAAATGATTGAGTATCACTCTTAAATAATTTATAATTTTAATGATTTTTAAAGCACATTAGAATATAATATTTAAATTAAAATATATTTAATATTTAAAATAAAATATTGATGGCGTTCACGTAGAGCATGCAAATTTAGCAGAGATACGGCCATATCATTTTTTATTCATATGATTAAACAGTTTTAAGTATTTTATTTTAATCTGAGCGTATTAAAGAAAATGCTTGAATATTAATTTACTAAATTAATTGTGCTTGAAAATATCGTATTTTAAAATTTATATTTTCTTATAACTGTTGAGTTCAGTTTTATAATATATTATTAGCAGTTATTAATGAAATATATGTCTCACCAAATAATATGAATTCTAAATTGCTATAAATTTGATAAATTAAGGAGAGACTGAAAAATTAAAAATCACATTTAATCAACTTAAATAATAATATTTATTTACGATACATTTTAAACCAAAAAAATATTTTAAAATTGATACTATTATTTTAATAACATTTAATTAAATATTGCTTTAGACAGCAAGTCACAGCATGAACTGATCAAGTCAAGCCAATATGAACAGATATTAAGACAGAGAATTACCATTTTATTGGTTCAAATTTTCTCTTTCATTAAATTTATATAAAATTATATTTGAAAAAGAAAATTTTATTTTATTAAAATTAAATGATAATTTATTACTTAATAGGATGTTAAATGTGAAGTCAAATTAAATGTGGAGTCAAATTTCACATATTTTTTCTTTTTGTTAAAATTAGGTAGCTACCAAAATTAAATCGTTTCATACTTGAAATTCAAAATTGGTAGCTAGATGGTCAATTAAAAATATTTCTCCTCCAAACATATCTCATTCATCTTAGCCTATAAAAAGGGAGGAAATCTATGGTAGGAGGCATCCCAAAATTTGTATATTCTCTTAAGCTCATTATAAGAAAGAAATATAGTGAGATCCTAGTGCGATCGTGGACATAGGCAAGATGCCGAACCACGTAAGTCTTATTGTGTTCTTTTTTTGTGTGTGTGAGATTGTGCTCTTTACTTCTCTTTCTCTCTTTCTCATCTTCTAAACTCCCAACAACTTGTATCAGAGCGAGGTCTTGCTAAAACGAGAAAGAGATGGCTGACGAGGGGAAGGTTCGAATTGATAAGTTCGATGGCAAGGACTTCAATTTCTAGAAGAAGTAGATAGAGGACTATCTGTACCAGAAGAAGCTGCATGAACCTTTTTTAGGTCAGAAGCAAGAGAAGATGAGCCCAGAAGAGTGGGAGTTGCTAGATCGCCAGATACTAGGTGTGATTCTCTTGACATTGGTGAAAAATATTACTTTCAACATTATCAATGAGAAGATGACGACCGAATTGATAAAAGCTCTGTCCAAGATGTATGAGAAGCCATCAGCATCAAATAAGATATTTTTAATGCATTATTTATTTAATTTAAAAATGAGAGAAGGTGCATCTATTGCTGACCACATCAACGAGTTTAATGTGATTACTACTCAATTGAGCTCCATAGATATTGCATTCGATGATGAGATCAAAGCACTGATATTATTGTCGTCTCTGCCCGAGAGTTAGTCTACAAGGGTGACTGCAGTAAGTAGTTTATCGGGTAGCATCAAATTAAAGCTAAATGATATCCGAGACTTGATTCTAAGTGAGAATATTCATAGAAGATAGTCTAAAAAATGTTCTATCTCAGGTTTTACTATTAGCATTAAGAGTAGAGGGAGGAGCCATAGTAGAAGATAGAATCAAGAAAGATCAAAGTCTAGAGGTAAGTCCAAGAATCATAAGGATATTGTCTATTAAGATTGTCATAAAAAAAGACATTTCTCAAATTAGTGCAAAGCACCTAAAAAGAAAAAAAAATCAGCAATAAGATGAAGAGTCCACAAACTCGCTAATTGAAGATGACTTTGAAGCACTAGTATGTTGTGTTGAAAGTCCCACTAAGTCTTGGATTCTTGACTCAAGTGCGTCATTCTATTCCACCCTTTGTCGTGAATTACTATATAACTATATTGTAGAAAAATTTGGTAAAGTATATCTTACAGATGATGAGCCGTTGAATATTATTAGAAAAAGAGAAGTCCAAATCAAAATTGGAAATTAAGGAAAGTGAGTCTTACAGGAGGTAAGACATGTTTTAGGCCTCAAGAGAAACTTGATATCAATGAGCCAAATCGATAATTGTGGATACACCATAGTGTTTGGTGATGGATCATGGAAGGTATTTAAAGAAACATTGGTCATGGCTAGAAGCAAAAAAGATAGAAACATTATACATGACCTCAGAGGATAAAAACCCAGTGGTCGTTGTTGATAGTGGGAGCTCAGTATTATGGCATCAAAGACCTGGACACATGAGTGAGAAGGGAATGAAGATTATGGCATCAAAGGGAGAGCTTTCATAACTAAAGTCTGTGAACTTGGAGCTGTACGAGAATTGTGTTTTCGACAAGCAGAAAAAGGTCAGTTTATTTTGAAAAACTAAAGGACTTCTAAATCTGAAAAGCTTGAATTAGTACACTCTGATGTTTGAGGACTAGCTCCTGTTCGATCCCTTAGTGGCTCATTATATTGCGTCACATTCATTGATGACTCGACAAAGAAGGTATGGGTTTATTTTTGAAAAATAAATCTGATGTATTTTTTACTTTCAAGAAGTGAAAACTCAAACAAGACTAAAAGCCAAGTGTTTAAAATTCGACAATTTTGGCGAGTACGATAGCAGTGAATTCAAGGCTTATTATTAAGAACACAAAATTCGTATGTTAAAAACTGTTCCATGAATGCCATAACATAATGGCACTACCGAAAAAATGAATAAAACTCTGAATGAGCATACTAGGAGTATGAGATTGCATTCTGGCTTGCCCAGGACATTTTGGGTGGATGCAGTCAACACAGCAGCCTACTTATACAATAAAGAACCATCTGTTCCATTGGGTTTCAAAATCCTCGAGGAAAAGTGGAGTGGAAAAGAGGTACGACTTTCACATTTAAAAGTTAATGGTTGTATTTCATATGTGCACAATGATTCTGAATCCAGAGCTAAGCTTGATGCAAAAGCAAAGGAGTGTTACTTCATTGGATCTGGCTCAGACTATTTAGGTTACTGATTTTAGGATGACTAAAATAAAAAAGTCATAAGAGCCAAAGATGTAATATTTGATGAACACAAGCTATATAAGAATAGATCAGAAATAACTACGAAGCATGAAGAAGTCATCCTTGATGATATCAGCATTAAAAATACAGATAAACACTCAAAATATTCTAGTTTTGATACAAAAGCTCATATACAAGAGGCTCAAGAGCCATCTACTCTTATGACATTGAGGATATATCTAATTCAGGCCCACATAAAGGTATTCTTTATCTTTATATTATCTATTATTGACAGATAATGGAGAGCCAGAGCACTACTTGGAAGCATTGCAGGCGAGAGATTCAATATAGTGGGAGAAAGCTATGAAAGAAGAGATGAACTCTCTGGAGAAGAACATAACATGGACATTAGACCTATTACCCAAATGCAAGAAAATATTGCAGAATAAGTTGGTGTATAGAGTGACATAAGAGTTTGATGGGAATATATAAGGTTAGATTGGTGGTTAAAGGATTTCAGAAACTATGCGGAATCGATTACACATATGTGTTCTCACTAGTGGTAAAGATGATTACCATCAGAATGGTCTTAAGTATTATTGCAGCTAAAGACTTATATCTGGAACAGCTAGATGTGAAGACTGCTTTTCTTCATGGAGATCTTGAGGAAGAGATCTATATGAAACAACCAGAAGGGTTTGTTATTTTAAGAAAAGAAAATTTAGTGTGCAAGCTTTAAAAGAGCTTATATGAGCTGAAGTATGCATTGAGACAGTGGTATAAACAAATTTGAAGACTTCATGTGTAAGAATGGGTTCATTAGATGTGAGATGGCTCATTACTGCTTCATCAAGCAGTTAAACAAGTCATACATTATTTTGTTGATTTATGTTGATGATATGCTGGTTGCAGGAGCAAGCATAACATAAATTAATAAGTTAAAAAAAATAACTATCAAAGAAGTTTGAAATGAAAGACTTGGGAGCAAAAAAACATATCTTTGGCATGAGGATTACTTAGGATAAATCTAAAGGGACCTTAGAGTTATCCCAAAAGAAGTGCGTCTAGAAGATTTTGAATCGATTCAATGTTCAGAATGTGAAGCTAAGAGAGACTCCTTTGGGTAGTTATTTCAGACTATCTAAAAAGCAGTCTCCAAAATCTGATGAAGAGCGGGAACACATGGAGAAGGTACCATATGCATCTGCAGTTATCAGTTTAATGTATGCTATGTTATGTATCACACCAAATATAGCTCATGCAGTAGGAGTTGTGGGTAGATTTATGTCTAACATAGGAGAGTAGCATTGGGAAACCGTGAAGTGGTTCCTAAGATACTTAAAAGGTACTTCAAATATAGCTCTTTAATTTAGAAAAAAATTCTACAATGAAACTCAGATACTGACCTGGGAGAAGATTTAGATGGTCGTAAGAGCACATCAGGTTATGTGTTCACACTTGGAGGAACTGTAATTTGTTGGATGTCTAGATTGCAGAAGAGTGTATCACTATCCACCACTAAAGCCAATTATATGATAGTTTCAGAAGCAGACAAAGAGATCATATGGCTAAATAATTTTCTGCAAGAATTAGAAAAAGAGCAAACTAGTAGCACCATCTTCAGTGACAGTCAGAGCGCCATCCATCTAGTAAAGAATCTAATTTTTCATGTAATGACAAAACACATACAACTACGATATCATCATATCAGATGACTAATTGGTGATAGAACTCTATAACTGGAGAAGATTCATGAAATAAAGAATCCTGTAGATATGTTCACCAAGATGGTGAGCATCTCAAAACTGAGGATATGCATGACTTCAGTTGGCCTCCATAAATTATGATGATAGAGGCACCACATTATAAGTATTGGTGGATCTGCATGACAGAATATATTGAGAGAATTGTTCAAACATAATATATATATTTTTACTCCAAGTGGGAGATTATTAAATGTATAGTCAAATTCCACATATTTTTTCTTTTTGTCAAAGTTAGGTAGCCACCAAAATTGAATTATTTCACATATGAAATTCAAAATTGGTGGCTAGATGGTCAATTAAAATTATTTCTCCTCCAAACCTACCCCATTAATTTTTGCCTATAAAAGGGGAGGAAATCCATGGGAGGATTCCAAAATTTGTATCTTATCCTAAGCTCATTGTAAGAAAAAAAATATAGTGAGATCTTAGTGCGGAAGTGGACTCAAGCAAGATGCCGAACCATGTAAATCTTCTTGTGTTTTTTTTCTATGTGTGTGAGATTATGTTATTTACTTCGCTCCCTCTCTTTCTCCTCTTCTAGACTCCCAACATGGATATAATAAATTAGAATGATTCATATAGCTAATCCCATGTAATGATATAAAGGCTTTTTATAGTTGTATATTTAAAAAATATGAAGTTGCTATATGATGTACTAATATAACAATTTTATTTTATTAATTAGTTGATGAAATCAGATAGAAAAAATAATCCAATTTGCAAGAAAAGTATATATATATAATTTTCTTAAGGATGAAGAGATGCAATTCACTTTAAAAATATTAATAATAGTGATAATTTAGATGTGATATTAAAAATTTAGGTGTTGTTTAGATAGAGATAATTTTTTGATATATAAGTGTTATTTATATAATTATAAAAATTTGATATATCACTATAAAAAATTTAATAATTTTAACATTTTTAATTAAAATTATATTAGAATAATATATATATATATATATATATATATATATATATATATATATATATATATATATATATATATATATATATATATATATATATATATATATATATATATATCAATCAGAATATAGAAAAAAAATTGTAGATCATAAGTGCAATACATTTAATCAAAATAATTAAGTTTTTAATAAAAATGATATATTTATAAAAAAAACAGTTTCTTTTTGCCATTACATGATAATATAGCTCGTAGATATTATTTTTAAAGATATCAATTAATTATCTTATAAAATTTTACAGAAAAAATTTCCTAAAATCTTAGTTCAATATTTTTCATTTATGATATAATTTCATTTCAAAAGCTCCAATGAAATAACACCTCATTAAAATATGCTCATAGAAATAGAAGAAAGTACATAAAAAGGCTCGTTAGTGTTTGAATGATAATAGAATTTGTCTTTAATTTTGTCAAAAAAAAAATAATCTAATTTATCAGTGATATTTTGTTAGATTTAAGATATATTATGAGCAGCTGTAATTTTTTATAAAGCTGATTATAAAATTATTTAAAAGATAAAACTTATTAAAAACTATTGTGGGTGATAAAAATTTTTATTTTTATTTTTTGAAAAATTGAAATAACAATTTTCTGATAGTCACTATATTATAATAATTTTTATTCTCAAAAATTAACTTTTCAACATAATTATTTTAAAAAAATAGCTAAAATGTCATTAGTAAAAAGTAGCTATTTTTATTTTCTATTCAAAACACACCTTTAAAGATCATTTGTAGCAATCATAATTTCTTAAAGTGATTATAGAATTATTGAGATTTTTTTTTGAAATTATTGTGATATTATTAATATCTATTCTTTTTAAAAAATAATTAATCATCCACACATTAATAAATATAATCTTAAAGATTAACTTCTCATCATAAAAAAACTAAAACAATAGAAAACAATAGCCAAATAATAATATAATAGTAATTAAAAAATATATAAAAAGCGGCTTAGTGTTTCTGATTTATAGTAAATGATTAATTTATGGATTAATAATACATTATTATGGACAAATAATTTTTTTTTAATATTTAAACATCTTAAAAAATAACTTGTTAATGAGGTGCAAAGCTTTTATTTGAAATTCTTTCAATTCACTACTAATTTAAGTCTTTTAAATGATCTGTTTGAAATCGTTATAATTGTATAAAAAATAATAATTAAAATATTATATAAGAATTGCTATTTGAAAAAGCTATTATAAATATATAATTATTTTTTATTTTATAAAAAATCAAATTATAACTTTTTAATTATCATCATAGATAATCATTTAATATTAAAAAAAATAATATTTTCATCATAAAATTTTCAAAACATAAAAGATACTATGTTGCATTCCGCACCACCATCGCAACCTCAAACTGTGCCATAAACTGAGTGTTATACACAACTTTGTATAGCACAAAAGCATAAATCAGCTATTTTTTTTTTGGGAAAACAAGTCATTTATAGAATTAATATATACTAAATAAATTTGAATACTGCAAATAATTTTTTTTTACAAATTCTACGAATTATATGCTTGGTTCAAATAATTCAATACTTGAATATGAAACAATTAATTAGAGAAAAAAATTATTTAATATTATCAATTTAAATCATATATTTTACTATTTAGTTGTTTTAAATTTAGACTAAATACTTATCTTTACAAATTTCAAAATTGAAGCCGAATATTTTTTTCTCAACTCAATTTTAAATCAAAATAAATGAGGAGAGTTTGGCTGAAGGTATAAATTCAAAATTTCTTTCTTTCATATGCATAAATAATTTTTTTTAATTTTAATAATAAACTTATAGTAAATATAATGATATTAAAATGAATATTAATATGATTTATATCAAAATATTTTGACAAAAATTTTAGATATGAATTAAGGAGTAGTCCTATCCTAATGATACTCAAAATAATTTTCAATATTCTAAAATAATTGTATTACTAATGATCGCCAATGGCCGTAACCTATTATCACCATCTTTTATTATCTATTATGGTCATTATCACATAAAAATTTAAAAAATATTTTTTATTATTTCAAAATTTTTATCTTATTTTGACATGCCAATAAAATTGAAACTTAGGGTACCTTTAAGACAGCTTTTTGATAGTTTTGCTTTTTTAGAAAGCAGTCAGAAATCAAAGCAGTTTTGTTTGGCTATTAACTTTTTTAATGCTTTTCAGAAAATTTTATGGTGAAAAAGTTATTTTAAATTTTTCAAAAAAAGTGTGATGGCTATCAGAAAGCTGCATTCTGAATTTTTCAGAAAGAAAAATATATGTAACACACACAACAGATTTTTCAAAAATATGTTTTCTTCAAAGAAGTTTTACAACCAACTTTTTAAAAAACTACAGCTGTCCCAAACAGATTCTTAGTAATTTCTGAATGTATTTAACAAAAAAAATGCATTAATAATTTTTTAAAATTTTTAAGCTTTCCAATTATTATATAAAATCTTGCAATTATGCTTAGAAAACTTGGATTTTCTTAGAAATTTTAGTTTTCAAATATATTAATTTTTGTTTATTAAAGTGTAAATATTTTAAAAGATATAAAGGTTCGTGATATATATATATATATATATATATATATATATATATATATATATATATATATATATATATATATATATACTATCTACATTTTACTTCTATCATTCCCTGATAGTTTTCCTTTCATAAGTTACTGAATTTAAGTCAATAGCATCATTCATCATTTGAGATGATTATTTGGGATAACTTTCCATTTTGTATTTTGTAATTTTATTTTTAGTCTAATATAAAATAGCCATATATTTGATGTTTTTATGACTTTATTTAAAAAAAATCAAAACCAATAATATGTTTAATTTTGGATAAAATTTCAAATTTTTTATCCAAAAAATAAAATACAAAGAATTGTTACATCCAATGAGGTGTACAATAAATTCATTATTATTATGAAATTTTAATCAAAGTACAATTAGTTAATATGTATAATAATTCAAATAACTCGAATTAATTCAACTCAAATTAAATGATAAAGATAGAATATTTCATAAAATTAATATAAAAAGGGTTGACATTACATGATCATAAATGTTTCAAAAATCTCAATTTCTAACTAAATAAGATCGGAAAACCGGTATATATATATATATATATATATATATATATATATATAAATAGTTCTTTTACAACTCGATCAAAAAAGAGAGTTATATACTATATCTGAGATTAAGTAACACTATTCTCAATGGCATTATGTGATGTACTATTGGATGTAGATCTTCCTTCTATGCCTAACTATAAAAGCTTCATTTTCATGCATCTTAGATAATATATCTTATCTAGATTATGATCTTATAAATCTCATATCAAAGTCACATACATGCATTACACCTAGACCTCAAGGATACTCGACCTAATGAGTGTATGATGGCTAATTCAAGAAGAAAATGCTCGGACTCACATCTTCTTAAACAAAGTCAACATGAGGCAGTTTACTAGCTGGACAGTGAAGACTACCAAACTGATAAGGCGTTCGTTGGTTTGCAATGGTCAAGTTAGGAAGAAAGCGCAGGGACTCACATCCTCCAACAAATGACCACTAGGGTGACAAATAGCGAGGTAGCATGTAGACCTAACCTAGAGCAGCTAATGAGTGAATGCCACATCAGGATTGCTCCCACATCAAAATAGCCCGAGATAAAAGATATATGTTTGTTATTGTGTTTCTGTGTTAAAGGGAATAGGACGCTGCTTGGGTTCTCTTACACCTATCCTAAAACACACTGGGGAAGATTGTGTTCGTGTTATGAAAGAGGGATAGGATGCCTCTTGGGTTCTCTTACACCTATCCTAAACACATCATGGTGGATTCATAAGACAAGTAAACAATGCTTCGAAAGAAGAGAAGATTTTGATGAAATGGAATCAGATTTTTATTCTTTTGTTGTTAATTATTTTCAAGCATATTTTATGGGTAATATTTCTTCAAATAGAGCTCATTAATTGGAAGCATCGGGTATTCTCCTTTACAATCAATAAGCTAATAAGATCTTCCTTGGTAAGTTTTCTCTATGACATAGGGGCCTTCCTAAGTGGGTTCAAACTTGCCCCCCATCTTTCGATGCGCAACAATTAGTCTTCTCAAAACTAACATAAGTTCTCCTACTTGGAAAGACCTAGGGCAGACTAGCTTGTTGTGAGCTTGAATCATTTTGGCTTTGTACAACTCTTAGACTCTCCTCCAAACCTTCGAGCTCTTCTAACCGTAACTTTGCATTCTTCTCTGTAGTGATCTTGCTACCCAATGCTATCCTTAATGATGGGAGTTGAACTTCTAAAGGTAGAACGACTTCGGACCCATACACTAAGGAAAGTGGGGTAGATTGAGTTAGAGTTTGGTATGTGGTGTGGTATGCCCACAAGACTTTAACCAACTGCTCATTCCACTACCGCTTATTGTCATCAAGAGTCTTCTTTAGTATTTGAATGAAAGTTTTGTTGAATGCTTCTGCTAAGCCATTTGTTCTAGGGTAGTATATGGTGGAGTATCTCCAATCTATACTATATCTTCTGGCGAAGCTGTTGATCTTGGTTCTTTTGAATGCAATACCATTATCAGATATAATTTGTTGAGGTACCCCGAACCTATATACGATATGATTTCTGAAAAATTGAAGCACATGCTGAGCTGTGACCTCTCTAAGTGGGGTTGCCTCTGCCCGCTTGGGAAAGTAGTCGATGGCAGCTAAAATGAACCGATAACCCTTGGAAGAAGGAGGATCCATTAGACCCAAAATGCTGGTACCCCAACACTCAAATGGCCATGAAGCCAATGTAGGGTGTAGAATATTGAGTGGTTGATGTAAGACCACACCGTGTACCCGACACTGATGGAATCTCCTAGCTACATCCATGCAGTCTATAATCATCAAAGACCAATAATATCTTAGTCTTTTGATCTTCATCTTCATCTTCAGATCAGATTGATATGCTCCACATAGACCTGAATGTACCTCAGTTACAATGTCATGGGCTTCATGTTTATCTAAGTAACGTAATCACATTTGACCAAAGGACCGTCGGTATAGGGCGCCATCAACGAGTGCATAAGAGAGAGCTCTCTATTTCACGTGATGGGCATGTGACTTTTCTTGAGGTAGTTTACCGGTGTTCAAATAGTCTATGAACGGTTGCCTCCAATCCAGCTCCTTGTCCTTATAGGCAACGATAACCTCCCCTTCAAGAGAAAGTCTCTCGATGAGTTCAACATCAATAAGGGATATGACTTATCTATTTTGGGCCCTTATTGGAATGGACTCATCTTCCGGACATGCCAATTCTTTGACAAGTTTGGCCAAAGCATCTACTACTACATTCTCTACTCAGGGAACCTTGTAGATGATAACTTCAGAGATTTGGGCCAACAGCTTTATGGTATACTCTTGGTAATGATGAAGCTTAGGTTTAAAAACTTTATAGGACCCGATAATATGATTGATGACCAACTGAGAATCCCCATAGATATCAATACTCTTGACACACACTATAATAGCTAACCCCAGACTAACAATCAAAGCCTCATACTCGGCTACATTGTTGGTGCATGGATTGGAGAGATAGTATGAGAATCTCATCACATCGTGATCTAGAGTTAAGAGAACTATTCCTACCCCTGCTTTTCCTAGACGAGGAGATCGTGGTGATTCTCCTTTATGAAAGAAAGCTGCACCATCAAAATAAGTCTCCCATCGGAGGTTGTCAACCACCCCTAAGTTCATGATTTGTTCGTCAGGGAGATCATCACTAAGCGGGAAATCAGAAAGAAGTGGGAGTGCTGCTAAGAAATTCACTAATCCTTAACCTTTTACTTCACGTAGGGGTATGAATGTGATATTAAACTCTGAGAGAATCATGAAACAATGTACCAAACATTCGGATAGCATTGGCCATGTCATGAGATACTACACTGGATTGGTTCTAGAAATCAAGTTCACCTTATGAGAAAGCATATATTACTGTCACTTTTTGGATGCAAAGATCAAAGCTAGGCAATGTTTCACAATAGGTGGGTAGTTCACTTCAGCAGGAATTAGACGATAGTTGAGGTAGTAGAGAGCACTCTCATTCCCTTCATCGTTGGCTTGGGCCAACAGAGCGCCGAGAGAGTCATCCAATGCAGCGGTGTAGAGGATGGGTGGCCTGCCCGGGATAGGGGCTACTTTAACTGACGGCTTCACCAAATACTGCTTGATATCTTCAAAGGCATTCTAACACTTATCATCCTAATTGAACTTGGTATCCTTTTTGACAAGTGCTAAGAATGGCTTGCATCTCCTCGATAAGTTGGAAATAAAGCATCTTAGATATGCCAACCGTCCTTAGAAAGATCTGAGTTGAGTTAAACTTTTAGGAGGTGACATTTCTAAGATAACTTTAATCTTTTCTGGATCTATTTCTATTCTCCGATGTTAGACAATAAACCCAAGGAATTTTTATAAAGCTACTCCGAATGTACACTTCAGGGGATTCATTTTTAGGTTATATTCTCTGAACCGTTTGAAAACTACTCTCAAGTCAAAGAGATGGTCTTCATTTTCTCTAATTTTGACTACTAGATCATCAAGTAGCACTCAACCTGATGATGGATGAGTTCGTTGAATATCTGAGTCATGGTCCATTGGTATGTAGCACCAGCATTTTTAAGGCCGAAAAGAATGACCCTATAATAATAGATTCTGATCGGGGTTCGAAACACAGTATTTTTTTCATCCTCGGGGGCCATCTTGATTTAGTTATAACAAGAAGACCCATCCATGAAGGAGAAAACTGCATGAGATGAGGCACTATCCACCATTAATTCTAGTATAGGAAGAGAAAACTCATCCTTAAGACATTCTTTGTTTAAGTCCCTGAAATCGACGCATATGCAAATTTGGCCATTCTTCTTCTTAACTAGTACTACACTGGCTAACCAGGTAAGATATTTTTCTTCCGTGATGAAACCAGTATCAATCAGTTTCTTGACTTCAGAAATGACCTGTTGTTCGATTTGTAATCGCTTGCATCTAGGTGCTTGTTTGATAGGGTTAGCTCTAGATCTATTGCTAGTTTGTGGACTGTTATGTTAGAAGATAATCCGAGCATTTCTTCATAACTCTATACAAAGTAGTTCTTAAACTCAGTCAATAGCCTAACTAAGTCATTGGTTTCTTCTTAATTCAGCAACGAACTGATGTATGTCGGGCATGGATTTTCTTCTATCCCAAGGTTGATTTCTTTAAGCTTGTTGATTATTGAATGGATCTCCTCTTCAAATTCTGACAGTGCATCTTTAATTTGAAGATCATCTGGATCATCTGAAGTTTTGAAACACACATCCTCATAAGAATTGGTGTTGTGTGAAAAGAACCTATCAGACTCCAAATGATTGGTGACAACTAAGCAGTAATCATCATCATCGACTAGACCCACTGTACCGAATCTTTGTCCTGATCTTGATTGTGCATCCCTGCCTGTGTTGTTCCATTGCTTTTTGAAGTACTCTAACTTGTGCTTAGACCATGAATAAAGAATCAAACCTTTCTTTGCAAGATTAATAACACAAGGTGAGTACCAATCAAAAGAAATTTCATTAATTCTTTATCTGAATCATCCTCAAGTTCTACATCAACTTCAGGACTTGAGGATGATGATTCCAAAAGAATCTCTTTGGCTTGACATCCTTGGAAGACTGAGGGGCTTCCTTAACTACTAAACCTTCAACTTTTTGTGATGAAAGTGAGGTTAGAGCTAAGGTTCCTTCTTTGCCTAATAGTTTTACATACATTTGATTGAATACTTTGCTTTTTTTGGAGGCGGTCTTCATTTTGTCCTCAGTGTCACCTCAATGAAACCGAGAGGGTTGGTTGGTATGCTAATCACATTAGACTCATCCTCCAAGCTAGATTCCAACTCTATGTGAATGGTAGGGGTACTCCTATGAACTAGAACATAACCCCTGCTAGCTGATGGCCAAACATGCAGTCTTCCACCTCTGGAACTGCCATTGTTTCTGCCTCTGCCTCTGCCTAGTGGAGGTCGAGTCATCCTACCCACATGTCCATGTGATGGAATGGACTGTGGGTGGAATGTGATATGCGACTCTATTTCTTCTTCAATTTCACTTTCTTGTTCACTTGGATTTTCATTTTTCTTTTCTATTTTTTTTCTTTTTCTTCATTTTCTTTTTTCCTTTGAATTTGAATTTCGCCCAAGTTTATGAGAAAGGGTATTTTGAGGAAGATAGTAGGTCGCATTCTCATATATCTCAACCTCTCTGACTGAAAATGGCTTTTCATCTCCTTTGACATAGTATTCAATCCCATCCTTCCTGAACTTGATGCACTGATGGAGGAAAGATGGAATCATTTTGTTCTGATGTATCCAAGGCCTAACAAGAAAAGCGGTGAATGAGGTATTCAAATCAATGATATAAAACTTGGCTTCAGTCTTCCAGTCAACTATCTCCAAAGGTAAAACTGTGGAACTTAAAGCCCTCTCGCCTTATTCATTGAATCCTCTCAACATCATCCAATCTCATTGAAGTGTCGACATGTCGATCCTCAAATAGGCAAGGGTCTTTAGACTCATAATGTTCACTGATGCACCTGGATTGATAAGAACTTTGGCAAGTTTGAATCTGCCCATGTCAACTATAATGTAGAGGAGAAGATTGTGCTGCATGTCCCCTAGAAGTAGGTCTTCATCTATGAAAGTGATTCCCTGAGCTTCTCTGGAATAATGTGCCTCATCTCCAATAGCGGCCAACTGATCTAAGCATATCTCAGAATCAAGGAGAGCCTTGATTAATGATTCTCTCATCTCTTTGGATAAGATAAGGGCATTTTATATGCTTAGTTTAGATGACAACTTTCTTAGGTGAGAGAGGACATTGAAATCCACCTTAGGCTGATCCTCCACAAGCATATCTAAGGGTGGAGCATCCTACGGAGGGGCTTCTCGATCCTCTAAACTAATGATTTATTTCCCTCTATCTTGAGGTGCAGCCCTAGGAGGTAGAACCTTGCACTATAGAGATTGACTTTGGTGATCTCTTGTGGTAGGATAATGAAAGATTCTACCTGCACATCAGGCTCACCCACAGCTACACCTATGGGACCCTCAAAATCGGATGATTCCAAGTCTATCTCAAGAGGCAAATCCATAGTATTCAGAGAAGGAAAATCCAACTCTGAATCAGAAAGAGGAAGATTGAAATTGTTATAGTTGTTGCTTATACTTGAAGAGTCATCATTAGGAATAGATTTAGACAACCCATCAGAAGTGACAGATATAATTCAAGCTAGCTTTATTCTTCAATTTTTTTGTATTTGATGATGGGAGCAGTAGAAATCAGGAAGTAAAGTAATTGAGTTGGCAACTTGCAAACCTTCCTTGATGTTGGAGGTTTGAGCTGGCTCAAGCACATACAATGAAAGTTTCTTGATTTTGAGACAATTTTCTTAGAGGTACGGGATAAGGAGATATCCCAACCTTCTTTAGTTTTGGAAGGATCGCAAGTATCCCCAAGGATTATCTTAATGAAATTGGATGGTTGTTCCACTAAGTATTCCTTCGAGATAACTATATCATCGATCTTGAAGCTATGTTCAAGCCAGTCCTTAAATGTGAAGCAATCTTCCAAAACATGACCTAGCATATGGTGATAGGGGAAAAAGTTATGATTATTGCTTTTGCCCACTTCCTTCGGTCTCCTAGGTTCGGGTAGCTGAAAGTCAGGCTTTTTTAAGAGATTCTTAAAGATCTTCCTGATTACATCTCTCTTAAATGAATAAAGCTTGTTAAGTTTATCCAAAAGGGTAGGTAGACCATAGCTACCTAGCAGTGGGTATGTGTACTGCTGCTGCTAATGATGTGGATGAGGAGGAGGTGGTGCAGGTCATGGAGGCTATTGGGGGCCTCTGGTGGGAGAGGAGGTGGAAGTGACAGTGGGGAGCAGGTCTCAAACTACTCTTTGGTCGCTTCCTTGTCTACTATCACCGCTTCTCTCTCAAAAACTTTATGTTTTGCTTGATTGGTCTAGAAAAGGTGACTGTTTAGCTTCTCCTTGCAAGCTAGCTGCCTTGTTGATTAATTTCTCAAAAGTTTTGCTGGTGAAACCTTTGAGTATGAAGGCGATCGGGCCATGGATATTCTTAAGCAGAATCTTAGTGGCATGCTATTCAGATATTTATGGTTCGCATTTCATACTTAAATTATGCCATATGAGAATGTAATCAACAAGGGACTCACCGAGATTTTGTTGAGCCACAATAAGATCGCCTACAATCGCCCTTTGCTGAGCTCTAGCAAATCTTTTGATGAAGAGTTGCTCCAACTCAGCAAAAGTGTTCACTGAACTATTGGGAAGTTCATCATACCAATCAAAGACTATGCCTGCTAAGCTATTGACAAAGAGATGAAAGAGTAAAGCATCACTACCACCAGCATTGTAATAATTGGCCCTAAAATATGCAATGTACTGCCTCGGGCTCCCACTGTCATTGAAGCTTTTGAAAGAAGGAGGCACGAAGCCCTTAGGTTATTGAATGACATCAAATTCCTCTAGGTAGGGTCTACCCTTTAGAACTGATGATCCTCCTTGAGCTTGAGCCAACACTTCTCTCACCTACTGCTCAACCATAGTCTTGATATCTTTTTCTTGTACGGGGGTACTATCCACTACCTTTCTATACAGACTGGTGCTACCCTACTCTACTAGAGATAAAGTCTTGGCTGGATCTAAGACATGCACAAACTCTAGCTGACTAGTCTTAGCTATAACAGGATGGATTGTCGGTGCTTGTTTATGAAGTGCTAAGATTACTGCTAACAAGTCCTCTAGTTGGTTCTCCATTCTATTTATTTGATCATCTTTCTGCTTTATTTGCTGAAGGAGGTGTTGGGAGTCGTGTCTTCTGCCGCCTCAAAGACCTTCCATAGTTTGTCGCTTCGAGGAGAGAGAATCAGTATTTACCATGTGAACCCCCATCGAATCTTCCAATAGATCATCCTTATTGAGATCAAAGCTGACTTTATCCTCATCAGAACAGTAATATCCTAAGATCTCCTTCTTCTCCATGAGATAATTGGTTATAATATCATTTAGAGAATGGTCTATATGAACATGTATAAAGAATCTAGGCTGATCGGTGGTGGGATCACTATCATGTACTGTGAGGCACCAAACCTCCCCTGCCGTTAGAGAGTTAACCCTATGAGGGTTATACTCACTAGAAGAAATATGCTCTTGGCTGTCATTGAATATTTATGGAGTGGCACTCATAGGAGGATCTATCATCATAGGCGTGGCTGAACTGTCACCCTGTCCTTCAGTAACTGTGATCTCCATCATATGTTATTGTGGTGGTGGTGATAAGATGACTATGATACTTCAAGGTCACCATTTCTTCTTCACCACTACTAAGATAGAAGGTTGAGAGAGGCTACCATAGGGTGTAGATGAGACAGATCTCGCCATGCATCACCAACGGGGTCCTCTTCTCCCCTGATGTGGCCTTCATGGCCTTAGCTGGAATAAGAGATGTTGGAACATGTACAGGAGATGGCGAACGCAGAGAAGAGCAATGTGGTGGAGGCACCACTGAATCTCTTGGGATAGGAGCTGGTCTCCTCTGATGTGTCATCCCCATGAGTAAGATACTATCTGTATGGTTGACGTAGGTAGCGCACCGATCTGAAAAATCCACAAGTGTGGAGGCCGCTAACTATCTGCTATACCTTCAGTGCTCTTGGCTAGTAACATGAACTAATGTGCGGGCTTCTCTAGCCCTCTCCTGCCTAAGCTGCCTACCCACACCTCATGGAATGACTGATCTCAAATCAAATTGAGCTTTGAACTGAGATTGTTCGTAGGCTCCACCTATTTGGCATCAAACTGAACGGAGGCCAGCGTATGACCTCCTCCCCTGACTAATAGGCGTCTGGAACTAAACTACTGGTGGAGGTGAAGTAGAAATCCTCCTGGCATCCACTCTGTCAGACCTAGAGAGGGGTGGAACTGGTTTGCTGTTACTAGAGTGGAAACCATTGTGGGAAGATCCTCTACCGAGTGCTTCTAACTCCTAGCAATATATGATATCGCTTTATCATGATTCTTATTTTTCTTTGGATCCCGGGAAAGGCAGAGTAAGAGCTAGACCCAACCTCAAAAGTGGGAGACAATCCACGGGATCAAGGGGAGCCTTCCCTTGAGGGTGCTGGAGTGGGTGCTACTAACTTGGGCAGACATGGGAACTACCGTGCACACATTGTCACCGCATTGATCCTGGGGGAACCGCCATAACCTTCCTCTTCAGCAAGGGAATCTCTGAGTTAGATGGCATGTTAATCTGGATGACTGACTTCTGCCCGGTCACCGTGCTCTTGCTAACTTTCGTGAGGGGAGTGCCCTCACATGTAGTCTTGGCCCCCTCAAAGCCTCAACCAAAGTAGATGAGGTGGGCATAGTTAGATCGGGAAAGGATGGCCTGATTCAGGGCCAAGTCCATCCCATAAGGAAACGAGAACACATACTTTTGCACTGTCATTGCAATCAATTGAAATTGAGACTGAAATTGAAACTGACGCTGAACAAAAGTCTACAATGGTGAAAATAAAGTTGAATCAAATTTTTATTTTGTTGATTTTTTTAAATTTGAATTTAGAATTTGAACCCACACTTAACATCTTGAAAGTGTTAAGTGGGGCTCAAAAGGATTTTGAAGAGATTTTGAGATTGATTGAAAATAGAATGTTTTTTGAATGTAGAATTCACTTTCAACAAATTTGGGTATGTTGAAAATGACACCAAATATTTTTGGAGAGATGCTTCCATAGGTTCATATTTGAATTTTGATTTTTGATTTTGAGGACCCTTCATTTAACAAATTTGAGTATGTTAAAGTAAAGGGTCAATTGATTTTGTTTTGGATTTGTGATTTTTGGAATTCACTCACTTAGTAAATTTGGGTATGCTAAGTGAAAAATCCAAGTGTGTTTTATTTTTGAAAATTATTGAAAATAGGATTCTTAGCAAATTTGAGTATGCTAAGAAAATCCTAATGTATTTCTTTTAGTTTTGAAGATTTTTGATTTTGAAAAAATAGGATCCTTAGCAAATTTAGGTATGCTAAGGAAATCATAATGTGTTTCTTTTGCTTTAGATTTTGTTTTGAAAATGGAGACTTCAATTTAGCAAATATGGTATGCTAAAATGAAGTTTCAAAAGTGTGTTTCAAATTTTGTTTTGAAAAATGGAGACTTCACTTTAGCAAATGTGGTATGCCAAAATGAAGTTCCAATGTGTTTTGAATTCTATGAAATGGAGATTTCACTTAGAAAATTTGAGTATGTTAAATGAAATTCCAAAAATGTGTTTAAAATTTTTGTGTTTTGAAAAGGGAGACTTCACTTTTGCAAATGGGGTATGCTAGAATGAAGTTCCAAATGTGTTTTTTTTTTTAAAAAAATTATTTTGAAAATGGAGATTTCATTTTAGCAAATGGGGTATGCTAGAATGAAGTTCCGAATGTGTTTTGAATTTTGTGAAATGGAGATTTCATTTAGAATATTTGAGTATGCTAAATGAAATTCCAAAAATGTGTTTCAAGTTTTGTGTTTTGTTAATGGAGACTTCACTTTAGCAAATATGGCATGCTAAAATGAAGTTCCAAATGTGTTTTAAAAACTTTGTGTTTTGTTGATTTTGAAAAGAGAGATTTTTATTTAACAAATTTGGGTATGTAAGATGGAAATCAATTTTTGAAAGATGAAATCTCAACCTAATCATATATGGAATATGTTAAGTGGGATTTCAAAATAGTGTCATTTTATTTGGAAATGAAATCTTCATTCAATAAATTTGGATATATTGAATAGAGATGTTCATATATGGTTTTTGAAATTTATTTTTTTGATTTTGATTGGAAATGAAACCTCCATTCAATAGATGTGGGTATATTGAATGGAAAGGTTTCATATGTGCTTTTTAAAAAATTATTTTTGATTTATATTGGAGATTAAGCCTCCATTCAATAAATGTGGGTATATTGAATGGAGATGTTCATATGTGCTTTTTGAAAATTTATTTTTGATTTTGATTGGAAATGAAACCTCTATTCAATAAATGTGGGTATATTGAATATAGATGTTCATATGTGCTTTTTGAAAATTTATTTTTGATTTTGATTAGAAATGAAACCTCCATTCAATAAATATGGGTGTATTGAATGGAGAGGTTTCTTATGTGCTTTTTGAAAAAAAATGAAAATTCCAACTTAACACATGTGGAATGTGTTGAGTGGAATTTCAAAGTTATAATTTTGCTTGAAGATGTAACATCCATCCAACACATTTGAATGTATTGAATGGAAAGGTCCATCTTCAAATTTTGTGCTTTTTTTTTGAAAGTTTAAGATTGTTGGAATTTTATTTTTGAAAATGAAGTCTTCATTAAAATGAATTGAGTGAAGAAGTTCATTTGTGCTTTTGGAAGTTATGATTGTTAGTTTTATTTTTGAAATGTTCCTACATGTAACAATTATGAAAATTGTTAGATGTAGTGCAAATATTTTGTTAAGTGTATTTTGAAAAAGTGCCTTTGAAAATTGATATTTTTCATAAAGGATTTATTTTTCCTTATTTTTAGAATGAACCTTTCTTTATCATAAAAATGGAAAGAAGTAAGTCTTTAATTATTCTCTTTTTATTAAGTTTTTATTTTATGCAATGGGGGTTTTAAGACCAACCCGGGGTAAGGTCCTAAAACCTAAAGACATTGGCTAGCTTAACTTAAGGATGAAATAAGCTAAGTGACAATGGAAAGAAAGATAGTCTTGGATTCATACGAAAGTACAAACCCACTATCGATACTTGGAGACAATGATCATTTACCAAAGATAGAGAGAGGAACCATCCCCAACGGAGTCCACAGAAAAATCTGTGGTGAAAATTTTATATTTTCCCTGCTTTCATCTATCCCCTCCTCACTTGAAAAGAGGATAAATGAAAATAGAAATATATAAAATATGCCTTATTTAGATGCCACACATATCTATAGATGTTCTTATTAGTGTGATCGGGTACGACATTGAGGAAATGTGTACTATCTCGAAAGATAGAAGTCACCACCGTACAATAGACCTAATCACCTTAATAAGGACTCCTAAGAACTACAGGTCTTCAGAATGTACCAGAGATTCTTCCCCTACTTTACATGAAAAAGTAAAGCAGAGTTTATTTTAAACTGGGTTCGTTAAGTTCCTTATAGGGGCAAGCCCTCATAGTTAATTACATCATAAGGAACATGATTCTTTAGGAATACTCTCGATTAAGATAAATGATCATTATCTTCAAAGATTTCGAAAGGTAGGACTATCAATCGATTAGTTTATTCTAGAAAGTCAAATGGGATCGATCAAGAGTAGGTAGTTCTTATCGAAGCCAAATGAAAACTAGTAGGGGATGCTTAAGATACTAGGAAGCCTAGTAACCATCCCAAACTACTTATGATTGGGCTTTACATTTTTGAAATTAAATTAATTTATTAGAGTTGAATTTTTATTAGAAAGCTAGGGCTTACAATTTCATGATACAAGGTCACGAAAATGCCTAAGAGGTGAGGGTTTATGCTCATGGCCTGCAAAGGAAAGTAGCAACCTCTGTACCTAAATCTAGGGAGCTTTGGTGAGAGCCAAAAGCATGACCTAAATCTAAGGCGAAAATGAGTATTTGGTTTACCTTTACAAGATAGGATAAACCATCCGACTGTCGGACTTATAACTGCCTAGGGGTGGATGCCAACTAACTCTTCCTATGATTTAAAAATATGTTGGCAAGTTAAATACTTTTGCAAGATAGCTAAGCTGTTGTTTATTTAGAAAGAGACTAAGTCCTTAAACACACTCTTTAAGAGACTAGATCATGTAGGGCATGAGTTAATGACTTAAATCTAATGAAAATTTTATTATGTTTTATTCTAATTTTGGACCATCAATTTGACACATGCTTTATGATTCATATGCATAATGTATGATAAATTAGATTATGGGCCAAAATCAACGAGATGAGAAGGTGTGTTTCCACCATGACTTTTAATGGTAAAGCCAAGTTCTCTGGCAAAGGTGGAAGCCCTCCAATCAAGAGTGAAATAATATGCATTTTATGCATAATGTGAGAAAAGTAATACAATATCTAGCTAAAGGCTTGCTAATTCTTTTATCTTAATTTATAGCCTAAGCTTTAGGTGAGGTTATTAGTTGTTTAATTTTTAGTTTGAATTATTTATGTTGGATAGAAATTTATTTTTCTAAGAGCCTAATCATCATCTAAGCCATACATCAAAGCAAGGAATAAACTAGAAAAAAGATGTTATCTTAATGCACAAGTTAAACAAACATCAAACATTTATAAAGCTAATGCAAAGGAATAAAAGGACATTTGTGGTCAGGCTCCACTGCACAAACCTAAAAATAAATTGGGTAGCCGAGCTCTACCCTTATACAAACCAGATTACAAATGAATTAAATACAATCAAGCAAGGAAACATATTATGGGGGTCTTCATTCTTCATTTCTTCTTTCTTCTTTCTTCTTTTGGTTGCTTTTTTGTATGGTTAGAATGTGGTTGCTCCAAAGGCTTCACATGGTACATAAGACATAATCTTATAACCAATATTTATTCTAATCCCCCATAAAAATCATTCCAAAATCCTAATTGCAAAATTACATGAAAATGGGAAAAAAAGAAATTTAACTAAAACCTGCAAAACAAAAATTAGCTAAACAAATCACATAATCCCAAGCATATATATTTTTGTACAAAAAAAATGAATGAAAAAAGAAAGATGCAAAGGTTTATGTTTGTTTGGTTTTGGTTTGTTTATTTAGTTTATATGTATGATGTGGAATCCCTTCTTAAGTTATGATATAGGAGTGTATAGGAATAGATTTAACCAAGTGTTATGTCCTTTTCAAATGGACAATACACTTTGTAAATCCTATACAATTCTATGTTAAGAAAGAGAGGGAGAATCACATAACACATTTTATGCTATTCACATGCAAGATCGTAAGTACTTATAAATAGAATGCCTTTCAATTTTGATGGTTAATTCATATGTTTTAAAATATATTTTTTTTAGATTTAATGGTGATAATAGCCATTCATATTCTTACTTTAGCCAAAACATGCAATTTGACATAAAGGAAATATTTCATTTTAAATTTGATTTTTAAAAAGCATGAATGCATGATTTTCATATGACATACACATTTAACATATTAGGAAAGAAAAAAAGTGATGAAAGCATGTAAATTCATTCACCCTAATTAATTCCTGAAGGCAATCTTATGAAATATAATTATTTAACGCAAATCAAATTTAGCTTTAAAAAATTTTTGTTTTGTTTGAGTTTGATTTAAATTTAAGAAATGTGAAAAGGTTTGCTAGTCCTAACCCATTTCTCACATGTGTATATTTTTTTAGTTTAATTTTAGAACCATTAGATGATATATATATATATATATATATATATATATATATATATATATATATATATATATATATATATATGTTGAATTAAGTGCTTTAATTACACCTTACCTACACCACTTTAACATCTTTAATCAAATAATTATGAGCCAATGTATGACATAAAATCACACAAGGAATTTAAATTGGCAATGGACCTAAGAAAGAAAGGGGCCTAATGCAATTGGCTCACAATTAGTGATTAATTAAGTTAAAAGATTTAATTTAAGTACTTTCATAACCCTTCCCACACATGTGAGTTAGATTTTGATTTCCCCAATTTACTTAGGTTATTGAACACCTAAGCACCTACCTGGAATATTTTGAAAAATTTTATCAAGTTAATTAAGTAGGTGATTAGTGGATTAGCCCTTAATTAAGTTTGGATTAAGGAAGGAAAGGGGTTTAGGAAATAGCTTAGAAAAAATTCTCCAAATCTATTCCATAAACCTCTTCTTCACTTAAGTGAGGCTTAATTGACTTAATAAAAGAATTAGGGCACTGTTCACATACTTAATTAAGCTTAATTACATTAAGAGGGTGATTATAAATTAATTATATGATTTTCCTAATTAACTCATCAATAAATCCTAAGAAAATTAGGGGAGGCAGAGGTCATCCCACTAAATACATCAAAAAATTTTGAAATAAATTAATGAAATAATTAGGGAGTAATTAGAGTTATTAAGTTTACATTAAAACCCTAATTGAGAAAAATACCTATTCAAAATCCATTGGAAATAATTTTATATTATTCTTTTACGAAATATCTTTACAGTACATTTTACTTTGTATTTTTATGATTTTTCTAGAATTAGTTATGTTATTTTGAAGTTTCATTGATTATCCATTAATTAAATAGCATAATTAAATGTCTAATCCCATCGGTGCCACGTGGAAGCTAATGCAGCATGTGTTTTTCACATGGCACGATGAGATTGGTCACTTAAGTTGTCACATCCCTGTGCCGCATCAACGTCAGTGCTACGCGCTTTCTCCTCACCCATCAGATCAAGGATCAGATAGTTGAGATCAAGCCCGCGGTTCTTAAGTGGTGAATCAGGGGATCCTACACAACCTAATCATTGCTGTCCATCCAAAATGCGTGGATGGACGGCCATGATTCAGCCCTGAGCTCGCCTATGGGACCATCTATCTTCCATGGCAAGATTCAAGCTCGATTGAGCTCAAACTCAACCCACACCATCATCATGCAAGGGAGAATACATCCAATGACCAATTTTACTTGAGATGAAAATTTCTTTCACAAAAGACCACACACTCCCTATTCTAGGCTCAATTTTGATCCATACCTCACCGGAGGCTATCACCGGCGCTCGAATCCATCGAGGTAGCTTCATCTAGTGGAGATGAAGCTTTGTTGAAAGTTTCAAGCCTTGGGATGAAGTGAATCTTCCTATGGACCAAACTCCTCTTCAATTGAGTTTGGCCTTGGTCTAGCTCCCCTCTACTGTGCCTTGAGAACTTGGATTAAGCTTTAGGCAAGCTTGATTGAGTCCTCTGAAGAAGCTTGCAAGAGGAATTGGCTTGATATTAAGTATTGAGTGAGATGGAAAAATGGTGGATCTCCCCTATTTTTGGCTTCAAGAAACAGAGAAGAGGAGAAATGAAGATGGGTTTAGGAATCTTGGAGGAACCTTGGGGTGCTAGCTCTGAGTTCCCTAAGCTCAATTGAGTATGAGAGTGTATGAATGAAATGAAATTAGGGGGAGTATATCTCCCCCTAGGTGAATTAGACAGTCGTAAGCTTCCTTTCCATTTTGATCCAATTCACCCTATTCAATGGGTTTGTTAAGCCATTTAGAGTGGCATGGCATTCATATTTGGGTGTGAAGTGGAGTAGTGAAGCTCTCATGTGCCAGAAATGAGTGGAGGAATGATTCTTATGTGCTCATGTTAAGTGAGGTGGTCAATTTTGACCTTGGGTTGGGGTTGGCTGGCCCAAACCCAATGGGTCATGTGCACCATCCTCATTAGTGACCATTTGGTCCACTAAGAGGATGTCAAGTGTCCATGAAAAAGAATTGACCAAATTTTAAGTGATTTTGATTTTAGGTTACCCTATGGCCTAGGGGTAAATGGTCATTTGGCTTAGATTTTAGTTTAAATATGTTTCGTATGATTGAAAAATGGGTTGGGCCAAGTTTCAATGAATTTAGAGTTGATTTGATATGATTTGGCTCACGTTGACCCATTTAGGTCAAAATGGGTCAACTTGGGTCAAGTTGACTAATTGGTCAAATTGGGTCAAACCAAGGGTTGAGTCAAGTTCATATGACCATTTGAAATGTTTTGGCATCATTGGTTTTGTTCAATTTGATTTATATTTGGATTTGGTTCATTTGATTTCATTTAGGTCAAATGGGTCAAGTTGACCAATTTGACCCATTTGACCTATTTGGGTTAGGTCATGGGTTGGTTTAGGTTTCATTGGTCATATGGAATGTATTGGTATATTTATTTCCAATCAATTTGGTTGAATATTAGTTGAATTTGGGTTTGATTTTTGAATTTAGTTTTGGTTATTTAAATTTATATTTTATTTATATTTGTGAATATAAATGAAATATAAATGTTTTTTGAGAAAATTTCTTGAATTTGAGTTGATTTAGATTTGATTTGAGGTAAGTCCATAAGAGGGAATCAAAGGGCTTAAGAAATATTTTTGGAATTTAGATTTGAGTTTTGAATTTAGTTTTGGTTATTTGAATTTATATTTCATTTATATATGTGAATATAAATGAGAGTATAAATGGGTTGTGAGAAAATTTCTTGAATTTGAGTTTATTTAGATTTGATTTGAGCTAAGTCCATAAGATAGAATCAAAGTGACTTAGGAAAGATTTTTGAACTTGGAATTTCAATCATAAGCTTCAATCATTTGGTATTGATTTGAGTTTGAGAAAATTAATTATTAAGTTGGAATTGATTTAAGTTTTGATGTTGATTTGATTTGGAGTTTGACTTTGAAAGAAGGAAGCGAGGATTTGATTCAAGCTAAGGGATAGACAAATTTTTTTAACACCCCTAAGACATAATCTATTCTTATGACTAACTCTTCTAAGTCTCTAGGGTTAGGCTAAGTTTCCACCTAATCACTAAATGTATCTTAAAACTAAGGAACTCTTAAAGTCTAAGAGAAGTCCTATGTCTAAGATGGAGGGGTTGAGAGCTCATTCTAAAAATGAGATCAACACACACCGAAAGGCAACCATTAAGTTGGATAGCTCTATCCCGCAGCCGATAGACTGTCCCTTTGGATTTGTAAACCTGAGATAGGTCAAGGCTGATATAGCCCTTTCTCAGTGTATCCATCACACAACGACAGATCCCATAAATTAAATCCATCTATATCCTCAGAGGATTTGAGCTCATATCTCCCGCAGATATGCCCTCAACCTCAAATCAAATTAAACCAAATCATATCCTATCCCTAGTGGATACATTCATGAAATCAAACCCACATAACATGAACCTGCTTCTCTAGTAGAAGGTTCATGCATTCATCCCCGGTGGATCATGAATTCTAATCCCCAATGGATCTTCTTTTTTCAAATCATATGATCAAATTCAAACTCTTATCCCCCAGTAGATAGCTTTAACCTGCTTCCCTAGTGTAAGGTTCATATATTAAATCCCTCAGTGGATCCCTTCTTCCTCTCTTATGCCTTTGGCATAAGTTGAGTTGCATTCACTAAGATCGTGGTTCTGTCTACATCTCGGGATTAGGTATAGATCATCTCCGTTAGCACTTGCAATCCTTTGGACACACCGATTGGGGGTCCTTTTATTGGCCTCACTTTTGGAGTGAGTTTTCAACTTCCTCATCATAGATCTAGGACTCTTACAGACACTAAGGGCTCTTTAGTCTTAAGATACTTCTAGTGATTAGGTGAATACTTAACCTAAGCCCAAATCCTTAGAAGGAATAGTCATAAGAGTGGGTTATGCCTTATGGGACTTAGGGGGACTTGCCTACCCTATGCCGTAAACTCAATCGTTGTTTACCTTCTCAAACCAAACCTCAAATTCAAAATCAAAATCAAAATTCCAAGATTCATAATAAATCCCAAAATTAAATCAAATTTCCAAACTCTTCCATAAGCCTTATGATTGAATTCCATGGCCTTAGGCTTAGCCAAATCAATTGATCTTCTCCAAGATCAATTTAGTCCCTCAATCACTCATCAAATTCAAATCCGAACTTGACTCCAAGTGATTGAATCCCAAAATCAAATCCAACCCCAAAATCCTTCCTAAGCCATATGATCCACTCACATAAGCTTAGCCAAAATTCCCTTTAAACCAAATCAAAATCAATTGATTTCTTTATAAATTAATTATTACATCATTTATATTCATAAATATAAATGAAACCCACATTCCAATGACCAAAATAAAATCAAACTAAATCAAATCAAGCCAAAACCCCTCTTAAGCCATATGGACATACCTCCATGAGCTTAATCAAATCTTAACCAAAATTAACCCAAAATCAATTGATTTCTTTATAAATCAATTATTACATCATTTATATTGAAAAATATAAATGAAACCCACATTCCAATGACCAAAACTAAATTAAACCAAAGCAAATTCTCCTTCTAAGCCCTTTGACCTACCTCCACGAGCTTAGTCAAATTGGCCTTCAAATCACTTCAAACTTAAGTGATTTTCTCATGAGTCATTTATATCTTCACTTATTTTTCCAAATATAAATGAAATATAAACTCAAATAGCCAAAACCAAATCCAAAATCAAATCAAATTCCAATTTAAACCCTTTAATCCAATTCCTTGGACTTAACCAAAAGCTACCTAAATCAAGCCAAAATCAATAAATTTTCTCTTGAATCAATCATTCCTTCAATCATCTATCCAAACATAAATAAAACCTATAATAATCAAGTCAAATTGAAACTAACCCAAGTCAAGTCCAACCTAGCCCTTTTGACTTGAAAATTCCAAATGAACCAAATTCTATCATAGCCTAAATAAATTGCAGTTGGATTTATAATCTAATTCTAAACTCATATATAAATCCAACTTAACCTTAATAAAACCATAATTAAGCCAATTAACCCATTTAGGCCCACTTGAACCAAAGTGGCCTAAAGAACCCATTTGAACAATATTCTAATCCAATCCAAATTAGATTAAACCAAGCCCATCCAAACCTCATACTATTATCATCAATCACTCTAGGATGATCAATTATCTTGAATTAGGTCAAACCAAGTCAACCCTTAGTCCATATGAAACCCAAATTAGCCAAAACTTATCATACACCAAATAAATTGAAACCATTGATTCACACCAACCCATAATCAATGATTGAACATGAATTGACCATCAATTAAGCTAAATCAAACCAATTTGCCATTTGACCCAAGTTGACCCAAATTAGCCTAAAAGGCTCGTTGACCTCATTTTTAGAATGAGCTTTCAGCCCCTCCATCTTAGACATAGGACTCCTCTTAGACTTTAAGAGTTCCTTAGTATTAAGACACATTTAGTGATTAGGTGGACACTTAACCTAGCCTTAGAAGACTTAAAAGAGTTAGCCACAGGAATAGGTCAAGCCTTAGGGGTGTTAGGAAATTTTCCTACCCTTAACTTAAACCATTCCTCACTTTCCTTCCTTCAAAGTCAAACTCCAAATCAATCTTTATTGACTTTCTCTAAACTCAAACCAACTCCATATGATTGAAATCCATGATTGAAATCTATGATTGAAACCCATAATCAAAATTCATCAAAATTCCTAAGCTCAAATTTTCCTAAGTCCTTAATCTTCTCTTAAGGACTTAGCCAAAATCATGATCAATGCCAATTCAAATCTTTGAGATTTTCTCATAATTCATTTGTATTCTTATTTATATTCACATATATAAATGAAATATAAATTCAAACCAATCAAACAAAACTCAAAATTTAAACTCCATTCATGAAATTTCCTTAAGTCCTTAATTTTCCATTAATAGACTTAGCCTAAATCATGATAAAATCAATTCAAACTCATGATATTTTCTCAAAACTCATTATATTCTCACTTATATTCACATATATAAATGAAATATAAATATTAACCAATCAAATTAAATCCTCAAATTAAATTCCCAATTTAAAAATCTTTCTTAAGTCCTTAATTTTCTATTAATGGACTTAGCCTAAATCATCATGAAATCAATTTAAATTCATGGGATTTTCTCATAATTCATTTATTTTCTTATTTATATTCACATATATAAATGAAATATAAATATAAATCAATCAAACCAAATTCAAAAATTCGAACTCCAAACTCCAAAATTTTCCTAAGTCCTTTAAATCTGGACTTAGCCAAAATCATGATTAAACCACTTCAAATCCTTGAAATTTTCTCATGATCCATTTATATTCTCATTTATATTCACATATATAAATGAAATATAAATTCAAACAATCAAAACCAATTCCAAAAATCAAACTCAAATCCATTCAAAATTCAACCTAAGCCTTTCGAGTCAAAATCTTGAACTTAGCCAAATCAATTTCAAATCAAACCAAACTCTTGATTTCTCTTCATGATTCAATCAACCCTACAATCATGAACCCATATATAAATCTAAACTTCAATCACTCAATCAAAAAATCAATTCAAAAATCAAACCTTAAATCCTTTCATATTTTTCCTTTGAATATTAAATTGTCAAATGGATCAAAACTCATTTGACTTCAAACCACTTGCAAATGGATTTATATTTCAATCATGAGTCCATATACAAGATCAGTCAAGTTCAAATCAAGCTGTGACCAAGCCATTTGAACCACTTAGGCTCACTTGACCCAAAGTGACCTAAAATACCCTTATGAGCCAAATTCTAATCCTTACCAAATTAGATTGAATCAAACTCACCTATGCCTCTCATCATGATCAACAATCATCATGGGATGATCAATCAACCAAATTGGGTCAAACCAAGTCAAACCTAAGGGTTGACCAAGTCAACACTTAGCCAAAAATAAAACTTAACATAGCCAAAGTTTACCATAGGCCAAATTGATTGAAACCATTGATTCAAGTTCATTCATGACCTATGTTTGAACTTGACCAAGCCAATATTTGAGCCTAACCTAGCCCGATTGGCCACTTGACCCAACTGGACCCAACTTGACCTAAAAAGTCAAAATGTATCAAGACTTGATCTAAGCCAAATTGATTCAAACCAATGGGTCAAGTTCATTCCAAATCACTTGTTGAACTTGACCAAAGCCTCAATTGGCCAACTAGACCTAACCTAGCCCAATTGACCTTAGACCAACTTGACCTAAAGGGGTCATGTTGAGCCAAATTTGAACTTAACCAAAATTGATTAGAAATAAAGATATCAATCCCATCCATATGACCTAACCCAAACCTACCCTTGACCTACCTCAAATAGGTCAAATGGGTCAAATAGGTCAACTTGACCCATTGACCTAAATGAAGTCATATGAGCCAAATTCAAAACTATACCAAATTGAACCAAACCAAAGTCATGTAAAAATTTCAAATGGTCATATGAACTTGACCCAACCCTCAGTTTGACCCAATTTGACCAATTGGTCAACTTGACCCAAGTTGACCCATTTTGACCTAAATGGGTCAACATGAGCCAAACCTTATCAAATAAATTCCAAATCTCATGAAACTTGGACAAACCTAGATTCTCCACATACCCAACATATCCAAATTAAAAAATCAATAAAATGATGATTCTACCTCTAGGCCATAGAACAAATTTTGGCCTAATCCATGGGTAATTTGGTCATACCCTCTTCATATCAACTTGAAGCTTTCCTAATAACTCAAGGGGCTTAAGAAGAGTGGTGCACCCAACTCAATGGGTTTAGGTTAGCCCAAACGGACCCAAGAACAAACCTGACCCCATGGGTCAAATTGGCTCATTTCAAATCCCTCTTCCACTCAATTTCAAGCACATGGGAGGTTGGCAATCCACTCAAGGCCTCAAACTGACCATGTGCCAACTCCAAATGAATCAAACAACCTTCCCATTGTGGTCAATTGGATCAAAATAGCAAAAGAGCTTGCGGTCGTCCGATCCTTCAATGGGGAGTTATACTCCCCCTAATTCAATTCAAAACCATCATTCTCAGATTTAATCAAAGAATCTCCATTAAAAATAATTTTCTTTTCCCTTTGCACATTCAGAACAATAATCTTAAAGCTTTCATTTGAGTTCCACAATAGTGAGAGAAGTAATTGGATCAAAGCCGCAAGGAGCATCAAGTGGTGTTGGTCCATAGAGCAATCCACTCAACTCCAAGGCCTAAGAATTTCAACAGGGCTTCGTCTCCACTAGACGAAACTACCTCATCGATCTCGAGCGATGGTGATCACCTCCGGTGAGGTATGGAATTTTTCAAGCACCTAGCATAGAAGGTGTTAGTCATTTGTGAAAGTAATATTCAATTCATGCAAATTCCACCATTGGATGTGCCGCTTAATGGCTTTAGATGGTGTGGGTTTTGTTTCAATCCGAGCTCAATCGAGCTCGGATCTTCCCCTAGATCATGGATGATCTCTATTGAGCCTAGGGGAAGAACTGGGGAGATCTTGGTCGTCCATCCATGCATTTTTGGATGAATGGCTGAGATTATTCCCATGTTTAGAAAATGATTTATCCCTTTTAAAATCATGGGGAGATCCCTGGTCGTCCGATCTTTCATCGGACGATAAAGATCAAAGCGTGTCCCACCGCCACGCCACCTTTTGGATGTGATGTTTAAGTGGGATGCTCACCACATGACGCGTGTAAAGCACACTAACTGCCACCGCCACACGTCGCACTGTGAGCTGAGGGATTAGTTAGGATGCTTAATTAATTCTAATTATTCTATGGATCTTCTAAAAATCATATCTCTCTCAATAAAATTCAGACAATTATGAAATAAATTCCTATGTAAAGATAATTTAACCTAGAATATTTTAAAATTAATTTCAATGGATTTTAAATTATGTTTTTCTCTAATTTTGGGTTTTATTAGAAATTTTATTTTGCTAAATGCCTCTTAATTAAACCACTGATTAATCCCAACTTGTTAGGTATATTTTAGGGGATGACCTCTGCCTCCCCTAATTTTCTTGGGATTTATTGAAGGCTTAATTGGGGGAATTACAAATATGATTCCAAATTACCCTCCTTATGTAATTAAGGATAATTAAGATGTGATTAGTGGTTTTAATCCATGATTAGAGTTGATTAAGGTCAGATCCAGTAGATAGGAGATTTAGGGAATAACTTTGGGGTATTTCTCCTAAGCTATTCCCTAAATCCCCTTTTCTTTCCTTAATCTTCTCTTAATTAAGGATTAATCCATTTAATTATCCCCTTAATTAATTTTTAAAAATTATAAAAACTTCTACAACTTAATTAATCTACTTTGGGTAAATATTTAGGTGTTTAATAGCCTAAGTTTAATTAAGAAAATCAAAACCCAATTCATATATATGAAAGGGTGTTTTGAAATTACTTAAGCTAAACCCCTTAGCTTAATTAAATATTAATCATGAGCCAAATTGCATTAGACCTTTTTCTTATTAGGTGCATTGCAAGTTTAAATTCCTTGTGAGTTTTTATGTCATCTCATTGGCTCATAACTATTTGATTAATTATGCTAAGGTGGTGTAGGTAAGGGTTAATTAATTTGCTTAATTCATACGTTGACCTAATTAATATATAAAAAGAATCTAATCATCTAAAAATTAAACAAAAATATCAAACACATGTGGGAATGGGTTAAGAACAGAAAACTCAACTCACCTTTTCAAAATTAAATCAAACCCCCAACTAAATAAAAATCACATTGAATTCACTTTCAATTATTTTAAACTTTCTTATTTCATGAGAATTTCTTTAGGATCTAATTAAAGTGAATGTGTTTACATGCTTTCATTGCTTTGATTCTTTCCCTAACATGTTCAATTTGTGTGTCATGTGGTTCATGCATTCATATTTTTCAAATTCAAATTTAAAAATGAAATTATTTACTTTATGTCAAATTTGCATGTGTTGGCTAAAGTAAAAATATGAGTGGATATTATCACTACTAAATCCAAATTATTTTCAAAACATATAAATCAATTATCAAATCTGAAAGTGTGCTACTTATATTGTAATTATAAGCTTGCATGTGAAGAATATATGGATGTACTTAGCATAGGTTTCCTTTCTCTCTTATGTTTGTATAGTTTTGAATAGGAATTTGGTGAGATGTATGGTTCATTTGAAAAGAACCTAACACTCACCTAATTCCATATCCTATTCATTTCTATGCTATCACTTAAGAAGTGTTACCTATGCTTCCACATATAAATTGCATAAATAAAATGAATCAACTAATACAACTTTTGCATTCTTTCATTTTCATTCATTTCTTTTATACACATATTTGTATTTAAGGAAAGTGGTATATTAGTCTGGACAACCCCAAAGTTGCAAAGTTTTAAGTAGCCCTAAGTAGGTCTTGTACCTTACACTTCTGGTTAACAATGACACTGTACTCATTTATGCCTTTCTTACTTTCATATGTGTATGTGAAAATTGGATAAAGAAATCCATTCCTACTTAAGAAAAATCATGCATATTAAACTTCAAAATTTTCCTAAATGGATTAATTAGCATGCATCATAAAGTGTGTTAAATATTCTCATTTATATGTATATAAATATGCTTAAGATTCATTCATATGCATGTTATATATGTTGGGAAAGAAATGATGTAATGTGTGTTATGTGGACTTAATTAATTTTACTTAATCTTAAAATGCCTTTCTTTTTGAATATGTTTGTTTAGAATTCATCTAAACTTAGGATTAATTAAAAGATTTAATCAAAACATTCACCTAAATAAAACTAAAATGTGAATCTACTTTAGAAATTACTTAGGTTAGGGAAGGAAAGAGAAGTTCACTTCTCTTTTCCTCTCTTTACAACTTAGTAATTAATTGCATAATTCACTTGAACTAAATCAAAACATGAAATAAAATCAACCCAAAATAATTAAACAACTTAAATGAAACCCTCCTCTAAATTGAACATGTTTTCACACTTAGAAAATTTGAACCTAAAGCCATAACTAAGCATACCACACAAACCTTCAAAGCACACACATTAGCCTAAGTCACCACTTCTAGCTTTAGGTTAGGGTGGTGCGTGATTTGATGTTTTATTTTATTTTGTGATATAAATTTTAGACTGGATGTTAGGGTGTATGCTCGTTGAATGAATGGTATGACTCTCTTAATCTAACTATTCTTTTCTACAGGGGATTGTGGGGCTCTATCATAAATAAAAATTTAAATGTTTTTGCTTGTAGGTGCTTTATACCCCTAAGCATAATCCAATAGGCCAGGTGGACTTAGTCACCCATGTGTGGGGTGATAAGTCCAATATACATGCTTAAGATTTGTGTGGTTTATTTTAACTAATCTCTATTTACAGGTATTAGTTAGATTTCCATTCTTTTCCTTTTCATGTAAATTTGTACAATTAGGATTTTAGAATGATTGTTATGGGGATTATGATGAGCATTGGTCATAAGATCTCATCTTATACACCATGTGAAGCCTTGTAGTATTTACCTTCCAACCATCCAAAAGAAGGAACCAAAGAAAGAAAAGTAGAAAGAAGAAAAGAAGAAATGAAACTTGAAGACCCCCATAACAATGAATTCCTTGCTTAATTATAATTTAATATTTATGTAATCTGGGTTGTCTAAGGGTAGAGCTCGGCTACCCACAATTGATATTTTTGAGTTTGTGCGGTGGTGCCCGACCACATCAACAACCTTTTTATTCTTTTTGCGATTAGCTTTATAAATTGATTGATGATTTGTTTAGCTTTTGCATTAAGTGGCATGATTTTTCAAGTTTCTTCCTTGCTTTATGTATGATCTACATGTGGATTAGGCTCTTTAGGAAAAAAATAAATTTTTTAGCCAACTTAACAACTCAAATTAAAAAAAAAAGAAGTCATAACCTCACCTAAAGTTTAAGTTTAAATTCAAGATAAAAGAATTAGCAACCCCTTAGTTGGATGAGTATTTCTTTTACAATATCATGCACAACAACATCTTATTTCACTCTTGATTAGAGGGCTTCCAGCTTTGCCAGAAAAACTTGGCTTGATCTTTGAGAACAATGGTGGAAACACACCTCCTCCATTCTCGTTGATTTTGGCCAATAACTTTATTTCTCATGCATTAGACATATGAATCTTATTAGCCCGAGTCAAAATAATTGTCTAAAAATGAAAATAAAATGAAATTTAAATTGTATTAGATTTAGGTCATTTGAAGCATGCCCTTTACATGATCTAGTCTCTTTAGGGAGTGAGTTTAAGGACTTAGTCTCTTTTTAATTGAATAACAGCCTAGCTATCTTGCATAAGCATAAAGACTTACCTACAAGTATTTAAAATTGTAGGAGGTGTTAATTGGAGGCCACCCCCAAGTGGTTGTAAGTCCAAGCTGACGGGTGATTTGTCCTCTATTGTGGAGGCAAACCAATTACCCATTTTTGCCTTAAATTTAGGTTCTGCTTTCGGCCCTTGCCAAAGCTCCCTAGATTTAGGTTTTGAGGTTGCTTCTCCCCTTTATTGGCCATAAAAATAGTTCCTCACCTATTAGGCATTTCCTTAATATTATGTTAAGGAATCATAAGTCCTAAATTTTTAATGAATATTCAACTCAAACATACTAAATCAATTTCAAAAATGTAAAGCCCTATTATAGGATAGTTTGAGATGCCTGCTAGGTTTCCTAGCATCGTGGGCATCTCCTACTTATCTTTCATTTTTTTGGCTTCGATAATAACTCCTTCCCTTTGATCAATCCCATTTGATCTCCAAAAATGAATTAATTGATTGATAGTCCTTTCCTATTGAAACCTTTATAGACAATGATCATTTACCTTAATCAAGAGTTTTTCTAAGGAATCCCCATTTCTTAGGATGTAATTAACTATGGGGGATTGCTCCTGTAGGGAATTAACGAACCTAGTTTAAAATAAACCCTGCTTTACTTTTTCATGTAAAGTAGGGGAAGAATCTCTAGTAATGACTTCTATCTCCTGAGATAGTGCAGACCCATCATCCTTAGGAGTCCTTATTGAGGTGATTAGGTCCATTAAAGGGTAATGACTTCTATCTCCTGAGATAGTGCACTATTCCTTGATGACGTACTCGATCACCTGAATAAGTATATCTGTGAATCTGCATGGTGTCTTGAAAAGATGAATTTTTATAGTCTTGTATTTCTATTCTTACCATAGATTTGAAAGGGGACTCTATAGAAATTTTTCTCCATAGATTTTTCAAATTAATTAACCCCTACCTACACTACCTTAACATAATTAACTAAATAATTATGAGCCAATGAGATGACATAAAAACTCACAAGGAATTTAAACTTGCAATACACCTAATAAGAAAAAGGCCTAATGCAATTTAGCTCATGATTAATGGTTAATTAAGCTAAGGGGTTGAGCTTAAGTAATTTCAAAACACACTTTCATATATATGAATTGGGTTTTGATTTCCTTAATTGAACTTAGGCTATTAAACACCTAAGCATTTACCCAAAGTAGATTAATTAAGTTCTAGAAGTTTTTAGAATTTTTAAAAATTAATTTAGGGGATAATTAAATGGATTAATCCTTTATTAAGAGAAGATTAAAGAAAGAAAAAGGGGGTTTAGGGAATAGCTTAGGAGAAATGCCCCAAAATTATTCCCTAAACCTCCTATCTACTGGATCTGACTTGATCAACTCTAATCATGAATTAAAACCACTAATCATACCTTAATTATCCTTAATTATATAAAGAGGGTAATTATGAATCATATTTGCAATTCCCCCAATTAAGCCTTCAATAAATCCCAAGAAAATTAGGGGAGGCAGAGGTCATCTGCTAAAATAAACCTAAGAAATTTAGGATTAATCAATGGTTTAATTAATAGGTAATTAGCAAAATAAAATTTCTAATAAAATCCAAATTCAGGGAAAAGCATAATTCAAAATCCATTGAAATTATTTTTAAAATATTCTAGGTTGAATTATCTTTTCATAAGAATTTATTTCATATTTGTCTGAATTTTATTGAGAGAGATATGATTTTTAGAAGATCTATAGATTAATTAGAATTAATTAAGCATCCTAACTAATCCCTCACAACGACACGTGGAACAAGATTTACAAAGTCGGTGAGCATCCCACAAACATCACATCCAAAACATGGTGGTGGGATCCGATCTGTCATCACAAGATTGGATGACCAGGGATCTCCCCGTGGTTTTAAAAGGGATAAATCATTTTCTAAATGTGGGAATAATCTCGACCGTCCATCCAAAATGCACGGATGGATGACCAAGATCTCTCTAGTGCATCCCCTTGGCTCAACAAAGACCATCCATGATCTAACAGAGCTGGTCTTCATTGAAAACTTAACCCACCCCATCTAAATCCAATATGTGGCACATCCAACCATGGAATTTGCATGAATTGAAAATTCTTTTCACAAAATACCAACACTTCCTATGCTAGTGGTCAAAAAATTCCATACCTCATCGGAGGTGATCACCGGTGGTCGAAATCGATGAGGTAGCTTCATCTAGTGGAGACGAACCCCTGTTGAAATTATTAGGCCTTGAGGTTGAGTGGATTGCTCTATGGACCAACAATACTTGATGCTCCTTGAGGCTTTGATCCAATTGCTTCTCTCCTTGCTGTGGGAACTCAAATGAATGCTCGAATGTGCTCGGATTGCTCCTTAGATGAAGTGTGCAAGAGTAATTGAAGTGGTTTTCAGTGCGGAGAAAGTTGGAAGTTCAAGTGAGCTCCCCTATTTTCCAAAAGAAAAAAATAGGGAAGAAAAATATCCTACCTGGTTAGCTAGTGTCGTCCCAGTTAAGAAGAAGAATAGCCAAATTCACACATGCGTCGATTTTAGGGACTGAAATAAGGCATGTCTAAAGGATGAGTTTCTTCTTCCTATACCAGAATTTTTGGTGGACATCGCCTCATCTCATGCAGTTTTCTCTTTCATGGATAGGTCATTTGGCTATAACCTAATCAAGATGTCTCCTGAAGATGAAAGAAGCATTGCTTTTTGAACCCCGATCAGAATCTTCTATTATAGGGGCATGCCTTTCAGCCTTAAAAATGTTAATGCAACATATGAATGGGCCATGACTTAGATCTTCAATGAACTCATCCATCATCAGGTTGAGTGCTATGTTGATGATCTAGTCAAGCAGAAAAGGAAGACCATCTCTTTGACTTGAGTAGTTTTCAAATGGTTAAGATAATATAACCTCAAAATGAATCCAAGTATGCATTGGGTAGCAAAAAATTTCTTAGGTTTGTTGTTCGACACTGGGGAATAGAAATAGATCCTAAAAAGATCAAAGCTATCTTAGAAATGCCATCTCCTAAGAGTTTAACTCACTCATATCCTTTTAAGGACTTCTGGCATATCTAAGACATTTTATCTCAAACCTATCAAGGAGATGCAAGCCATTTTCAGCACTTGTCAAAAAGGATGCCAAGTTCAAGTGGGATGATAAGTGTCAGCATGCTTTTGAAGACATCAAAGAGTACTTGGTGAAGCCGCCAATTCTAGCAGCCCCTATCCCGGGCAGGCCACTCATCCTCTACATTGCTACATTGGATGACTCTCTCAGCGCTCTATTGGCCCAAGCCAACGATGAAGGGAAGGAGAGTGCTCTCTACTATCTCAGCCATCATCTGATTCCTGCTAAACTAAACTACCCACCTATTGAGAAACATTGCCTTGCTTTGATCTTTGCCTCCCAAAAGTTATGGAATTACATGCGTTCTCATAAGGTGAACTAGATCTCCCGAACAAATCCACTGCAGTATCTCATGACATAACCAATGCTATCTGGACGTTTGGCTCATTGGTCCATGATTCTCTTACAGTTCGATATCACATTTGTACCCCTCCGTACGGTAAAAGGACAAGCACTAGTAGATTTTTTAGTAGCACACCCACTTCCTACTGATTCTTTGCTTAGTAACGATCTCCCTGATGAACAAATCATGAACTTAGGAGAGGCCGACAACCACCGATGGGAGATGTATTTTGATGGCGCTGCTTCTTTTCTTAAAGGTGAAGCACCATGATCTATTCTCCCAAGAAAGGTAGGAGTAAGAATAGTTCTTCTAACTCCAAACCGTTATGTGATGAGATTCACATACTATCTTTCCAACCCCTGAACAAATAATAAAGCTGAGTATGAGGCTTTGATTTCCAGTCTAGAGTTAGCCATCACTATCAATGTCAAGAGCGTTAACATCTTTGGGGATTCTCAGTTGGTCATCAACCAGATTACTAGGTCCTCAAATCCAAGGTTCGTCATTACTACAAGTATACCATGAAGCTGTTGGCCCAAATTTCTGAAGTCACTATCTATAAAGTTCTCAGAGCAGAGAACACAGTAGCAGATGCCTTGGACAAACTTGCCAAAGAGTTGGCATATCCGGAAGATGAGTCCATTTCCATAAGGGTCCAAAATAGATAAGTCCTATCCCTTATTAATCTAAACTCATCGAGAGACTTTCTCTTGAAGGGGAGGTTGTCATTGCCAAAATGGACAAGGAGCTGGATTGGAGGTAACCATTTATAGATTACTTGAACACCGACAAACTACCTCAAGAAAATTCACAAGCCCATCAGGTGAAATAGAGAGCTCTCTCTTATGCTCTCATTGATGGCACCCTATACCTCTAGTCCTTTAACCAAATGTGGTTGCGTTGTTTAGGCAAACACAAAGCCTTTAGAATTATAATCAAGGTACATCCAGGTCTATGCAGAGCACATCAATCCAGTCTGAAGATGAAGATGAAGATCAAGAGACTTGGATGTACCGACATTGGCTTCATGGCCATTTGAGTGCTGGGGTACAGACATTGTAGGTCCGATCAATCCTCCTTCTTCCAAGGGCCATCGATTCATCTTAGTTGCCATCGACTACTTTTCTAAGTGGGTGAAAATCATCCCACTTAGTGAGGTCACAGCTCAGTATGTGCTTCATTTCTTCAGAAAGTATATCATTTATAGGTTCGGGGTGCCTCGATGAATTATATCTGATAATGATACTACATTCAAAAGCATGAAGATCAACAGCTTCGCCAGAAGACATGGTATAGATTGGAGATACTCCACTATCTACTATCCTAGAGCAAATGGCTTAGCAGAAGTATTCAACAAAACTCTCATCCAGATACTAAAGAAGACTCTTGATGATAACAAATGATAATGGAATGAGCAGTTGGTTGAAGCCTTGTGGGCCTACCACACGACATACCGAACTCCAACTCAGTCTACCCCATTTTTCTTAGATGGGTCTGAAGCTGTTCTTTTTTATAAGTTTAACTCTCATCACTAAGGATAGCATTGGGTAACAAAATCATTATAAAGCATAATACAAAGTTTCAATTAGAAGAGCTCGAAGGTTTGGAAAAGATTCGCCTATGAGAGTGCCAGAACCTTGAGTTGTACAAAGCCAAAATAATTCAAGCTCCCAACAAGCTGATCCGCCCTAGGTCTTTTCGAGTAGGAGAACTTGTGTTAGTCCTATGGAGACCAATTATTGCCCATCAAAATATTGGAGGAAAGTTTGAACCCACTTGGGAAGGCCCCTATGTCATTGAGAAGGCCTACCAAGGAGGATCTTATCACATTGATTAAAGGGAACTTCCAATTAATGGCCTCTACCTAAGGAAATATTACCCATGAAACAAATCATGTTTGAAAATAATCATTAAGAATAAAATCTGATCTCATTCATCAAATCTTCTCTTCTTTCAAAGTGTTGTTTATTTGTCTTGTGAATTCGCCTTGACGTGTTTAAGGTAGGTGTAAGAGTCCCGAGTGGCATCCTAATCCCTCTTTCACAACATAAACACAATCTCCCCGTGCAATTAGAATAGGTATAAGAGAACCCGAGAGCATGGGAGCTTACAGGGTGCAATTTCACCCAAAAAAAAAAATTATGAGGATATTTTAGACTTTTAATATATTTACTTTAAACTCTAGTCTCCTCCCCAAAATAAACCCTCGGAGCGATTAGCCTCTTGAAAATATGAAGCGCGGTATCAGATCTCTCCCCTCTCGGCTCTCTCTTTTTTGCCCACCCTCAAGAGCGGATATTCTCCCTCATTTTCGATCGTCGGCGCCGTCCATCATCCATGGGCACTTGCAGAGGGTGGGCAATCTGCTTCATGTGTTACCCCATCTTTCATCACCCTTAGCGGTGGCGGTGGCAGAGGCGGTAGCAACTCGAGGAGTTTCAGGTTCTTCAATGAAGGTGAATTTCTTAGTGAAGAGATGGCGGCGAAGATCTATCAAGATATCTAATAACTAACTATTTCATCCATTGACTTACTTTTTCTTTTTTTCTTCTTTGATAGAAAATGGAGAGGAAGCGAGAAGTTGGAGGTGAAGCGGAGAGAAGGACAAAGCCGAGCAGAAGGAAAAAGATAAGGTTATTGTGATCTTCCTTCCTTTATATATTAAAAACTTTTATTTTTAATTCAATTGAGAATGATTGAGCCTCTTGTTTGATTTTCGATAATACTATTTATAAGCATAAATAAAATCATCCCTCCATCAATTATTGTCTAATTTTTCTATTATAAATTCTTGAATTTTCTCTTTCTAGCATTTCTCCAAATCTAAATATTGTAGAGTGTCTTCGAGTTACATTAAAATTTCACATAGACTTTATTCATCATTAATTTAAGATTAATAATGAAATACATTTAATTATTTATGTACTCTAAATCCCAAATTGAGAATGCCATTAAATCTTACAACACTTGTTATAAATTTATTAGAATTGCTTTCAAATTATGATCAAATCACGTCTTTTATATGACTTTTGATAAAGAGAACTTCTCTCTAATTTTTCATTACATAATAATGGAGAATCATGGGTATTTGATGTAAGTCCAATTCTCTTTGAAATTCTTGGGATAGACCATGCATAATGAGATATAGTCATTTTTGTTACAATGCATTTAATTTTGTTGATACTAGAGTTGAATTTCATCTAGAGTGTTATGCCTAAAGTTTAGTTTACGTGATCGTCTTCTTCAATATCCAATTTCATCCTCCTTTGAGATTATTTAACAAATGCCACATGATTGATGACAAACTTGTGCGTTATCCTGACCAAGTCTAACACATATTTATAATTACAAGAAAAGTAGTCCTTAAATTTGTGTATTAATCATTAGATTAGGGCATTCAAAGTCATTTTTTATCACATATAGTAATCATTAATTATATGCTTTATGCAGGTGATATTGAAGGATTAGGCTATTCAATAATATTTTTCAGTGCAACATTCTTCTCAATCAATTAAGGTATGTGAATAATATTTTTAATTTTAAATAGGCTGAAGGTGTGCCTTTTTTTAAGATATTATTGGTTTAATTTTATTTTAAAAAGGCCGAAGGTGTGCCTTTTTTTAAATATTGTTGGTTTAATTTTATTTTAAAAAGGCCGAAGGTGTGCCGTTATTCTTGAGATATTATGAATTTGTTTTGAAAAGGTTGAAAGTGTGTCATTATTTATTGATTTATTTTTATTTGCATTCTACTATCATATTTAGGATTTTCTAAAATGTTATTTAAAGAGAAAAAAACGAGTTGATCTTGATATCGATAATCTTAGATCTGGGCTTTGTCGTAGATTTGGAGTTATGATGTTAATGTGAGATAGAATCATTAGAGCATATTTGGTAAAGGGCCATATCAATCTAAAGTCATAATTTTCCTCAAACAATGATAGGCAATGTTGACGCAGATTTAATTCAAAGTGGTTTGAGGAATATCCATATTGGTTAGAATATAACATCTGAAAGATCTTTGCATATTGTTTATATTGTTATTTATTTAAGCCTCAAGAACAAGTTACTATAAATCAAGGAGGTGAAGATTCATTTATCAGAGAAGGATTTAAAAATTAGAAAAGAAAAGAAAAGTTCTTAGCCCATGTTGGTGAACACAATAGTGCTCATAATAGAGCAAGACAAAAGTGTGAAGATCTAATGAAGCCTCAAACACAAAGTATCTCTACTATGTGGTTGACTAAAGATGAGAGAAACAAAAAGAGTATAGGGTAATGTTGGCGTGACAGTTGATTGTGTTAGATTTCTTTTTTGCGACAAGGATTACCATTCACGTGCGATGAATCTTTTAATTTAGTTAACCAAGGAAATTATTTAGAATTATTCCATTTTCTTGCGGATCATAATGAAGAAATTAAAAGTTACATTTGAAAATGCTAGTACAAAATTACAATTGACTTCACCAAAGGTACAAAACGGCTTTGTCAGCGGCATCATCACGAGGCTTTAACTTCTATCATCAAAGATATGATTCTTACTTTTCTATTATTGTGAATGAAGCTCGTGATGTATCAACAAAGGAACAATTAGTTATTGCTGTGAGATATGTTGATAAAAAGGTCAAGTTATTGAAAAATTTATTAGTATTAAATATGTTTCTTCAACAAGTGCAATTGCACTTAAGACAACACTTGAAGCTATACTGGCTAAGCATTCATTAAGCTTGCATAGGATACAAGGTCAAGCTATGATGGGGCATCCAATATCAGGTGAATTTAATGGTTTGAAGGCACTCATTCTTAATGATAATCCTCAGGCATTTTATGTTCATTGTTTTGCCCATCAGCTTCAATTATGTTTAGTGGTTGTAGTAAAAAAATATTGGCAAGTGAAGCATCTTTTTGAGATCACTTCAAGAACTTTAAACACAATTGGAAGTTCTTGTAAGAGAAGTGACATTTTAAAAATTATTCAACATGAAAAGGTTATTTTACATCTCCAAACAGGGGATTTAATTAGTGGACGTGGTTTGAATCAAGAAATTTACCTACAACGAGTTGGTGACACTCGTTGGAGTTCACATTTTTATAGTTTAATTAGTCTTATGAAGATGTGCATCATTCAAGTGCTTGAGATAGTAAAGAGGATGGAGTACATGATCATCAATCGTTGAAGCTGTTTTAATCTGCAATGGAGTCTTTTGATTTTGTATTTACTATGCATTTGATGATTGATATTTTAGGTATCACAAATGAATTATCACAATCTCTGCAAAAAAAGACCAAGATATTAAAATGCAATGAATTAGTGCGATATCCAAACAGCGATTACAGATAATGAGAAATAGTGGATGGGATTCCTTATTACATGAAGTGTCTCTTTTTTGTAATGTTTTTGAGATTGATATTCCAGATATGAGTTCTACCTTTAAAACTCGTCGACGAGCTATATGGGGAGGTGAAGAAATGACAAACTTGCATCACTATTGCGTTGAGTTATTCTACACTATAATTGATATGCAACTTCAAAAACTGAATAATCATTTTTCTGAAGCAAGCACATAGTTACTTCTTTGTGTGGCATGCTTAAACCCAAGTGATTCATTCTTTGCTTTTGATAAGAAAAAAACTTATTCGACTTGCAGAGTTATATCTTACAGATTTTTCTGCAGTTGAGCTTGTGGCTCTTGAACATCAGCTTTCCACTTATATTATCGATGTGTGTAGTAGTGATGATTTCTCATCTTTAAATGGTATTGTTGATCTTGCCAAACAGCTTGTCAAGATAAAGAAGGATGGTGTGTATCCTTTAATTTATAGACTTATTATTTTGGCACTAACTTTACCAGTTGCTACAGCTACAGTGGAGAGAGCATTTTCTGCAATGAAGATTGTTAAACATCGATTGCATAGTAGAATGAGTGATGATTGGCTCAATGATTGTCTTATATCTTATATTGAGAAAGAAGTATTTGAATCGATTCTCAATGAATCTATCATGCAATATTATCAGACAATGCAAAATAGATTAAGAAGTTTGTAAACATTTTTTTATTAGATTGATGATAATGTAATACAATTCATCCTTTTGGTATATTCATTATTAAATTCACCTTTTTCTTTAAATTACTTTTTGCCCACCCTGAAAATAAAAGCTGGTTCCGCCCCTGCCCGAGAGGCATCCTATTTCAATTAGCATAACTACGTTAGGTGTGAGAGAACCTAAGCGACATCCCTTCTTAGTGGAAATCCTTTTTGCCATCCGTGGCACCATTTCATCAAATCCATACTGTGTTTAAGGTAGGTGTAAGAGTCCCCCAAAGGCATCCTATTCCTTTTAACACATGCACAACAATAAACACAAATCTTTTATCTTAGGCTATTTTGAGGTGGGAACAAAGCCCTTGTGGCACTCACTCATTAGTTTCTCTAGGTCGGGTTTACATGCCACCTCGCTAGTATATTACCATAGTGGTCACTTGTTGGAGGATGTGAGTCCCCGCACTTTCTTCCTAACTTGACTATTGCAAACCGACGAGGGCCTTATTAGTATGGTAGTCTTCACTGCCCAGCCAGTAAGCTACCTCATGTTAACTTTGTTTAAGAAGATGTGAGTCCTCGTGCTTTCTTCTTGAACTAGCCATCATGATAGTTCCCCTAGTGGCATCCTATCCCTCTTTCACAACACAATCACAATCTCCCGATGCTTTTAGAATAGGTGAAAGAGAACCTGAGAGGCATCCTATTTTGATTAGCATAACTAATTTAGGTGTGAGAGAACCCAAGCGGCATCCATTCTTAGTGGGAATCCTTTTTCCATCCATGGCATCATTTCATCAAACCCCTAATGTGTTTAAAGTAGGCAAAGAGTCCCCCAGAGGCATCCTATTCCTTTTAACACATGCAAAAAACAAACATAAATCTTTTATCTTGAGCTATTTGATGTGGGAGTAAGCCCCTTGTGGCACTCACTCATTAACTGCTCTAGGTCTGGTCTACATGCTACCCCACTAGTATGTCACCCCAGTGGTCATTTATTTGGAAGATATGAGTCCCTGAGCTTTCTTCCTAATTTGATCATTGCAAACCAACGAGTGCCTTGTTAGTATGGTAGTCTTTACTACCCAGCCAGTAAGCTACCTCATGTTGACTTTGCTTAAGAAGATGTGAGTCCCCGTGCTTTCTTCTTGAGCTAATCATCATGATCTAACTAGGTCGAGTTATTTGAGGCTTAGGATAAGTCCCCCAAAGGCTCCTTTCCTCTTGACTACTTTTGAGTCGATATAAGTTCCCTAGTGGAATTCACTCAGTAGCTACCCTAGGTCAGATAGCACCTGTTGAGCCGATGATAGACTATCCCAGCAATCAGTTCAGCTATAGGAGGATGTGAGTCTCTGAGCTTTCTTCCTATGCTGATTGTTGTAAATCGATGGGCACCTTAGGTTGGTTGATGTTCGCTATGCTGACAGCGACTCACCCAGTGAATGCACCACTCTTGCAGATATGAGTCCTCAAATTTTCTCCTTGAGTTGGGCACCGAATACCTATTGGATATATGACTAGCCATGCCATCTTCTCCAAAGTGTTGGATTAAGCCTTAGCGACCTCATCCCTTGCGGGCACTCTATTTGATCAAGTCCTTTGCAACCCCATTTAAACACTACCCAGGTTACTTCTAAATTGGACAGTTCCCCTTTCCTAGTAGCCACCCTTATGGTTGGAGAATTTGTTCAGCGGATGCATAAATTCTCCCTTGGTTTAGTAAATTTGATATAGTTCTAGGCTAATGTAAGCTCTTTCTCAGTTTGATCCCTCACAAACTAACAGAGTTCATGATAAAATAAACCAAAATAAAATAAAGAAAATTAATTCACATGTGGATTAGAAATTAAAGCCCCTAAAGGGACCCTTTCCCTAAGCAGGCATACCTATCTATTGGAATTGAGTTGAGATAAATCCAGTGCATACTCACTCCATGATACCCTTAGGTCGAGTTCAATCTATTTTTCCACAAACATGTTACCCTAACAATCATTCCACTTTGAAAGATATAAGACTATGATGCATTCTTTCTAGCATGATTATTGCCAACTGACGGGTAGCCCTAGGTCAGGTTTGATTTGTTGCCCAAAGCAACCAATCACCCCAATGGTCTTTTATAGTAGAAGATGTGAGTCCCTAAGCTTTCTTCCCTTGAATTGATCATTGCAAACTGAATGACACTCTTTGGTCGGATAGTTCTCCCATCGTCTGGGAAGCTACTCCCTTTAGTTCAATAAATTTGAGATAGGTTTAGGCTCCTATAAGCTCCTTCTCAATTTGATCCATCGCAAATTGATGGAATCCATCAAACAAAACTAAAAATAAAATTAATCTTTGACTATCATTGAGCTAATTTAAGTCCCCTAATAAGATTCACTCAATAGTCAGCCCTAAGTCAGGTTCGATTTGTTGCTTAAAGCAACCAATCACCCCAATTATTCCTTATTATGGAAGATATGAGTCCCCGTGTTTTCTTCTTAACTTGACCATTGTATATCGAAAGGAATCTTTCTTTGATTGGATAGTCCTACCTTATGGTTGGTAGACTACTCCCTTTAAATTGGTAAATCTGAGTCAAGTCTAGGCCTCCATGGCCCCTACTCAGTACAATTCATCGCAAACCTATGAGATCCATATAATTGAAATAAACAAATATAAAAAATTGAAATCAATCTTGACTATCTTTGAGTTGATCTAAGTCCCCAGCAACATTCACTCAATAATTACTAGGTTGGGTTCAAATTTTATCCAATAGATTACCCTACGGTCTCTACTTTGGAGGATGTAAGTCTACTACACTTTCTTCCCATGCACTACATACCGAAAGGCATCCCTTTGGTTGGCTAGTCCTACTATGCGTTTAGCAAACTACCCCTTGGGATTGGTAAATCTGAGTTAGGTCTTAGCCTTAATGGCTCCTACTTAGTGCAATCCATTGCAAACCAACAGGGTCCATCTCAAAAATTCAAACCTAATAAAAATTAAAATAAATTCAATCCACTTCCCCAGTAGAACAAATCAAATCATTTTCTCCTCAATGAAAATCAAATCAAACCTTTCATCCCCTTGTGGATGACTTGAACCTGCTTCCCTAGTGGAATGTTCACACTCTATCCCTTAGTGGATTATGTCTTCTCTCTTATGTCTTGGACATAAGTAGAGCCACATTTCACTAAGCTCTGCATTCTTTTATTCCTTGGGTTAAGGATAGATTGTTTCTATTAGTATTATCACTTTTGAATGTTGTTGATCATTTGGTCAACTAATATGTGTTCCTTGTCACACCACACCTAGGCTCTTTGTTGATCTCATTTTAGAATGAGCTCTCAATCCCTCCATCTTAGACTTTAAGAGTTTCTTAGTCTTAAGACACATCTAGTGATTAGGTGGACACTTAACCTAGCCTTAGAAGACTTAGAAGAGTTAGCCATAGGAATAGGTCATGCCTTAGGGGTGTTAGAAAATTTTCCTACCCTTAGCTTAAACCATTCCTCACCTTCCTTCCTTCAAAGTCAAACTCTAAATCAATATTTATTGATTTTCTCCAAACTCAAACCAACTCCATATGATTGAAATCCATAATTGAAATCTATGATTGAAACCCATAATCAAAATCCATCAAAATTCCTAAGCTCAAATTTTCCTAAATCCTTAATCTTCTCTTAAGGACTTAGCCAAAAATCATGATCAAAGCCAACTCAAATCTTTGATATTTTCTCATAATTCATTTATATTCTCATTTATATTCATATATATATATATATATATATATATATATATATATATATATATATATATATATATATATATATATATATATATATATATATATATATATAAATGAAATATAAATTCAAACCAATCAAACTAAACTCAAAATTCAATCTCAATTCATGAAATTTCCTTAAGTCCTTAATTTTCCATTAATAGATAGCCTAAATCATGATCAAACTAATTAAAACTCATGGGATTTTCTCAAAACTCATTTATATTATCATTTATATTCATATATATAAATGAAATATAAATATAAATCAATCAAATCAAATCCTCAAATTAAATTCCCAATTTAAAAATCTTTCTTAAGTCCTTAATTTTTTATTAATGGATTTAGCCTAAATCATCATCAAATCAATTCAAATTCATGGGATTTTCTCATAATTCATTTATATTCTCATTTATATTCACATATATAAATGAAATATAAATATAAATCAATCAAACCAAATTCAAAAATTCATACTCCAAACTCTAAAATTTTCCTAAGTCCTTTAAATCCTTCTTAATGGACTTAGCCTAAATCATGATTAAACCACTTCAAATCCTTGAAATTTTCTCATGATGCATTTATATTCTCATTTATATTCACATATATCAATGAAATATAAATTCAAACAATCAAAACCAATTCCAAAAATCAAACTCAAATCCATTCAAAATTCAACCTAAGCCTTCGAAGTCAAAATCTTGAACTTAGCCAAATCAATTTCAAATCAAGCCAAATTATTGATTCCCCTTCATGATTCAATCAACCCTACAATCATGAACCCATATATAAATCCAAACTTCAATCACTCAATCAAAAAATCAATTCAAAAATCAAGCCCTAAATCCTTTCATATTCTTCCTTTGAATATGAAGTTGTCAAATGGATCAAAACCCATTTGACTTCAAACCACTTACAAATGGATTTATATTTCAATCATGAGTCCATATACAAGATCAATCAAGTTAAATCAAGCTTTGACTAAGCCATTTGACCCAAATCACTTGACCCAAAGTGACCTAAAGTACCCTTATGAACCAAATTCTAATCCTAACCAAATTGGATTGAATCAAACTCACCTATACCTCTCATCATGATCAACAATCATCATGGGATGATCAATCAACCAAATTGGGTCAAACTAAGTCAAACCTAAGGGTTGACCAAGTCAACACTTAGCCCAAAATGAAACCTAACATAGCCAAAATTCACCATAGGCCAAATTGATTGAAACCATTGATCTGAGTTCATTCATGAACTATGTTTGAACTTGACCAAGCCAACATTTGAGCCTAACCTATCCCAATTGGCCACTTGACCTAAGTTGACCCAACTTGACCTAAAAAGTCAAAATGTGTCAAGACTTGATCTAAGCTAAATTGATTCAAACCAATGGGTCAAGTTCATTCCAAATCACTTGTTGAACTTGACCAAAGCCTCAATTGGCCAACTAGACCTAACCTAGCCCAATTGACCTTAGACCTAACTTGACCTAAAGGGGTCATGTTGAGCCAAATTTGAACTTAACCAAAATTGATTGGAAATAAAGATATCAATCCACTCCATATGATTAACCTAACCCAAACCTACCCTTGACCTACCTCAAATAGGTCAAATGAGTCAAATAGGTCAACTTGACCCATTGACCTAAATGAAGTCATATGAGCCAAATTCAAAACTATACCAAATTGAACCAAACTAAAGCCAGCTAAAAATTTTAAATGGTCATATGAACGTGACCCAACCTCGACCACTTGACTAATTTGACAGTTGACCCATTTTGACCTAAATGGGTCAACATGAGCCAACCCTTATCAAATGAATTTCAAATCTCATGAAACTTGGCCAAACCTAGTTTCTCCATATACCCAAGATATCCAAATTGAAAATTCAATAAAATGACCCTTCTACCCAAAGGCCATAGAACAAATATTAGCATAATTCATGGGTAATTTAGTCATACCCTCTTCATATCAATTTGATGCTTTCCTAATAGCTCAAGGGGACCTAATGAAAAGTGGTGCACCTAACTCAATGGGTTTGGGTCAGCCCAAATGGGCCCAAGGATAAACTCGACCCCATGGGTCAAATTGGCTCATTTCACATCCCTCTTCCACTCAAATTCAAGCACATGGGAGGTTGGAAATCCACTCAAGGCTTCAAACTGACCATTTCCCAACTCCAAATGGATCAAACAACCTTCCCATTGTGGTCAATTGGATCAAAATAGTAAAAGATCTTACAACCGATTGGTCCCTTAAAGGGGAGATATACTCCCCCTAATTCAATTCAAAACCATCACCCTCAATTCGATCAATCTCTAGAGAGTGTTAGGAAAGATCAGAGAGCCTTCCTAAGCATTCTAAGAGTGATTTGAATTTGAGATTTCTCAGTTTTCTCCATTGGAAAATAGGGGAGCTCACTTGAACTTCCAACTTTCTCCACACTGAAAACCACTCCAATTCCTCTTTCACACTTCCTCTAAGGACCAATCAAAGCGCGTCCCACCTCCACGCCGCCTTTTGGATGCGATGTTTAAGTGGGATGCTCACCGCGCGATGCGTGTAAAGTGGGCTGACCGCCACCGCCACGCGTCGCGCTATGAGCTAAGGGATTAATTAGGATGCTTAATTAATTCTAATTAATCTATGGATCTTCTAAAAATCATACCTCTCTCAATAAAATTCAAAAACATATGAAATAAATTCCTATGGAAAGATAATTCAACCTAAAATATTTTAAAATTAATTTCAATATATTTGAATTATGTTTTTCTCTAATTTTAGGTTTATTAGAAATTTTATTTTGCTAATTACCTCTTAATTAAACCATTGATTAATCCCATATTTCTTGGGTATATTTTAGGGGGTAACCTCTGCCTCCCCTAATTTTCTTGAAATTTATTGAAGGCTTAATTGGGAGAATTGCAAATATGATTCCTAATTACCCTCCTTATGTAATTAAGAATAATTAAGGTATAATTAGTGGTTTTAATCCATGAATAGAGTTGATTAAGGTCAGATTTAGTATATAGATGGTTTAAGGAATAATTTTAAGGCATTTCCCCTATGCTATTCCCTAAACCCCTTTTAATTTCATTAATACTCTTTTAATTAAGGATTAATCCATTTAATTATCGCCTTAATTAATTTCTAAAAATTCTAAAAAATTTCAGAACTTAATTAATCTATTTTGGGTAAATGCTTAGGTGTTTAATAGCTTAAGTTCAATTAAGAAATTTAAAACCTAATTCATATGTATGAAAGGGTGTTTTGAAATTACTTAAGCTAAACCCCTTAGCTTAATTAACCATTAATGATGAGCTAAATTACATTAGGCCTTTTTCTTTTTAGGTGAATTACAAGTTTAAATTCCTTGTGAGTTTTTATGTCATCTCATCGGCTCATAATTATTTGATTAATTATGCTAAGGTGATGTAGGTAAGGGTTAATTAATTTGCTTAATTCATACCTTAACCTAATTAATATATAAAAATGAATCTAATCATCTAAAAATTAAAAAAAATATTAAACACATGTGGGATTGGGTTAGGAACAACAAACTCAACTCACCTTTTCAAAATTAAATCAAACTTCCAACTAAAAAAAATCACATTGAATTCACTTTGATTTATTTTAAATTTTCTTATTTCATGAGAATGCCTTTAGGATTTAATTAAAGTGAATGTGTTTACATGCTTTCATCGCTTTGATTCTTTCCCTAACATGTTAAATTTGTGTGTCATATGGTTTCATGCATTCATATTTTTCAAATTCAAATTTTAAAGTAAAATTGTTTACTTTTTGTCAAATTTGCATGTGTTGGCTAAAGTAGAAATATGAATGGATATTATCACTACTAAATTTAAATTTTTTTTAAAACATATAAATAAATTGTCAAATCTAAAAGTGTGCTACTTATATTTTAATTATAAGCTTGCATGTGAAGAATATATGGATGCACTTAGCATAGGTTTCCTTTCTCTCTTATGTTGGTATAGTTTTGAATAGGAATTTGGTGAGATGTACGGTTCATTTGAAAAGAACCTAACACTCACCTAATTCCATATCATGTTCATTCCTATGCTATCACTTAAGAAGGGTTACCTATGGTTGCACATATAAATTGCATAAACAAAATGAATCAACTAATACAACTTTTTGATTATTTATTTTTCATTCATTTCTTTTATACATATATTTTTATTTAAGAAAAGTGGTATATTAGTCTGGAAAATCTCGAGGTTACGAGGCTTTAAGTAGCCCTAAGTAGGTCTTATACCTCCTCTGGTTAACAATGGTGCTGTACTCACTTATGTCTTTCCTACTTTCATATGTGTATGTGAAAATTGGATAAAGAAACAATTTTCTACTTAAGAAAAATCATGCATATTAAACTTCCAAATTTCTCTAAATGGATTACTTAGCATGCATCATAAAGTGTGTTAAATATCCTCATTTGTATGTATATTTATGCTTAGGATTCATTCATATGCATGTTATATATGTTGGGAAATAAATGAAGTAATGTGTGTTATGTGGATTTAATTCATTTTATTTAATCTTAAAATGCCTTTCTTTTTGAATAGGTTTGTTTAGAATTTATCTAAACTTAGGATTAATTAAAAGATTTAATCAAAACATTCACCTAAACAAAACTAAAATGTGAATCTACTTTAAAAATTACTTAGGTTAGGGAAGGAAAGAGAAGTTTCCTTCTCTTTCTCTCTCTTTATAACTTAGTAATTAATTATACGATTCACTTGAACCAAATCAAAACATGAAATAAAATCAACTCAAAATAATTAAACAACTTAAATGAAACCCTCCTCTAAGTTGAACATATTTTCACACTTAGAAAATTTGAACCTAAAGCCATAGCTAAGCATACCACACAAACCTTCAAAGCATAGAAATTAGCCTAAGTCACCACTTCTAGCTTTAGGTTAGGGTGGTGCATGGTTTGATGTTTTATTTTATTTTATAATATATATATTTTAGACTGAATATTAGAGTGTACGCTCGTAGAATGAATGGTAGAACACTCTTAGTCTAACTATTATTTTCTGCAGGGGATCGTGCTTATGGGGCGCTATCATAATTAAAAATATAAATGTTTTTTTTTACAGGTGCTTTATACCCCTAAGCATAATCCAGTAGGCCAGGTGGACTTAGTCACCCATGTGTGGGGTGATAAGTCCAATATACATGCTTGGGATTTGTGTGGTTTATTTTAACTAATCTCTGTTTTGCAGGTATTAGTTAGATTTCCATTCTTTTTCTTTTCATATAAATTTATGTAATTAGGATTTTGGAATGATTGTTATGGGGATTAGGATGAGCATTGGTCACAATATCTCATCTTAGGCTCCACATAAAGCCTTGGAGCATCTACCTTCCAACTATCCAAACGAAGAAACCAAAAAAGGAAAAGAAGAAAGAAGAAAAGAAGAAAGGAGAAATGAAGCTTGAAGACCCCCATAACAATGAATTCCTTGCTTAATTATAATTTAATTTATTTATAATCCGGGTTGTATAAGGGTAAAGCTCGACTGCCCACATTTTATTTTTTTGGATTTTTATGGTGGTGCCTGACCACAACGACCTTTTTATTCTTTTTGTGATTAGCTTTATAAATTGATTGATGATTTGTTTAGCTTTTGCATTAAGTGACATGCTTTTCCTAGTTTCTTCCTTACTTTATATATGGCCTGGATGTGGATTAGGCTCTTTAAGGAAAAATAAATCTTTTACCCAACTTAACAACTCAAATTAAAAATAAAGAACTCATAACCTCACCTAAAGCTTAGGTTTAAAATCAAGATAAAAGAATTAGCAACCCCTTAGCTGGATGAGTATTTATTTTACAATATCATGCATAACGACATCTTATTTTACTCTTGATTGGAGGGCTTCCTCCTTTGCTAGAAAAACTTGGCTTGACCTTTGAGAGCCATAGTGAAAACACACCTCCTCCCTTCTCACTGATTTTGGCCAATGACTTTATTTCTGATGCATTAGGCATATGAATCCTATTAGTGTGAGTCAAAATAATTGTCCAAAAATGAAAATAAAATGAAATTTGAATTGCATTAGATTTAGGTCATTTGAAGCATGCCCTTTACATGATCTAGTCTCTTTAGGGAGTGAGTTTAAGGACTTGGTCTCTTTCTAAATGAATATCAGCCTGTTATCTTGCATAAGCATAAAGACTTGTCTACATGTATTTAAATTTATAGGAGGAGTTAATTGGCAACTTCCCCTAGGCAGTCATAAGTCCAAGCTGTCGGGTGATTTGTCCTCTTTTGTAGAGGCAAACTAATTACCTATTTTTGCCTTAGATTTAGGTTGTGCTTTCGGCCCCTGCCAAAGCTCCCTAGATTTAGGTTCTGAGATTGCTTCTCCCCTTTGTGGACCATAATTATAATTCCTCACCTCTTAGGCATTTTCTTAATCTTTTGTTAATGAATCATAAGTTCTAAATTTCTAATAAAATTCAACTCAAACATACTAAATCAATTTCAAAAATGTAAAGCCCTATTACAAGAAAGTTTGAGATGCTCGCTAGGTTTCCTAGCATTGTGGGCATCTCCTACTTATCTTCCATTTTTGGCTTTGATAATAACTCCCTCCCTTTGATTAATCCTATTTTATCTTCAAAAATGAACTAATCGATTGATAGTCCTTTCCTATTGAAATCTTTAAAGATAACGATCATTTACCTTAATCGAGAGTTTTCCTAAGGAATCCCCATTCCTTAGGAAGTAATTAACTATAGGGGCTTGCCCCTGTAGGGAACTTGATGAACCCAGTTTAAAATAAATCTTGCTTTACTTTTCATGTAAAGTAGGGGAAGAATCTACATATGCACCATCGCCCTGGAGTCCTTATTGAGGTGATTAGGTCCATTAAAGGGTAGTGACTTCTGTCTCCTGAGATAGTGCACTATTCCTTGTTGACGTACATGATCACCTGAATAAGTACATCTGCAGATCTACGTGGCATCCTAAAAAGATGAATTTTAATAGTCTCGTCTTTCTTTTCTCACCACAGATTTGAAAGGCGACCTATAGAAATTTTTCTCCACAAGGCTAAAATGGGTCAAATCATGATCTAACCCAAATTGATTGCAACCAATGGCTCAAGTTCATTCCAAATTTATCATTGAACTTGACCATACCCATAATTGAACATAATTTGATCAATTGGTTAACCTAACCCAACTTAGCCCAAATTGAAGTAAAGGGTCAAATTGGCTAAAATCCAAATTAAATCTAAATTGACTCAAACCAAAGCCTACAATCATTTTTATTTGACCAATTAAACATGAATCAACACCCAACCCAAGTCAATTTGACCAATTTGGTTAAATTGGTCAACTTGACCAATTTGACCTATATGAATCCAAATGAGCCAAAATCAAACCTTGGCCAAATTGATTGAAACCACTTGAACCAAAACACATCAAATCATAATTTAAACCTAACCCAAGCCTTAGTTTGATTCAATTTGACCAATTAGTCAACCTAACCTGACATGACCCAAATGACCCATTTGACCAAATTAAGCTAAAACCCATGGGACCTTGTGAGTTGGCCTAACCCGACCCAAACCCATCCTAGGTCAGCTCAAAATTAACTGTAACCTAATTAGATCCAAACTCAAGGCAAATCTCCCTTGGATATGCCTCTCCATATGAGATACTACCAAAATTGGCAAAGTCCACTTTCCTTTTCGTTTGGCAGCCATCAAACACCCATTTTGGGGTCTCACCAAGCCACCTAGCCCACCCTAAATGGGATAGGCTTGCCATGAACTGAAGGGAGGTGAGTTAACTCACCTCCCTCCTAAATCAAGAATCCCATGGAAAAAGGAAGAAGCCATATGCCATGTCAAGCCTTGAGCCACCTCCCAAGCATTCATCCACTCAAATTGAGCCACGTTGACCTAATGGGGACAATTTGACGCTCTGACGGCAGCTGGCTGGCCAAAAAATGAGAGGAAATCTCGTCCGTCCACCTCAGCCAATTGAGAGATATGCCCATGGGACCTTGGGAGTTGGCCTAACCCGACCCAAACCCATCCTAGGTCAGCTCAAAATTAGTCGTAACCCAATTAGATCCAAACCCAAGGCAAATCTTCCTTGGGATATGCCTCCCCATATGAGATACAGCCAAAATTGGCAAAGTCCACTTTCCTTTTCCTTTGGCAGCCATCAAACACCCATTTTGGGGTCTCACCAAGCCACCTAGCCCACCCTAAGTGGGATAGGCTTGCCATGAACTGAAGGGAGGTGAGTTAACTCACCTCCCTCCCAAATCGAGAATCCCATGGAAAAAGGAAGAAGCCATATGCCATGTCAAGCCTTGAGCCACCTCCCAAGCATTTCTCCACTTAAATTGAGCCACGTGGACCTGATGGGGACAATCTGACGATCTGACGGTGACTGGCTAGCCAAAAAATGGGAGACTATCCCATCTGTCCACCTCAGCCAATTGAGAGATATGTCCTCTCAATTTTAGCGACAACTAACACGATTTGATTCACTAAATATTCCTAAGGCATTTTGAATCACCCCTCCGTGAGCTCAGATTCCAAGCCCTCTCCACTTTGGATTTATCCTTCTCAAGTGAAGCCGAAATAGGGCATTGATCCTTTGATTCCAACTTCTCCATTTCTCAATCGAAACACAATTGCTCGTTCCTACACCTTCCACGCACCTCGTTGAAGCCAACCAAAGCTTCCCCAAAGTTCTAAACCCACCAGAGGATGGACTTTGATCAAAGCTGAAGCTCCAAAGAACCATTCTTGGCCTACCGAGCAAACTACTTGGAACTAATCCAATTTGCTCAGTTGCTCAACTGACGAAGCTTCCTGCTAACCATCGATCTTAGGTGAGGTAAATACATTGAAACCGAGCTTTAGCTTAAAATGTGTAGAAGCTTTGCGAAGAAAATTTGCATGTGAGCCAACCTTAGCCGTTGGATCTTCATGGATCCCTTGCACAAAGGTGTGGGGTTATTTTGGAGTGAATCTAAGCTCTAGTGAGCTCGGATTGAGCGACCAATGGCAGACAGGCTTCGTCATTCATCATTTGCGAGCTGATAGGTCATACACCATCCATTTCATGTGATCAGAATGGACAGCTGTGATTAGATTATGCCTGATCGATTAATTAATCCTTCTTTAACCATGAGTTTGATTGTGGTTGTTCGATCTTAGATCAGACGGCTCATGAGAAACCACATCCCGTTGCCATCCGAGTCAGCCACATATGTGAATAATTAAATAGTCAATCTCATCATGTCATATGGTGCCAACGAGATTAGACTTAATTAAGACTAATTAAGTTATTTTTTACCGCTAAAACTTCCATAATTCATAAGAAATTATAGAAAAATCTAAAAATACTAACAAAGGCTCATTTCAAAGATATTTCAAAGAGGAATCCATTAAAATTATCCTTAACTGATTTTGAATAGTAATTTAGGCTTAATTATTATTTAATTAAAAAGTTAATTATTTTAATTACTCCCTAATTAATTAACTAATTAACCTCAAATTTTCTGAGATTGTTTAGGGGGATGACCTCTCCCTCCTCTATTTTCTTGAGATTTATTGATTAATTAATTAGGAAATTGATTGATTAAGCCTTAATTAACTTTATAACTTAATTAAGTGTTAATTAACCATATGAACAGTAGCTTGATTAAATAATTAGGTCATTTATCACTATTTAACAGTGAGAAGACTTAGGGAATTGGATTGGGGCTTCGCTCCTAATCTTTTCCCTAAATTTCCTTCACCTTTTTAAGAGAAATTAATTAAAAATTAATGGATTAATTAATTACTTAATTAGTTTAATTAAATTTTAAAATACATCTGAACCTAATTAATTCACGGGTAGATTTTTAGGTGTTCAATAGCCTAAATAGATTTAATAAAAATTATGATTTACCCAAATGTGTGAGAAAATCACAAAAGTAATTAAGTAGGTTCCTTAAGCTTAATTAACCATTAATTATGATCCAATTGCATTAGGCCCTTTCATTTCATAGGATAATTGCTAATCTACTTTTCAATTCATTTGGATATCATATTGCCTCATAATTATTTAGTTAATAACTTTAAGGTAATATAGGTAAGGGTTAATTAATTGAGTTAATTCATATCTTAACTTAATTAATCCATAAAATCAACCTAATTACCTCTCATTAAACAAAATTAACTTACAAATATGGGATGGGATTAGGATTAGCAGACCTCTTTCTCTCTTTCCTTAAATTAAATTAAACATCAAATTAAAAATTACATTAGAAAGCTTTGATTTGCTTTAAATGATTTCATTTGTTATGATTGTGCTTAGAAATTAATTTGGTTGAATGAAATCATATGCTTATATTTATTTATTTCTCTCCAATTATATTAAATGTTGTATGTCATTTGATTCATGCATTCATCTTTTACAAAATTAATTAAATCAAATGATTTCCTTTATGTCAAGCTTGCATGTGTTGATTTAATTTAATTTATATATATGACTATTATCACTATTAAATCCAAATGTATTTTTCCAAAGCTTATAAATGAATTATTACATATCCTATGAATGCTAGTTATAAATACATAGGAGATGCATGTGATTATACCCTAAGTGTGTGGATTGAAGCTTTCTTTTTTTTGATTCATGTGTAGCTTTACATGCATTTGAATGTTAATAGGTATATAGTCAGGACATCCCAGAAATACGAGGCTTTAGTTAGCCCTAAAGAGGTCATTTGATTACCTCACTTCCCAGGTTAACAGCGATAAATACTTATTTGATTTCATTTACATGTATTTCTACATTAGAATTTGAATAAAACCTTTAATCCACTTGCTTAAATGTTTCAATCAAATAAAAATATAATATTTGCATGGTTTTACTTCCTTTACTTATGTATACATCAATATGTATTTGAGAAAAGAAAAATTTAGAACATCCATATGATTTTAAGTAGCCCCAAGGAGGTCATTTGATTATCTCACTTCCCTGGTTAACAATGGCATGTACTAGCTTATGTCTCTTATACATGTGTGTGTATTTAACTATGGAATTAGAACCCCTTTTCTTTTATCAAAAATACATGCATTTTTAATTGTTCAAGTTACAATAACAACAAGAATAACAAGCCTTTATCCCACTAAGTGGGGTCGGCTATATGAATCCTTCATCTCCATTGTGTCTTATTATGTGTCAAATGCTCATTTAATTCAAGTATACTAAGGTCATTGTTAATACATCTTAACCAAGTCTTTTTAGGTCTACCTCTACCTTTCTTAACATAAGGCAAATCTAATGCATCTACTCTCCTAACTGGGTCATCGAACGGCCGATGCTTTATGTGGCCAAACCATCTAATGCGACTCTCTCTAATCATATCTTCCACCTGAGCTACTCCAACTTTTTCCTGAACATACTCATTTCGCATTTTATCTCTAAGAGTAAAGCCACTCATCCACCTGAGCATCCTCATCTCTATAACACTTAACTTAGTCTTATGCTTCTCTTTATTGGCCAACATTCTGCACCATAAGTCATTGCAGGTCTCACCACCATCTAATAAAATTTTTCTTTAAGTTTAAGTGGTACTTTTCTATCACATAAAGCCGATGCATTCCTCCACTTCAACCATCCAACTTGAATTCTACTAATAACATCTCCATCTATTTCGCCATCATTTTGAACAATAGAACCTAAATATTTGAATCGCTCACTCTTATTAATGACTTAATCACAACACTACTACTAGAACTTCTATAACTAAAATTACACTCCATATATTCAGTTTTAGATCTACTTAAATGAAAATCTTTAGACTCTAATGTTGACCTCCATAATTCAAGTTTCTCTTGGACTCCCTCTCTAGTCTTATCAATAAGAAGAATGTCATCAGCAAAAAGCATACACTAATATACATCTTCCTGTAAATGCCTAGTAAGAACATCCATAACTAAAGCAAAAAGATAAGGGCTTAAAGCTAATCCTTGATGTAATCCAATTGAAATTTGAAAATATTTTGTCAATCCTCCTTGTGTTTGGACACAAGTAATAACTCTAGTATACATATCCTTAATGACTTGAATATAACCAATATTAACTCCTTTCTGCTCTAGAACTCTCCAAAGAACATCTCTTGAAACTTTATCATAAGCTTTCTCTAAATCAATAAATATCATATGTAAATCCTCCTTACTTTCTCTATACTTCTCCATCAAACCTCTTAATAAATGTATAGCATCCATAGTAGATCTACCTAGCATGAAACCAAACTGATTGTGAGAAACTTTTGTATCACATCGTAACCTATGCTCAATTATTCTCTCCCATAATTTTAATGTATGAGACATTAACTTAATTCATCTATAATTTGCACACTTTTGTGCATCACTTTTATTCTTAAATATAGGAACCAGCAAACTCTTTCTCCACTCATCTGGCATCTTTTTAGTCTTTAAAATAACATTAAAAATATTTGTAAGCCAAGAAATTCCTTGATCTCCTAAACATTTCCACACTTCTATCAGAATATCATCAGGTCCTACTTCTTTTCCACATTTCATTTTCTTTAAAGCTTCTATAACTTCAGATTTATTAATATGATGATAAAAATAAAATTCTTTATTTTTGTTTAGGGTATTAAGGTTGCTAAAATCAATCGTACATTTAGATCCTTCATTGAAAAGTTTATCAAAATATCTCATCCACCTATTTTCAATATCCTTTTCTAATAAAAGCACTTTATTACCTTCATCCTTAATACACCTCACTTGAATTAGGTCTTTACTTCTCTCTCTTTGGTTGGCTAACTTATACATACATCTTTCACCTTCTTTGGTATCTAATCTATTATATAAATCACTAAAAGTTAAATTTTTTGCATAATATATTGCTTTCTTAGAATCTCTACATGCCACTTTATATCTATCCAAATTCTCCAAGTTTTTACATCTAAACCAAATTTTTTTAACAATGCTTCTTATTTCTTATCTTTTCTTGCACACTCTGACTCCACCACCAACTATTTTTATTAAAAGAAGCTTTTCCTTTTGATTCTCCAAGCACATTTTTAGCAACTTGCTTAATTTCACTTGATACTTTTTCCCACATAATATTAGCTTCTTTATGAACATTCCAAATTCTAAGCTCTTGAAGCTTGTTCTTAAAAATATTTTTATTTGTGTTCTTTAAGTGTCCCCATCTAATCCTAGGACAATAATTTGATTTATTTTTCCTCTTACAAACTTTCATCTTAAAATCTAAAACTAACAATCGATGTTGGGTACTTAAACTTTCACTTGGAATGACCTTACAATCTTTACAATCTAAACGATCTATTTTTCTCATTAGAAAATAATCAATCTGTGTTTTAATAGATCCATTTTTATAAGTAAAAATATGTTCATCTCTTTTCTTAAATAATGTATTAGCAACTACAAAATCATAAGCTAAGGAAAAATCTAATATAATCCTACCTTCTTCATTAGTCACTCCAAATCCATAATCACCATGAACACTTTGAAAATCTTCTACCACTCTACCAACATGTCCATTTAAATCTTCTTTAATAAATACTTTTTCTTTGAGAGGTATCTTTTGTATTAATCCCTCTAATTTATTCCAAAAATTTTCTTTTGAGCTTACATCCAAACCTACTTGAGAAGCATAAACACTTATAACATTGATAATCTTAGTATCAATAATAATCTTTAAAGCTATAATTCTATCTCCACATCTATTAATATTTATAACATTATTCTTCAAACTTTTATCTATAATCACACCTACACCATTTATAGTTTGACTTCTACATGAATACCAAAGTTTAAAACCTAAATTATCAATCTCCTTGGCCTTCTCCCCAACCCACTTAGTTTCTTGAACACATAAAATATTTATTTTTCTATGAACCATAATATCTATTAATTTCATTAATTTAGCTGTAAGAGTACATATATTCCAAGATCCAAACCTAATTCTAGTTTCATGGACTAACTCCTTTGCCCGCATCCGTCCATAATGTGGGAACCCTTGCTTATTTAACACGCGCATGCAATCATCTTTTGCACATTTTTCATTGTATTCAAGCCATACAACATGTCACTTCCAGGAAATGCCCTAGCATTAACACAATGATTTAAAGGATTCATGTCATGATTATTTCGATAAGTTTTATGTTGGCTGTCGACTACCTATCGCAACCCTCCACTTTTCACATCTGGACTTGGGACCAGCAATGGTAGTGTTTTTGTAATTGTTCATGTGATTGAATTAATTGACCATGTGATTTGGAGCTCTCCTTCTTATGTTCATTTATGCAAATTTACATATGGTTGAATGTAATGGTATATAGTCTGGACATCCCGGGAATACTAGGCTTTAAGTAGCCCTAAGAAGGTCATTTGATTACCTCACTTCCCTGGTTAATAATGACACATACCTAATTAATTTCATCCCTATATATTTTTGTATAAGAATTTAAATAAAGCTTAAATTAAAATGATAAAATAATTCAATCAAAGGAAAAAATATAAACTTTAAATGTACATATACACATCCATCATTTAAGTGTGCTAAAACATATTGTATGTGTAGGTATACTTAGGATTTAATCATATGCATGCTACATGTGATGGAAATTAATGATTTAACATATGTCATGTGATAGTAATTCAATCAAATTAGTCTTAAGATTCCTTTCATGTTGAATAGGATTATTTAAAGTGGACCTAAACTTAAGATTAATTTAAAATGTGTAATAAGCCATTCACTAAAGAGAACCAAGTTAATTAACATACTTCAGAAATGACTTAAGGTAGAAATGAAAGAGAGTAATCCTCTCTCTCTTTTTTCTCTTTATAACACTTAGTTGCTAAGTGCAAGTCAAGTGAAACAAAAGAAAACACAAAGTAAAATTCTCAAATCAATTAAACCAATTAAAGTGAAATCAATCTCTTAAATTAAAGTCTTTCACATTTCGAAAATCATAACATTAATGCCTAGTCAGGACATATCACACAAGCCTTAATACACACACATTAGAACTAAGTCACCACTTCTAGCTTTATGTTAGGATGATGCATGATATGATGTATGTTTGGTTTTATGATGTATTATTTTAGACTGGATGTTACGGTGCATGTTTTGTAGACTTGATGTTAGGCTGATGTTAGTCTATTCATATTTTCTATAGGGGATTATGCTTAAGGGTTGCTTAAAATAAATATAAATGCTCTCTTTGTAGGTTGCTTAAACCCCTAAGCATAATCCATGCTAAGATAGGTGGGCTTGGTTACACATGTGCAGGGTGCTAAGTTCAAATTATGATATAACTGCTTGGGACTGATGCGTGTTTAGCTAACACTTGTTTTGTAAGTGTAGTTAGATTTACTTTCCCTATTTTTAATGTAATTTTGAATTAGAAATTATGATTAGTGCTATGGGGGATTAGAATGAGCAGCAATTAGAAGGCTTTGTCCTGGGAGGCCCTATGATGCCTTTGAAGCAAGCACATCTAAATCAAAGAAGGAGGAGACATGAAAAATGAATATTTGAATACCCCTCATAGCATTTATTCATTTATAAAGTATAATTATTCTTTCATATTCTTGGATGTATAAGGGTAGAGCTCGGCTACCCATTTTCTCTTTTTGGGTTGTATGGCGATACCCGATCACACCGGCCTCTTATTCTTTTGCGTTAGACTTATAAAACTGATTGATGTTATGTTTAGCTTATGCATTAAAAATTACATGCCTTTTCATAATTTCTTTATGATTGGTGTTTGATGTATGGCCTGGATATGATTAGGCTCTTATGGAAAGATAAATCTTTTACCCAATTATAACTTATAACTAAAAATTTTAAATAACTCATAACCTCACATAAAGCCAGGAACTAAATCAAAAAAATTAAAAGATTTAGCAACCCCTTAGCTGAATGTTGTATATATCACATCATGCATACATATTACTTCACTCTTGCTAAGAGAGGGTTTCCATCCTTGCACGATAGGGGAAGACTTGACCTTTGAGGTTCTCCTTTGTGGTGAAAAACACCTCTTTCTTGTTGATTTAGCCCATAATCCATTTTCATCATATATTTAAACATATGAAAATCCTATAGCCTTTATCAAAATGAAGTGTCAAAATTCAATTAAAATTTGAAAAGATTTGCATTTGTAGATTAGGTCATTACTCATATCACTTATGCTCTAATATCTTAGGGAGCGGGTTTAAGGACTTTAGTCTCTTTCTAAATAATAACAACCCAACTATCTTGCAAAATCATAAGACTTGACCATATGGTTTTAAAGTGTAGGAGGAGTTAAATGACTACCACTCTAAGCGATTATAAGCCTAGCAGTCGAGTGGTTTACTCTCACTTGTGGAGGTAAACCTTACACCCATCTTCGCTTATATTTAGGTCACACTTTAGCTCTTGCTAAAGCTCCCTATATTTAGGATCCGAGGTAGCTATTTCCTTCAGGCTACAAGCATAAATCATCACCTCTTATGTATTTCCACAACCTTGTGTTGATGGACTATAAGCCTTAGTAATCTAATAAAATTTCAACTCTAACAAAATAATTCTCCTCGCTTTCAAAATTATAAAGCCTAAATATAGGATAGATTGGAATGTTCACTAGGTTTTCTAATTTCATTAGCATTCCTTACTCATTTCTTTTGGCTTCGATAATGAGTCTTCTCCTTGATCTTTCCCACTTGAGTTTCCAATATAGCCAAATTATTGATAGTGTTATCCTTGAAATTTTTGGAGACAATAATTATCTATTTTAATCGAGAGTATTCCTAAGGAATTCACCTTCCTTAAGATGTAATTAACTATGGGGGCTTGCCCCCATAAGGAACTTTATAACCTGGTTTAATATAAACCCTACTTTATTCATCCATATAAATTAGGGGAAAAATCTCTAGTATATTTGAAGACCCATCATGCTTTATGAGTCGTTATTAGGTGATTAGGTCCATTAAAGGGTGATGTCTCTATCTTTCAAGATAGTACATCATACCTCAATGTCGTACCCTATCACTTTAATAAGTACCACCGCAAATCTGCGTGGTGTCCTCCATACATGGTGTCCTCCATACACATTCCAAAAATAAACACCATAATCTTCGAACTAATAAAGTAGGAGGACCTCTTATTATGACCTTTATGGCATGTTGAGTAAGCAGATCTGTTAGCGACTCGATCATATTTGGGCTTATTGAGTCTGACCTTATGCACCTACTTGAGTCTTAGACTTGAGCAATTGATGGAAGATTTTATCATCGGGCTAACGATGTGGGGGATCTCATACTACGGCCTTTGTGGCGTGCTAAGTATGCAGACCTATCAATGACTCGACCATATTTGGGCGTGTTGAGTCTGACCTTATGCACCCACTCGAGCCCTAGAATTGATGTATTGATGAAAGATATGTTTCCAACTTGATTTGTTGCATTTTTTAAACTTAAAATTTTTTCTTTTTGGTCAGAAAGATTTTGAGACTTGTGAACTTTGAATACATAATTTGAATACGTATATGAGGATCTCAACCTTAGGTGCGATGTCAACCCAAATATAATAGAAAGGCCCCTTATGTCATAGGGAGAGCCTAACATTTTGCTGTAAAATTTAAAAATGTCCCATGTATGATAGGGGATGTTTGCTTTATTTTAGAAATATATTCTTGTGTTACAAGAGAATTTCCAAGAAAAACTTACACATGTAATGATGGTGAGGAAAAATTGGTATTCTTAGAACCATGACCAATTCTCCTTCTTGAAAAGTTTGGAGTCACACCCTATGATAGAATGCATTTGTGTGATTACATTTTTATGTGTGATATTTTTTTAAATAACAACCATTGATTAACAACATTGGCCTTTTACCTTTGAAATTGATAAGCTGGTAGACTCCTCCTTGATATAAATTTTCAATGGAGAAGGGCTCTTTCTAATTAGGCTTAAATTTACTGTCTATTTTGCAATGAGGATTAATTGGTCTTCTCAGCACTATGACCGATTCCCTTTTCTAAAAAGTTTGAGGGCACACCATTTGATCGAATGCTTTGGACATCCTCACTCAGTAGACTTCTAAATTTTGCTGATCTTAGAGTCTAACTTTGTCAAGTACATCAAGCTGGGCATTCTCATCTTGGGTAAAATCTTGTTGAATGGCTACTCGGAGTGAATGTAGTTCAACTTCAAGTGACAAGACTACTTCAGCTCCAAATACTATCACATAAAGAGTGAATTTTATGGGACTATAGTCCAGATGTCACGTCACTATCTTTCTTTAAGGCAGTTTTATTTTGAGGCTTTGGCCTCCAAATTTGCTTACTTTTTGCAGGGACCTTTCGATAGCAAATTCTTAGACTTATGGTCCAAGTGTCACGCCTTGATACTCACCGTGCAGGACTTTAATTAGTTGACATCTTGCTAGGGTTATAAGAGGAAGTCTCCTTGGAGGAGCAACTCTAGCCTCCCTAATGATAGGACTTTGATATTTTCTTTTCATCAGTCATTTCTCCTTAGCAACTTTGAGGACTTGATGCACTCTTGCATATACAATTTTGAGTTTTCTCACTGGAGAAGTTTGAACCTGACGTTGTTTGGTCTAGAAGGATTATTTGATTTGATTAGTAGAGCTATTTTATTTTACCCATCTTAGGTTGTCAAACTTGTTATGGGTTAGAACACTCGCTTCTAATTCCACAGCTGCTTGTACAATTTTTTGCTTGAACAATGATTGTTGAGCACACAGGTCTGCATTTCTCTCTCTTTGCTATCTCTAGGTTAGCTTGCTTCTAGATAAAGAAGCTTCTACATCACTACTTCTTCTCGATGCTTCGGCCACCACATTTGTTATCCTTTTTGTTGGGACCTTTCGCTAGTGGATTCCTGGACATGCGGTCCAAGTGTTATGCTCTGATGCTCACCATGCAAGAATTTATTTAGAACAATCTTGAGTTCTTACTACCACTGATGATAGCTTTAATAGTTGAGCATTCTCAACTTCTCTGGTAATTAGCCTTTGATATATTTTTATTGATAAGACTTTTTTTACAACTTTTAGGACTCTATGTACTCAAGCATATAAAGTTTTAGGTTATTTCTTCTAAAGGGTTGGAGCTGACTGCTGTTGAGCCCAAAAAGACTGCTTAACATCACCAGTAGAACTATTCTTTTTCTCCATCTCAAAATTTTCAAATTTATTGTGGGTAGGAATACTCGCTTCTTGTTGTAAGGCTAGTTGTGTAATAGATGGCCCAGGTAAGAGCTGATAAGCTCGTAGTTTAATATTTCTTCTCTTTATTTGTCTTATACTCAATTTTCCTCTAGAATAGGAGGCTTCAGCATCATACCTTCTTAGTTCGAAAGGTTCAACTAGCAGAGTGGTTGCATTCACATGCATGACTGAAACTTTCTACCCAGCGATGGTTCTTTTCATGACTGGAGCCTAAGAATGACTCAATATTTTGAATACAAAGGCTCTCTTTTAAAGAACCTCAATAGAAATAGTAGCCATTCTAGTTATCTTCCTCCCTTACATAGGTTAGTGTGTACAATATGTAGGAACTTCAGGTAAAGGATTATTTGCAATAGTAATGGTTGGGAAGTCTACTCTACTAAATTGAATAGAAGCTCCAACATCTCCAATATTGATAATAGCATTAACCAGACAGATATTGGCTCTGCAACCTAGCTGCATGATGAACGGTGTGCTCTAAAGATCCATCTTTGCAAATAAAAGATGAGGAATAATAGTCAATAATTGATATATCACCCCACACTTTCATAATGCAGATATATAATAGAGCAAACTGATATAGATAACAAACATGTTAATCATAAAAATATGGTTGGTTTAAATTTAATTTCATTGATGATTGATTTTAAATTTTAATTTTTATTGTGCTCCACAGTTACTATAGCTCAAATTCGACTAGCCAAAGATGGAAAGAGAAACTTATCCCCAACAAAGTCATGAGAAATCTGTAGGCATTGAAAATTCACTGCTGACCTCTCGATGAAGAGAGTAGATTTAATGTCGATCAAATCTTTAGAAGGTAGATAGAATAGTAGATAAGACACTCCCAAAAGATTTCACCCTGATTTTGTGAGGACTTTAGATTTGGTTCCAGGTTTTCTATAGGCGCAAGCACCTATAGTTAATTACCCCTCCCAATGCTAAGAGAGAACTTTTGATTAAAGCTAGTCATTTGATCACTAAATGTGCAACTTTCTAGTATTAACATGTGGAGTTTAAAATCGAAGCTTATGAAATTCATCATATTAACTTAAAGTGAATGGTTGGGGGGAACGATGATGCGCCCGATTAAGATCTCATGGTTCCATCATCCCGGGCTATCATGGTCTCTAGTCTACTTAGTCAGAGGAGATAGTCGATCCAACTTGACCAAAGGATCCTTATCAGTAGCCATAGGTTGTGTCATCCAAGAAAACTTTGTAGACCTGGGGTGGTATTTCTCTAAGGAGACAAGCTTAGGTCCACCTTGGTTGAGATAGGATTTTTTTCCCCTATCAAGTGCACCCTATGATTCACATCTCAAGGAATAGAGCTATTGGGGAGCATACGGGATACAGTTGTGATCGTAATATAATGGTGCCATTTGGCAACCTTGTAGACCTTGTAAACCTAGCGTGGTGTTTGTCTAAAGAGACAAGCTTAAGTCCACCTTAGCTGACATAGGATTTTTTGCCCTATCAAGTGCACCCTATAATTGACATCTCAAGGGATAGAGCCATTGGGGAGCATACGGGATACAATTATGACCATAATATAATGGTGTCATTTGGCAGTGACCACCCTATCAGAGGATTCTGGTCATAACTACATTATATGTGGAGCCTACCGGCCAACCCATGTAGTCAAAGGACACGGGCTGCATCCTTATTGGCATGAGATTAATTGAGAGTGAATATAGAAATACACTTGGCTTGACTTTGGCTCCTTTGTGAGCTAAAATTTTCATTTCTTTTTTTTAGAAAATTAGGGAAATTTTATTGCCACAAAAAATGATACAAAGTCCTTAAAGGAAGCTAATGCTCAAAGAACTACAAAAAGACCTAAGGATAAAAGCCCCCTAATTAATACACTAGAAAAAGGAATGAAGCTAAACGAAAAGGAAATAGAGGTCCATAACAAAAAACTCCTTAAGATTAGCAACAACCTCCCACTGCTTCTTATAAAACAAGCCCAAAGCAGTAGTAAAGGTCTCCCAACCTACACTAGAGATCATCCTATGTTCCTGAAGAAGGCAGGACAATCCAATAGCAAAAATCTCTCAACCTGTATCAGGGATCTGTGCCAAGCTTGGATTATGTAGTAGGTATTTAAGCATAAGGTATAAAAGTAAGAAGAAGTTAGAAGATGAAAGAAAGGCTCAAGCTTAGTTATAATTATCTTAAGGAGCAGCACTATATGTAAGCATCCAAACTTCGAATGAAGGGTTACAATAGCATATAACACTACCATCCAAAAAAGAGGGAAAGGGAAGCGTCATGGCCATCATTGCCAGGAAACCTCTTGTAACACCATGCCAAGTGATGATCATCGCATGAACAAGCAAAAAACTTCAGACAGCAAATGTAACCAATAGAAACCCAGTAGTCAGGTAGATCAAACTGAGTAAAGCAGATAAGGAGACCTATCAGGAAAGCCTTACAACATAGGGTGCACCACCAAGGCTTACTAACATAGATACTATGAGCGAACATAAAGGAAGTAGGATTAAGCAGAGACCCATCAAATGCAAAAAGAAAAATATTGAAGGTCAAGTCATTCATTAAAAGAATATAAACAAAAGTAATATCCAAAATAATAGAAGAAATAAACTCAAAAATGATAGGGATCAAAGCAACCGACAAAACATGAAAGTGAACAGGCACAACCATGATCTCGAACTGAACATCCCAGCAGGTACACAACAAAAGAGAAGAAAGGGAAATTAAACAATCAAAACCATACTTAGGGGCCATAGAGGAACAAAAAGATTATAATAAAGATAATACTTTTTAAACCCAACCAGCCAGTTATAGAACCCAATCCAAGCAGTCGGCAAGGCAATCCACCTTGCAAGCCACCAAAAGCAGCCAAGGATTCCAATCATGAAACTTAGAACCACCAGAATGAAAGGTAAAGGGATTCATCCAATTAGAAATTTCAAACTTGTTGAAAAGGATCCAAGGGAAATCCATAGACAACAGCCAGCAATCCCAATCCAAAAACATGAGGGTCTTGTTAAAGCCACTGAACACCCCAACCGAAAATAAAAGAGGTAAAACTTCTGTATGGTTAGAATTGTTTCAATAGCTAGAGCCATTCGCAAATAATAAGACCAACAGGGTTATGTTGACCTACAACTATGTGCCATTGGAACTTAAATAAATGACATAGAGTTTAAAACCCTCCTAATCGCGATCAAGACTGATCTAATTTGCTATAATTTGAAAATTTGACTTCATAATGTGCCTGAAATATTAAAATTAATTAAATGGAAAAGATCAAATCAATTAAATGATTGATCCAAAAATTAAAATTAGTTTTTAATGAAATTATGCATATATCGAAGTCGGGAAGCCCCGACAACGTTGGAATGACCTCCGTTCGCACAATTGATCGCACTGTCATCATCGAAATGTCGAAACCTATCAAATGATGCCTTTCGTGATCAATTCGATAAAGTGTGCATGAGCGTTGAGCAATTTGAGCGCAACGTCGCACAATTTAGACCTAATTTCACTACGACCATCGTCGAGTTTGCTCAAACGGCCTCCGATCGCGAAATCGATCATGCCATTGCGTTCGGTACAATAGTAACAACTAAAATTAACACTAATATTATTAGGGTTTATTGCATAAAGTAAATCCATAAAATTTAATGAAAAATGATATTAATTTGCAATTAGATTAATCACGCTAATCCCTCTTAATCTTCCTAACCCCACCGCTGACCAATCAAAATGACCGCTGTTTCATTAATCAAGAGGCGGTCCTAAAGATTGAGGACGTTGACCTCATTTCATGCTATTTCCTCTCACGACATTTCCCTCTCTGGTTTTTCTTGCTCTCGACTCTCTCCCTCTCATGATCTCTCTCATTTTCCCCTCTCCACGCTTCCTGCGGCTCACGACATTCTCCTCTCCTGTGATTCAACTCTCCTCCTCTCTTGCTGAAGCTCACACGATCCCCTCACACGGTGCTCTCTCCTTCAACTCTCCCTTCTCTCATTCGAAGTTTCTTTGAAGACTCCTCGTGATTTTCTCCCTCTCGTTACTCCTTCCGTCCTTGTGAGCTAGCCGAGTGAGTGTGGATCGACCAAGCTTCAGCCCAACCGAACTCTTCCTTTCCTTTCCTCTCAATCAAAGTTCAGGTTATTTCTATTCAACCTCTTCCTTTTCTTTTATGGGTTATCTAGGTTTTACCTAAAGGAAGTGATGAGTATATAATGATTTCATCTGATTTAATTACTTTTGGATTGTGAAATCTATTGCTTTGGTTGTATGCTTTGAAGATCTCTTTGTTGCCCATCTGTAAAGCTGGTCTTTTGAGAAGGAATGCAGTTATACTTGTTTATTGTACTGCTATAGCTATTTTCATCCTAACTTCTAGTTTGCAGACTGACATTGAGCTGGACGGAGATGTGAAAATGGCTCTACTGGTTGATGACATAAACACAAATCCCTTTCTATTTCCATTTGTATTCTATGAATGTATGTGAGGGGGTTTCCTTCCATTTTCGTCGGATTTCTTTTCTGGATATGCAAAAGTATGAAATTAAGATGTTTGATTTATCCTACAAGCTTTCACTTTGCTGAAATTAAGGTTGAGCCGAGGAGCCCATTATCTTTGCCTCGGTTTCTCCTTTCCTCTCGTCCGTCTGTTCCTCTCCACTGGACGCATGGGCAGATGCTTTCTCCTCCTCCTGCCGTGTGAAATGTTGGTTTATCCGATGGTTCATGATCCACCGCTGAAAAAATTCCAAACTCTTTAGGTTTCTCTAAACTTTCTATTCTGCTCTAATGGGCAAGCTTATTCTATTGCTCTTATTCTCATAATATAGCTCCAAAGGGAAGAGTTCAGATTTGGACTTATTAAACATAGTGTGATTGTTTAATCTATGTGAGTAAATTTCATATAATCATCATGTTAAAGGAAGAGGATGAGGGAAGGGTTGATTGACTTTGTGCTTGTTTTCTCTTCCTTTGTTATCACTAAGTTAATTAGCCTTTGAAGTACAATCTGAAATGTGCTTTGTGCAAGTTTAAAGCTTTCATTTTTACCATTCAGTTTCATTAAAGATGCATATTGCCTATTGCTTGTTCATAATTTACTTACAAGCAATTGTCAAGTCTTTATCTTGCATTAAAATGATTCTATGTTTGCTGTCCATGAGTATTTGGAGGTCTGAAATCATGCAGATATAATTTTATGCCTTTTTCTTGCACTTGAATTATGAAAACATGTTGTGATAATGAAATCCTAATCCCATTAGCTTATATGATGTCATCTTTGAAAACTTACTTTGGTTCCAATGCAATGCTCAGCAAATGCTGTCTTGTTTAAGTATATATGCAAACATGTTCATATGCAAACGCAAGCTTGAAATTGGTGATATAAGTACCTACTAATGTTCTCCAACTTGGTAGGGAAATACTATGCCATCAAAATTTTGGCCGTGGTGTCTCACGACATCCACCCATGCACGGCTTTCTTGGCATGGTGGCGGGCTCTCATGGCAACCCCACATGTGGGGAGAGCCGAGGTTTGTAAATTTTGATTATTATGCTCCTAATCAAATATACATGCAAGCAGCTTTCTTTTTGTTAATATGAAAATGTGAGTTTTAAATTTATTACTATAAGTACCTACTAATGTTCTCCAACATGGTAGCGGATTGCTATGCTATCAAAATTTTGGTCGTGGTGTCTCACGACATCCACCCATGCACGCCTTTCTTGGCGTGGTGGGCAGACCCAATCTCTCATGGAAACCCCCACATGTGGGGGGAGAGCCAGGAGGCTATTGTAAACTTTGATTATTATGCTCTTAATTAAATATACATACAAGTAACTTTTTTTTATTATGCAAATGCAAGCTTTAAATTCATTACTATAAGTACCTACTCATGTTTCTCCAACATGGTAGGGAAACTTATTGATATGCTATGCTAACCCATGCACGCCTTTCTTGGCATGGTGGGCAAATAAATTTTCGGTGTCTCACGACACCTACCATGCATGCCTTTCTTGGCATGGTGGGAAGGCCTAGTCCCCCGAAGTAGCCCCCTATGCGGGGATGACGCCAGGAGGCTGCCAAAATTTTTATTAAAAAAGGAGATAATAAAAGAAAGAAAGGGATTTTAGGCTTAATCCTAGAGTATGTGCAAAATTCATTTATGGATTTTGTGATTCTTAGCATGCTGGAAATTTATGGAGGGGGTGCTTACATGCAATTAAAAGCTTATGTTACAGCTTACTATTTGAGTATTCCAAATGCAAAATTCAGGTGAAATGGTGATGAAACTGACGCTATAGCAAGGGGGTATCAGTTACATTTTATGCACATGTGAATGTAAATTTGTTAAATTACTTTGTGCTATAAGTACCTGTTCACATTATTCCAACGTGGCAGGGAAACATGCTAGCGATAAGTACCCGTTCACATTGTTCCAATGCGGCGAGGAAACATGTGATAAGTAGCTGTTCATGTTGTTCCAATGTGGCAGGGAAATCTATTGCTATAAGTACCTGTTCACATTATTCCAACGTGACAGGGAATCTTGTTATGATATAAGTATTTGCTGACATTATTCCAACGTGGCAAGGAAATGCTGTGCTATGCAACCCATGCACGCCTTTCTTGGCATGGTGGGCAAATAAATTTTTGGCCGAGGTGTCTCACAACACCTACCATGCATGCCTTTCTTAGCATGGTGGGAAGGCCTAGTCTCAGCGACCCCCATGGGATGCCAGGAGGCAAAAATTTTGATAAATAAAAATGTGAAATGTCTAAGTGTTTGAAGAAGGAAGGTACATGCATATGATTTTTCATGCTTAGCTCATTCATCATACTATATGATAATTACAGTATGCTTACCTATACTTAGCTTAGTTTTTACCTGAATCCTCATATCATATGACAATTACTTATTTAAAGTTCAAATTCATTTTACCTAAGTGGTGATTATGCCATATGAATGGGTGAGAAATGAAAATATGACACTCAATGCATGGAAAGATACAAGTGCATATCATATGTCATTTAGGAAACAAATGACAAGGGCTTCATGCTAAAATGCTTAAGTGAAATGATTGATTATTATATTCAAAGTGTTATCTATTCAATTTGAACATCTTTAATATGCAAGTTAAATGAAATATATGACTTTATGAAGCAATGTTCTTTTTGCTTAACCATTTGATTCATGCAAATACTGGAAAGAATCAAATTCATACTCTATAAAATGCATGCTTGATTTGTTAAAGAACAGACACATGCTTGATCTATGATAAGTGGTTGAAAGAACTAAGCCTATATCATTTAGAACAGACAATCACTTCGTTTGCAATGTGCATTCACATTTTTATAGAACGGACTCTCACTTGATACATGCAAGTACATGAAGGATTCAATGCATATCTTATAGATAAATCTATACTTGACTCATGACAAATAGCTGAAAGAGTCAACTCATGTCTTATAGTCTTATAGAACAGACTTCTACTTGATCTATGATAAACACTTGAAATGGTCAAATTCATATTCGACAAAATAGATCTATAATCCCGGTTTGGTCTTAGGACCGGGTCCGGGTTAACAAAACCTAAAAATCTAATGATGCTATTATAAATCTTAGAAGTTAATTCTATCACGAAATGACTAAAGATAAATCTATCGGCATCATTGTTAATGTATCCTCTCAAATTCAAGGTCATAAGAAGAAAAGTCTCAAACCCAATCCTCTAAGTATAATCTAGAGTTGACAAGGTTTGGAGAATGATAGATCTTGAAATAATTAATCTAGATCCGATCCTCTGCAAGAAAATAGTCAGAGTTGACAAGGTTCATGTATCCGGTTTGGTCTTGGGGTAGTTAACAAAACCCAAAAATGTCATATTAAGACCTAAACTTGCAAATTGAACCTACATTTCAACTAGACATTTAATGTTCATGAAATATTTTAAAAGAACATATACTCGTATGTATGTTGAAATGTCCAAACAATAGGGACATGTGCAAGTTAGATATAAAATAAAGAACAGATGCTATACTTCCCGGTTTGGTCTTCGGACCGGGTCCAGGTTAACAAAACTCAAAAATCCAAATTTGACATATAAACTTCAACTTAGACATCTTAATGTCCATGCAAAATTTTAAAAGAATAGATACTTGTATGTATGTTGAAGTAATCATTGTGTCAAATAAACAAAAGAACAGATGCTATACTTCCCGATTTGGTCTTCGGATCGGGTCCGGGTTAACAAAACTCAAAAATCAAAATTCGTCATATAAACTCCAACTTAGACATTCTAATGTTCATACAATTCCTAAAGAATAGATACTTGTATGCATGTTGGAGTAATTACTAAGTTAAATATAAAGAACAGATGTTACATATCCCAGTTTGGTCTTCAGACCGGGTCCAGATTAACAAAACCTAAAAATTTGATATTATAAAAATTTCAAGTTAATAATATCTGAGAGGCTAATTATGTCATATAATATAAGATATGAATCAGCTCACATAGCTTCTGAAATCCAAACCCTCAAGAAGAAAAGTCCCAAACCCGATCCTCTATGTTCAAACTAGAGTGGACAAGGTTTTGAAGGATTATACTTCTTGAGACAATGAATTAAGACCCGATCCTCTCTAGAAAACCGGATAGAGTAGACAAGGTCTATCAATTGATATTAACCTTAGGATCGAGAAGGGTAATTATCATTAAAATTTCAATGATAAATGATCATATATTCAAATATAAATCAATCATAAAATGATCAAAATTCAAAGAAAATAATAAAAAAATAGAAATAAAAAAAATGAAATTAATTATTTAAATTAAAACTAAAAAAATAAATAAAATAAATCCACCCCTCCACAATTGTTTGTCTTTGGGTGACAAATTAAGAAAACTTTTGCTCACAAAGAGCCAATATCAAATTAAATACATATACCTTCACACTCAAATATTCTAAAGCGTGGGCGTGGCCCGTGTCCTCTGTCGTGTGGTTTTGTCTGATATGGCACCACATAAATGGCGATTACGACTGAGCCCTCGGCCGGGTGGTTAGTGATATGGCACCACTAAATTATGGTCACGTGCGACTGTATGTTCCCGGCTTTGCTCTTTGGGTGAAATATAGAATGTATTTGATTGGGAAAAAGGCCTATGTTAACTAAGGTTGACTTATATTTGTCCCTTTAGACTCCACCCCTAGACACCTTGGGCGACATAAATGTGTTCTTGTGGATCCTTGGGTCAGGTTGGGTCGACTACCTCCTCTGACTAAGCGAACCAGGGACCACGACAGCTCGGGATGACATAACCATGGGATCTAGATCAGGCACGCCATCGTTCCCCCCATAAAAAGTTTTAAATTAAAATAATAAATTTCATAAGTTCTAAACTCCACCCACTGCAACTATATACTCGTTCTTTAATGATTCATCGACTAGCCTTAATCAAAAGTACTCTCTCAGTATTGGGAGGGGTAATTAACTATAGGGGCTTGCACCTATAGGAAACCTAGAACCAGATATAAAATGTTCTCACCAAATGAGAATGAAATCTCTGGGTAGTGTCTTATCTACTATTCATCTAAAATTATCATCACACTTTCTTTCACTCTTTTCTTTTCGAAGAATTGGTGGAATTTTCGATCCCACAATTTCCATTTGGGATAGGTTTCTCTTTTCATCTTTGGTTAGTCAAATCTAAGTTATAATTACAGTGGAGTATAAAAAAAGAGAATCAAATAATAAATGAAAATTAAATGGGAAGTGATAAGTTAAAAGCGAAAACTTAAGAGCTTTCTAGATTAAAGTCTTAAGTCATTTAAGATTTTATTTAGTGCATTTGTTTAGTATGTTTTATCTTATCGTACCCATATTTTTGGAAGTAAGGTGATAGTGCAATTATTTTTAATTGCTAATTTTTTTTACCTTCAACACTTCCAAAATGGCACTCAATCTGTATCCTTTGTTACTCTTGGCGGCGTGCGCATCCGTTTGGTCTTTGTCATCAATCTTTGGAAGCAGCTACCATCCAATTTGGTAGCTTGGATTTTCTATCGAATGAGCAAGTTGCCGGGCCTCAACTTCTTGTACTCATCCACGCGCCATGCGCAATCTCAGGCACGCTAAGTTATAGTTATGGCCCCACCGGAAGAAGCCGGTCTTGAGGCTCGGCCTTGGAACACCAATCTTAAAGAGGGTTGTCAGCGGTTGTCTCTAGTCCCTCAAACAACGCAATCCCACCAGCTGAACCCTTTCCCCCGGGGAGACACGATGCTGAAGCTTCTTCTTCTGGAAGCAAGCTTAGCTGGAGGAAATGACGAAAAAGAAACCTTAAGCTACGTGCTCAACACTTACTGCCCATGCAGCCAGCTGCACAATCAACTATGGAACCAGCAGTGAGTGTTCCAACCCATAACCGGTTTGACAACCTTAAGTGGGTAAAATGGAACAACTCTCTGTGGTCAGCGGTCATACGGACACGGCGTCGAGGTTCCGACTCCTCTGAGAAGCAAAACTATACACGAGTGCATCGGGTTCTCAAGTTGCTAAGGAGAGGGGCGTGAAAGAAAGTACCAAGGTCTTGTTATCAAGGATGCTAGGACTGCTCCTCCAAGGAGACCTCATCCTGTAACTCAAATGGCAGGATGCCAACCGATCCATGTCTCACACGGTGAGCATCAGGGTGTGACACTTGGACCGCGTGTCCGAATCTACCGAAGGTCCCTGGAAAGGTAGCGATATGGAGGCCTAGACCTCAAAAGAAATTGCTTTAGAGCAAAGGCATGGCATGGTGAATTCCAACACAAATCTATCACGATGAGAGCCTAAAAGAGGGCCCCAATGATAAAGAATATGGCCGGTATACACCTTGGAGAATCCTCCAGGGATCAATCAACTCCATCCCATCAAGGAGGTTAAATCGAAGCCCTCTAAGAAGAAATTTTGATTCCACACTTGGAATCAGTCCATTTCTGATCTAATTCATGTCCAAAGAACGAAGAAGAAGAGGAGGATACAATGACTATTGAAGTGGTGTATATGGTACAACAAGTCGGTGAGCCATCTGGTTTACGCCAATATCAACATAGGTGTCGTACGACAGTACCTCCCCTCAACCTGAAGAACAACAAAATGTTCAAATAGAGGAAGCATCCTCTAAGTCTTCAGGAGAGGAACAAGAAGAAGAAGAAGAAGAAAGGGAAGAAAATCCCACCTTCACCGATACTACCACTTTGGCAGAAGCGCAAAGACAAATTTAGCGATAGATGAAAGCCAAAGATAAAGAAATCGCTCAGTTGAATATGAAAATTGAGTGAAATGATGATGCAGATGACTGCAATGATACAGTTAATGCAGAGAAATATTACAGCAGGTCCAACACCTATCCCCCCAAATTATCATCAAGCCTCCAGCAATGCCCATGACAGTCCTCCAATAAATTTGATATCACATGCTTCAAGGGTCCAAATTGAGCCTGAAGTGAGGATTGAAATAAATGAGTCATCGAACACCTTCTCGAATATACTATATCGGTGACCTCTCAACTTGATATTATCTTGAATAAGATCAAAGGCATTATAGGCTGCGGTGCAGAAAAATTGGTGAGCAAAGGTGCCCATATCCGTAGTATGATCAAATTACATACCCAAAAGGATATTCAATGCCAAAGTTTAATCTATTTGTGACGAAATGGTAATCCTAAACAACATATAGCCAATCAAAGCATCTGTAGCAACGATGCATTATTATTCCGTCAATTCATTAGTAGTTTAACTTTGACTGCTTTCGAATGGTATGCTGAGTTATCAAATGACTCAGTCAAGACTTTTGCCGAACTTGAAAACATGTTCGTTAAAAGGTTCTCTAGCACAATCAAAAAGACAAAAATTACTAATCTCGCTCTTGAGAAGAGGAAGAAAGATGAGTCAGTTACCAGATATATTACGCGTTGGCAAAATATGAGTATGAAATGTGAACAATAATTAGAAGAAGAGCATGCAATCCAACTATGATAGGCAACATCGATGATAAGATGGTGCCTTATCTTTGCATAGCTTCAATTAACACATTTCAAATTTGAGAAATTAAGTTTTCCATCCCAAAATAAATCCAAAAGGGGTGAAACACATTTCATTTTTCAAGAATTATCTATATCTTTTTAGAGTGAAAGAAAGGCTACTTTAAGAAAGGTAGCCAATTCAATGTCACAACTAGACATACGTAAGAGGATCTGTGAAGATTGACATATTCAAAAGATTGGCTGAGCCAAAAAAGAAAGGAGAATTCACAAAAGTAATCACCTCATCTCAATATTATCAAAAGCATAAAGAAATGAAAGAGAAAGCTATCGATGATAAAAAATGGCAGGAATCACGTCTCTAAAAAGATCAAAATGTAAAATGGAGGCATTCTAAGAAATGGAAATCACCACTTGGGCATCAGGTTGAGATAAACAGAAGTTATGGGAAGGCTAGTTCATCTCATGAAAGGCAGTAGCCAATGACAAGGAAGGCTAAGAAACTACCAAATGAAAAATAAATTAAATAAAAGAAGAAGGTAGTAGCGAAATGTTACTACTACTATTGATGGTCACAATGTAACATAAAGGATCATCAATAATATGGAAGATTACATATAATCAGCAAGATGACCTATCATATTTGTAGAATTCATTACAAATCTTCAGATCAACGAAGAAGCAGGGGAAGAAGTTGAAGAACTTCCTACTGAGTCTTGCTTGATGATGCATGAGGTTGATAACAACTTAGAAGAACTCTGTTTCCCAAATGAAGATGAATCAGAGCTCACTATATTAACAAACATAAAAAATGTAAAGTTGGGCAATAATTCTGAATCTTCTTGTCTATCATTAGACGAGGTGAAGCGGAATCTTTGAAATGCGTGAATCATGAAGGAAAGTAACTCAGAAATGCAGTTGAGGGTCAGTGCTACCATCCCAGAGGAAAGAGCCAATGAATAGGGATAAAGGAAAAGAAATTGAAGTCAATGAAAGAGTTATCCCTAAGGATTCAAATAAGAAGCCTTCATCAAAAGGGATCGATGTAATATTCTATCCCATCTAAGGAAAATTTCAGCGTAGCTTAGTGTATACGAAGCACTTCTAATGTCGGAAGATCTCCGTAACACCTTAATTGAAAGAGAGCCAGAAGTTGAAGCATATTTTGTGAGCCGTCTAACGAGACCTTGCATGAGCCTGCATTTTGAAGATGATGCTGCAGAGCATAATCGCCCTCTGTATGTTACAGAAAAGTGATGACATGGATCTTAATTGATCCGGTTCCTCAGTGAATCTTATGAACTTGAGAACTCTTAGATGGCTATCTCTAGATGTACAACATGGGATGAGATAAAGTCATGGTTCAAGGTTTCAATGAGAAGGGGAAAACTATCATTCCTCCCTCTTAAATTTGGAGACCTCTACCGAAGCCAAATTTCATGTGATCGATCTGAGATACTTCAAAGCCCTTCTGGGTTGACCATGGCTTCATAAGTATGGCATTGTCCCATCTACATTGCATCAATGTATGAAATATACAAAAGATGGAGAAGAATGCCAAATTATGGGCGACATGCAACCTTTTGCGGTGCATGAAATGAAGATTTATCAAGATGCCAGCTACTTTCTTCCTAAGGAATCAAAGCTAACAAAACAACTAGCAAATACTGCATCTACTTCAAAACCCATAAAAGAACAAGTAAAGAAGAAGGAGAAGTTAAAAAGAATAAAGGAAAAGAGGTTGTTCCAAATATCCCTAGGGATATAAAGAACAGGTCCAAAATCAATAACACTGTCCCTCATCTAGGCAGTGATACTGAAGAAGAAGATGAATGTGTTCCTTCTAAATCCAAAGGTCCGCATGACTCTTCGAGTAAAGCTCTAACTGAAGAAGAACATTTTGACTCTGATTATGAGTTTGAATATGCTTTTGAAGGTAAGATGTAATGCACCTACTTCAAAATAATTATAGATCCATCGTGAGACTACACTTAGTAGTCTCTATTCCTCCCCAACATTTTAAAGAAATCACTCGAGAAACTCACAAAGTTGAGGCTTCTATGTACCTCCTCTCCACGGAAAACAAGGGCGAAGAATGTTTTATAAATTGGTGTCAAGAAGATCACGATTGGGTAATGCAAATATACTATGCCCACAAGAATGCCAAAATATTACTCTCCAAAGATGCATAGCTTAATGTGCAAGCAGCTCACCCAAAAGCTCTCAAACCATTGGTAAGAGAAATAAATACACTATCAAAGGCCTTGGTTTCATCCAAGACAACGGTCCACAAGAATATACACATACTATAGAGAATAGAAATTGAGAATGATGATGATGAGAATGTCATTTTTAATGTAGTCTCAAATAATGAAGAAGTAGAAGCGGGCGAAGAGCTTGAAGATGGTGGGCGGCTACTATGGATGAACTTAAAGAGATTAATTGGGCGAGGAGGATCCTCATCAATATTCATCGGTTCTACTTCACGAAGATAAAGTGGAAGAATTAAAAATCTTGCTCTGTGAATTCAGGGACTGCTTTGCTTGGACATATGCTGAAATGTCAGGCTTATCCCCTGATGTAGCGGTTAATAAATTAGCAATTAAGCGGATGTGCACCGGTCAAGCAAGCCTCTAGGTGAATGAGATTGGAGGTTGAAGAAGGTAATTGCGAGAAACTAAAAGCTCATTGAAGCGGTTTTATTGAGAAGAAAAAATATCTTTGGATAGCTAATATCATCCCCGTAGTGGATAACACTTCAAACCACGATATGTTATCATTTATGGATGGATCGTCAGGTTACAATCAAATCAAGATGGCTCATGAAGATGAGAAGCATACCTCATTCAGGACTCAATTGGCATATATTGCTACACAGTCATGTCCTTCGGCTTGAAGAATGCTGGAGCTACATACCAAAAGGACATGAATCTTTGATGAGTTGATTCATCAAAAGTAGAGTGCTATGTTGATGACCTCGTTGTCAAGAGTATAGATAAAGATCATCTCGATGATTTAAGGATCGTCTTTGAAAGAATCAGAAAATATGACCTCAAGATGAATCCTCTTAAGTGCCTTTGGGTTTCTTCAAAAGTTCCTTGGATATGTTGTGCGTGGAGTGGATTGAAATCGATCCCAACAAAATCAAAGCGATTGTCAAATGCCTCCTCCAAGGAGTCTTGTCAACTTAAGCTCCATCTGGACATCTAGCATTCATTAGAAGATTTATATCAAATCATCGAGGCGGACGCTTTAAAATTAATGAAGAAAGATACTCCTTTCAAGTGGGATGAAGAATTTCAAGAGGCCTTCGACAGTATCAAGAAATATCTATTGAACCCACCCATTCTTACAGCTCCAATCACAAGAAAGCCTCTCATCTTGTACCTGGCTGCTTGGGAATCTCAGGTGCTTTTATTGGTACATAATGAGGAAGGAAAGGAAAACCCCCTGTATTATATTAGTTGAAGACTAATAGGAGCGGAAGCGCGTTATTCTCCAATTGAGAAGCATTGTTTGGCATTAATTTTTGCTGCCCAAAAGCTACGTCATTACATGCTATCTCATAAATTACCCTTATCTCAAGGATCGATCCGTTGAAGTTCTTGATGACCAATGTGGCATTGCAGCACGATGGGCTATCCTTCTACTGCAATTTGATATTACATATGTTCCCCAAAAAGCGGTGAAGGGGCAAATTCTAGCATATTTTCTTGTTGCTCATCCCATCTCGACAGATTCATTGCTTAACGATGATCTTCCTGATGAGCAAATCATGCACATATATGAAAAAGAAAAGCAACAAATATGCAAATTTTATTTTGATGGAGCTTCGTCCATTAGATATACTCAACCCTCAAATCTCCCAAAGAATCAAGCTGGTATCGGTCTCATCTTGATCACACCTGAAGGTGGCATATTGAGACATTCATATAAATTAACTCAACCACGAACCAACAATGAAGAAGAATATGAAGCATTGGTGGCAAGGAAGCATTTCCATGGGGTCAGAATCTACAAATTTATGGCGATTCTCAACTCGTCATTAATCAAGTGTTGGGCCTTTACAAAATCAACAAGCTTGAATTGGCCTACTATCAAAGCGAGTTCTCAAACTTATGAAGCAAATTCAAATATCGTATGACTCGAGAGCTAGGAATATAGCTTAGCTAAATTAGCTAAAAAATGGCGTATGATGACTACATACTAATTGTTTGCACTCGCCAAGTCCTAGAGCCAATAAGTTTAAAATCCTCGCTGGAAGAGGGGTCATCAAACGCAAATCAACAGGGTGCAGCTCATGTTGCTCCTCACACTCCCTTACAAATTACTTCAAAGTCAACAAGACAAGCTTCAAACCATTCCAGAAAAGCCTCAACGAGGAAGTGCTAAAACCACACATGAAATTCTTATAGTAGAAGAGAAGGAAGACGGAGACCTTCGTCGACTACTTCAAGGAAGGCAAATTGCAAGTAATAAGTCGATAATGCACAACTTGAGAAAAGGCTTCAATTTATATGCTTATGTTGGCAATACTCAGAGATCCTTCGAGATGTGGATGTTTGGGAATAGAAGAAGCCAAAGTAATTGTTGAAATCCATCAAGGACTTTGTGGTGCACACCAATCGTCCTAAAATGGCTTTCAAAATTAAAAGAATTGGATACTATTGCCTATGGTAAAAGATTGTATCAATCATGCCAAGAGATGCCATGAATGCGTCCATGGTAATATAATTCATCACCTCAAATCTGCATCCAACGATAGCATCTTGGCGCTTGAGGGAGGAATGTAATTGGACCAATTGATCCACCATCATCACCGTCACCGCTTCATCTTATACCAATCGATTATTTCTCCAAGTTAAGTCACCATTTAAAGAAGTTACAAACAAGTGACTAACTTCTTTACCCCAATATTGTTTATAGATTTGGTGTACCGAATCATTTCGATAAATGGATCCTTCAAAAGTACTAAAGTTTATAAATTTGTTTAACATAAGATTGATCGATATTCATCAATTTATAACCGAGCAAAATGGCTTGGGCATTTAATAAAACACTAGTCAAATTGCTTAGAAAAATTCTCACAAGAAATAAAAGGGAGCATACCAAACTTGTGGAAGCGTATGGGCTTATCGCACTTACAAAACTCCTACAAAGTCTACCCCCCTATGCACTAGTGTTTGGGTCAAGTTTACCACTAAGTTGAACTACCTTACTCAGTAGCCATTCAACAAAATCAAGATGAGAATGCTCACGGATGGAAGAGCTTGATGCTTGACGGAGGCTCCAAGCTCAAGTCTAGAAGTCTATCTGAGGATGTCCGAGCATGATCATACAAGACGCCTCGAAGCTTTTCAGAAGGAGAATTGGTCCGCCGAAGACCAATCATCCCTCATCGAATTGGTAAATTTGAACCTAATTGGGAAGGACCTTTTGTTATTGAAAAGGTATATCAGGGGAGCCTATCAGCTCGTTGACTTCAAAGGTGAAAGACCAATACCGCCAATCAATCAGATATTTAAAGAAATATTACACATGAAAGTGTGATTGGACAAATCGCATTTGAAAATCTTTATTGTCAAACACTTATGAAAATTTTCATTGGAAATTCTCTTGTAACACAAGAATGCATTTCAAAATAAAATAAAAATCCCTATTAGACAGGCATTTTTTTAAAGTTTTATAGTAAAGTATCGCATTCCCGGTAAGACAGCCTTTCTTTCTTTGACATCGCCTAAGGAGATCCCCATGCATACTAAAAAATTATATGTTCAAATGCTCAAATTTAAAAGTCTTAATCCCAAAGAAGAAAATTTTCCAAACTTCAACAAACCAAGTTGGATATACATTTATCATCCCACTTCAAATCTAAAGGCTCGAGTTGGTATAGTCGACTCAACACCAAATATGGCCAGTCAGCTTCTCAACACGCCACAAAGGCCATAGTAAGAGATCCCCATCTAACCCGAGGATAAAATCCTTCATCAATTGCTCAAGTCCATGACTCAAGTAGGTATAAGGTCTGACTCAACACGCCAAAATATCCGAAGTCGCCGACAGATCTGCTTACTCAACATACAAAAGGTCTAGTAAGGGATCCTCCTACTTCGTTAGTTCAAAGACAAGAGCATCCAAATCCCCAAATCTCTCCAACTTGGTGAGTTCAAGTGACCCAGATTGGGAAATTATTCCTATTGGTCATAGGGTCATTTCTCAAAATTCTACAACAAACAAAGAAATCCTGGCTTAAGAAGGCACTAAGCCGAGTTTGGAATCAAAATACAAATGTGAAATATCAACTCCTTCAATAAGTCTATCAAAGTAGAAAGCAAAGACCGAAGAAAGTTCTTCTTCAGTAAGTCCAATCAAGAAAAAAGCAAAGGACCGAAGAAGCTATCCCAATGTTCGTATAAAGCTAAATGTCAAACTAAGGGAGTTTTTGTCATCAAGATGTTCATTACATGTGCAAAGCACATGACTGATGACTCTTTGCCATTGATCCAACACAAGCTCGAGAGCTAGGCCATTTATCCTTCCAAGCCTACAAAAGCAAAAGCTAGGAAGGTAATTTCATCGCTCGACAAATTCTAAGATGATTCAGACTTTCCATCAAATCAAGGCATGCAAGATAAAAGGAGGCACAAGATATCCTCGAGATGAAATCTTCAACAAGTCCATCAAAGCATAAAGCACGACCAAGATATTATCTCATCAACTATCAAGTCCAAGGCACAAAGCCGATAGAGGAAAATATAAAATCGTGAGATGAAATCTTCAAAGTCATCAAAGCTACCAAGATCTTCTCATCTCACCCACTCCATCAAGTCCACCAAGGCACAAAGCAGATAGGAGGAAAATACAAATTCCAAATCTCGGGCGAGTCTTGACAAGTCATCAAAGCACAAAACGGGGCGAAGATGTTCTCATCTCGACAATAACTCATCAACTCCATCAAGTCCGGCACATGGGGGCAGGAGGAGAAAATATAAATTTCAAACTCTCGAGGAAGTCTTCAACAAGTCCCAAAAGCAAACATGGGTTGAAGATATTCCAAATTTCCTTGACAAGTTGATGATGACAAGTCAAAGCTCTTCATCTAGTCAATCAAGCACAAAGCATTGACTAATGACATAAATATCGTTCAACTATTACAGGTTGAATGAAGTTTAAATGCCCACGAGAGTTATACTCACTTCTATCAAAGGCAGATGGGTATTATTAAGAGTTGTAGAAATTACAACTTCGTGACATCCAAGCAAATCTCTTGGAGATCCATAAGGTCAACCATTTCACAACAAACACGGTCCGCTCCATGCACCATGTTTGTTGGGGGGCATTGTTGACTACTATCATTTAAACTTAAATAAATGACAGAGTTTAAACCCCCAATGATCAAATCTAATTTCGTAATTTGAAAATTGACTTCATGCGCATCGATTAAAATTAATTAAATAGGAAAATCAAATCAATTAATGATCAATCAAAAATTAAAATCAATTTTAATGAAATTATCATATATAGTCGAAGCCACGACAACATAACCTCCGTTCATGAAATTGATTATGTCATCGTCGCTGAAATGTTGATACCTATCAAAATACGCCTTTCGCGATCAATTAGGCAAATGTGCATGCAAAATTTGAGCGACGTTGCACAATTTAAATCTAATTTCACTGAATGACTTTTAAACGACCTCGATCGTAATATTATGCCATTGAGTTCGGCACAACAGAAATAACTAAAATTAACACCCATATTGTTAGGGTTTATTGCATAAAGTAAATCCATAAAATTTAATATGAAATGATATTAATTTGCAATTATAGTCTATCTATCCCTCTTAATCCTTACCTAACCCTGCTCGACCAATCAAAATGACCTCGTTTATCAGGAAGAGGCGGTCGGCCCTAAAGATCAAAACGAGGATGTTGACCTCATTTCATGCTATTTCCTCTCACAACATTTCCCTCTCTTGTTTTTCCTACTCTTGACTCTCTCCCTCTCACGATCTCTCTCATTTTCCCCTCTCCCTTCTTGCGATCACGACATTCTCCTCCCTGATTTCTCCTCTCTTTGCTCACACTCCCCTGCTCTCCTTGACTCTTCTCTCTACTCTTGACTCCCTGTGTGATTTTCTCCTCCTTGTGACTCCATCCTTGAGCCTAGCCGAGGTGGATCGACCAAGCTTTAGCCAACCGAACACTTCCTCTTCCTTTCCCTGTGCAATAGAAAGTTTCAAGTTGTTTCTATTCAACCTCTTCCTTTTCTTGCTTTGTGGGTTATCTAAGTTTTACCTAAAGGAAGTGATGAGTATATAACAATTTCATGCTGATTTTGAATTGCTTTTGGATTGCTGAAATCTATTGCTTTGGTTGTATGCTTTGAAGATCTCTTTGTTGCCCATCAGCTAGTCTTTTGAGAAGGAATATTATACTTGGTTTACTTGCTATAGCTATTTTCTTCCCTAACTTCTAGTTTGCCGACATTGAGTGGCGGAGATGTGAAAATACTTGATGACATAAACACAAATCCTTTCTGTTTCCATTTGTATTCTATGAATGTATGTGAGGGTTTCCTTCCGTTTTCATTGGTTCTTTTACGGATTTGCAAAAGTATGAAATTAAGATGTTTGATTTATCCTACAAGCTTTCACTTTCTTTGAAATTAAGGTTGAGCCAGAGCCCATTATCTTTGCCTCGGTTCCTCCTTTCCTCTCATTATCTGTTCCTCTCCACTTTGGGCCTTGTGCTTTCTCCTCCTCTCGTGTGAAATGTTGGTTTATCCGATGGTTCATGATCCAATCTCTGCTTGCAAAAAAATTCCAAACTCTTTAGGTTTCTCTAAACTTTCTATTGCTACTCTTAATGGGCAAGCTAAGTATTCTATTGCTCTTATTCTCATAATACAGCTCCGAAAGGGAAAGTTTGATTCTTGGACTTATTAAACATAGTGTGATTGTTTAATCTATGTGGAGTAAATTTCATATAATCATCATGTTAAAGAGAGGATGAGGGAAGGGTTGATTGACTTTGTGCTTGTTTTCTCTTCTTTGTTATCACTAAGTTAATTAGCCTTTGAAGTACAATCTGAAATGTGGCTTTGTGCAAGTTTAAAGCTTTCATTTTGCCATTCGGTTTCATTAAAGATGCATGCCTAGTGCTTGTTCATAATTTACTTACAAGCAATTGTCAAGTCTTTATCTTGCATTAAAATGATTCTATGTTTCTTTGTCCATGAGTATTTGGAGGTTGAAATCATGTAGATATCTTGTTTTATGCCTTTTCTTGCTCTTGAATTATGAAAACATGTTGTGATAATGAAATCCTAATCCCATTAGCTTATATGATGTCATCTTTGAAAACTTACTTTGGTTCCAATGCAATGCTCAGTAAATGCTATCTTGTTTAAGTATATATGCAAACATGTTCATATGCAAATGTAAGCTTGAAATTTGTGATATAAGTACCTATTAATGTTCTCCAACATGGTAGGGAAATGCTATGCTATCAAAATTTCAGCCGTGGTGTCTCACGACATCCACCCATGCACGGCTTTCTTGGCGTGGTGGGCAGGCCCAGTCTTCATGGCAACCCCCACATGTGGGGGGAGAGCCAGGAGGCTGTTGTAAATTTTGATTATTATGCTCCTAATCAAATACACATGCAAGCAACTTTCTTTTTATTTATATGAAAATGCGAGCTTTAAATTTATTACTATAAGAACCTACTAATGTTCTCCAACATGATAGCAAAATGCTATGCTATCAAAATTTTGGCCGTGGTGTCTCACGACATCCACCCATGCACGCCTTTCTTGGCGTGGTGGGCAGGCCCAATCTCTCATGGCAACCCCCACATGTGGGGGGAGAGCCGGGAGGCTGTTGTAAATTTTGATTATTATGCTTTAATTAAATATACATGCAAGCAACTTTTTTTTATTATTCAAATGCAAGCTTTAAATTCATTACTATAAGTACCTACTCATATTTCTTCAACATGGTAGGGAAACTTGTCGATATGATATGCTAACCCATGCACGCCTTTCTCGGTGTGGTGGGCAAATAAATTTTTGATTGAGGTGTCTCACGACACCTACCATGCACGCCTTTCTTGGCGTGGTGGGAAGGCCCAGTCCCCCAAAGTAGCCCCCTATGCGGGGATGATGCCGGGAGGCTGCCAAAATTTTTATAAAAAAAAGGAGATAATAAAAAAAGAAAGGGATTTTTGGCTTAATCCTAGAGTATGTGCAAAATTCATTTATGGATTTTGTGATTCTTAGCATGCTGGAAATTTATGGAGGGGTGCTTACATGCAATTAAAAGCTTATGTTACAGCTTACTATTTGAGTATTCTAAATGCAAAATTCAGGTGAAATGGTGATGAAACTGATGCTATAGCAAGGGGGTATCAGTTATATTTTATGTACATGTGAATTTAAATTTGTTAAATTACTTTGTGCTATAAATTACACTTCGTTGTTCCAGCATATGTTGCGCTAAGTGCTAACATTGTTCCAATGCGGTGGGGAAACCTATGATAAGTTCCTATTCATGTTGTTCCAACGTGGCAGGGAAATCTATTGCTATAAGTACCTGTTCACGTTGTTCCAACGTGGCAGGAAAACTTGTTATGATATAATTACTTGCTCACATTATTCCAATGTGGCAAGGAAATGCTGTGTTGTGCAACCCATGCACACCTTTCTTGGCATGGTGGGCAAATAAATTTTTGGCCGAAGTGTCTCACGACACCTTCCATGCATGCCATTCTTGGCGTGGTGGGAAGGTCTAGTCTCCCGAAGCAGCCCCCTATGCGGGGATGACGCCGGGAGGTTGCCAAAAATTTTGATAAATAAAAATGTGAAATGTCTAAGTGTTTTAAGAAGGAAGGTACATGCATATGATTATTCATGCTTAGCTCATTCATCATACTATATGACAATTACAATATGCTTTCCTATACTTAGCTTAGTTGTTACCTGAATCTTCATATCATATGATAATTACTTATTTAAAGTTCAAATTCATTTTACCTAAGTGGTGATTATGCCATATGAATGGGTGAGAAATGAAAATGTGACACTCAATGCATGGAAAGATACAAGTGCATGTCATATGTCATTTAGGGAATAAATGACAAGGGCTTCATGCTAAAATGCTTAAGTGAAATGATTCAGTGTGCATATTCAAAGTGTTATCTCATTCTATTCAATTTGAACATCTTTAATATGCAAGTTAAATGAAATATATGACTTTATGAAGCAATGTTCTTTTTGCTTAACCATTTGATTCATGCAAAAACTGGAAAGAATCAAATTCATACTCTATAAAATGCATGCTTGATTTGTTAAAGAACAGACACATGCTTGATCTATGATAAGTGGTTGAAAGAACTAAGCCTATATCATCTAGAACAGACAATCACTTCATTTGCAATGTGCATTCACATTTTTATAGAATGGACTCTCACTTGATACATGCAAGTACATGAAGGATTCAATGCATATCTTATAGATAAATCTATACTTGACTCATGACAAATAGCTGAAAGAGTCAACTCATGTCTTATAGTCTTATAGAACAGACTTCTACTTGATCTATGATAAACACTTGAAATGGTCAAATTCATATTCGACAAAATAGATCTATAATCCCGGTTTGGTCTTAGGACTGGGTCGTGGTTAACAAAACCTAAAAATCTAATGATGCTATTATAAATCTTAGAAGTTAATTCTATCACAAAATGATTAAAGATAAATCTATCGGCATCATTGTTAATTTATCCTCTCAAATTCAAGGTCATAAGAAGAAAAGTCTCAAACCCAATCCTCTAAGTATAATCTAGAGTTGACAAGGTTTGGAGAATGATAGATCTTGAAATAATTAATCTAGATCATCCTCTGCAGAAAATAATTGAGTTGTATCTATCCCGGTTTGGTCTTCGAACCGGGTCCGGGTTAACAAAACCCAAAAATGTCATATTAAAACCTAAACTTGCAAATTGAACCTACATTTCAACTAGACATTTAATGTCCATGAAACATCTTAAAAGAACATATACTCGTATGTATGTTGAAATGTCCAAACAATAGGGACATGCGCAAGTTAGATATAAAACAAAGAACAGATGCTATACTTCCCAGTTTGGTCTTCAGACTGAGTCCAGGTTAACAAAACTCAAAAATCCAAATTTGACATATAAACTTCAACTTAGACATCTTAATGTCCATGCAAAATTTTAAAAGAATAGATACTTGTATGTATGTTGAAGTAATCATTGTGTCAAATAAACAAAAGAACAGATGCTATACTTCCCGGTTTGGTCTTCAGACCGGGTCCGAGTTAACAAAACTCAAAAATCAAAATTCATCTTATAAACTCCAACATAGACATTCTAATGTCCAAACAATTCCCAAAGAACAGATACCCGTATGCATGTTGGAGTAATTACTAAGTCAAATATAAAGAACAGATGTTACATATCCCGGTTTGGTCTTCGGACCGGGTCCGGATTAACAAAACCTAAAATTTGATATTATAAGAATTTCAAGTTAATAATATCTGAGAGGCTAATTCTGTCATATAATATAAGATATGAATACATAGCTTCGAAATCAAAGCCTCAAGAAGAAAAGTCCCAAACCCGATCCTCATATTTAGAGTGGACAAGGTTTTGAAGGATTATACTTCTTGAGACAATGAATTAAGACCCGATCCTCTGTAGAAAACCGGACAGAGTAGACAAGGTCTATCAATTGATATTAACCCTAGGATCGAGAAGGGTAATTATAATTAAAATTTTAATGATAAATGATCATATATTCAAATATAAATCAATTACAAAATGATCATAATTCAAAGAAAATAATAAAAAAATAGAAATAAAAAAATGAAATTAATTATTTAAATTAAAACTAAAAAAATAAATAAAATATATCCACCCCTCCACAATTGTTTATCTTCGGGTGACAAATTAAGAAAACTATTGCTCACAAAGAGCCAATGTCAAATTAAATACATAACTACCTTCACACTCAAATATTCCTAAAGCGTGGGGCTGGCCCATGTCCTCATGCTTGGTTTCTTGCGATGGCACCACATAAATGGCAGTTACGACCTGAGCCCTCTGACCAGGTGGTTCGCCGTGATATGGCACCACTAAATTACGGTCACGATCACGGTCGCAGCCCGTATGTTCCCCAATGACTTTGCTCGTTGAGCTGTGAAATGTAGAATATATTTAGTTGGGCAAAAAGCCCTATATTAGCTAAGGTTGACTTATATTTGTCCCCTTAGACAAACTCCACCCAGTCAAGGACACTTGGGCGGCGTAACCCATTTTTTGCTGACAAGGATCCTTCGGTCAGGTTGGGTTGACTACCTCCTCTGACTAAGCGGACCAGGGACCACGACAGCCTGGGATGACGGAACCATGAGATCTAGATCGGGCGCGTCATTGTTCCCCCATAAAAAGTTTTAAATTAAAATATTAAATCTCATAAGTTCTAAACTCCACCCACTGCAATTATATACTCGTTCTTTAACGATTCATTGACTAGCCATGTCAGTACTCTCATTGGGAGGGGTAATTAACTATAGGGGCTTCCTATAGGAAACCTGGAACCAGATATAAAAAAGTTCTCACTAAATGAGAATGAAATCTCTGGGTAGTGTCTTATCTACTATTCATCTTCAAATTATCACCCACACTTAAACAACTCTTTCACTCTTTTCGAAAGTGGTGGTAATTTTGGATCACAATTAATAATAGCCCCGTCAGACTAACATCCAACCAGTAGGTAGCTGCCTCCTAGTACAAAAAACTAAGTAAAATCATAGCCCCATTATTACAAGAGGCACTGAAAGATATAACAAAACAGAAGCAGCCAGTATAAAAGTCATCCAGAACAGGCTTAAAGACATGAAGGATAACCACAGTATAACAAAAATCCAAGCAATAAAAAAAGAATAAATACCCCTCAAGATCACATAAATCCTCAAAAATGCAAGAGTGAAATACATAGCACTATAATTGTTAGCAGACACCTTCCAATGAGCAAACCCCAACCAAGAGGACCACAACAGGATGTCCAAAAAAATAGACAAAATGGGAAAGAAAAGACTCAAAATAAAAAAGAAATACCATGAACAACATTAAGAACCCCTCCAGTCATCAAACAAAAAGGGGACAAAGCATCCAACCATAACAGGAAATACAAAAAACCACCAAAATCACCTAGAAAGGGAAAAAACCCACAGCCAATCAGCAACAGCTAACAACCAACCTGAAAATGTTTAGCATCAAAAAAAGATTGCAGAAAGATCCAGCCAAAAAAGAATACCACACCAAATATTGGACAAGCAGGACCTAGCAGCCTCCATCTACAGCAAACACCTCTACCATAATAAGAGAGAGTGCAAAATAGAAAGTAAAAAAATGACAAAAATAGAAAAAAAATCAATGAAGGAAAGAATAGCCCCATCCCATCCACAAAATGGAAAAAAATTAGACAAGAAAATAAACTATGGTTCATGAGAAGAAATAAGTAAAGCCCAAACTAGCAAAAGAGAAAAATAGGCATAATCAGATCCAAAAAAATCAGGGAAGAGCCAAAGCTCCACAAGAAGAAAAGGCTTAAAAATTTCTAACATAAGGCAATCAAGTTTTATCAAGATTCACAAGACCCCTTAAAAGTAAAGGAGTATCATCATTAGAAAATAGATTCAGAGAGGAGGACTTGGCTCCTCAATTAGCAAGAAAGTCAGCACAGGAATTGTCTTCTCAATAAATATAAGAGATTTGATAATCTAGGTTAGCAAGAAGCCTCTTAGTATGGTTGAGTAAATAATACACTTCAGCACTACCATGAGCTCCAAAATTTATTAAATCAAGAAGAAGGAGAGCATCAACTTCAAACCAAATCTTATTAAATCCTTTATGTAAGCAGATAGAGATCCCATAGTGAAGTCCTTTGAGCTCAGCAAATAACATAGAGCAGGGTTCTGAAGGGGCAGTAAATGCAAAGATAACCTTGCCACTATAATCTCTTAAAATCCCACCACAGCCATAATAGCCATTAGAAACTGAGCCATCAGTGTTAATCTTAATGACATGATAATTAGGCTTAATCTAGTATATGATTTTTCGGTTAGGGGAAGTCTTACAAGGGGGAAGATTAATTCCAAAGTTGAAGGCCATAGACTTGTACCCTTTAAAACTAAAGGAAGTAAGAAGGTTAGCTTTAAAAAGAGACATAATTTTACATTTGTCTCTTGCAATAATATGGTGAAAGTTCATAGGTATATTACGATGCTTAGCATCAACTCTCCATCCAAATATACCACAGAATAGTAGTGGTTAAAACAACTTTCACATGGCCTTTAGAAGTATAAGAGAAAAAAATTTCAAGAAGTTGCATAATAGAAAATGATCCATTAAAATGGAGAGTATTAAACATACTATCATACCAACTCCAAACCTTAATAGTAATAGGGCCATTCATGAAAACACAATCCACAGTTTCAATGTGATAACAACATTGGCATTTAGAGGGGAGGTGAAAGCCTTATTTTAGAAGGGGAGCATCAACAGGAATGTAATGCTTCAAAATGCGCCAAGTTAAAACCAACAAAGAAGTAGGGATAGAAATATTCCTGATTTTAGTGAAAACCAATGACACTTGAGTTTTAAGTCTGAAGGAATGCTAAATATCCTTTAAAATAAACTCTCTAGAGGAGGAATTTTTATAGAGGATTTGGTCAGAATTATTAGGTAATAGACAAATTGTAAGGATTTTGTCAACTATCACATTAGAGATAAGGGAATTTAATTGCGCCACATTCCAATTATGTTGAGTAATTAACTGATTAACCTTAAGCATCACAGTGGAATTGTTGTTGAGCAACGAATCAATAGAACCTTACCTAAGCCAATTGTCTTGCTAAAAGAAGGAGGAACCCGAATTAACACTCTAAGAAATTAGATTCTCAGCATTCCACTTGATGTTACAAAGTCTTCTCCACATAGGAGAATCCCCAAGTTTAAAAGCACAAGTGAGGGGGTGTTTCCTCTGATAGTATTTATCAAGCATAAATTGAGACTAATAACTATGATTATTTCTAAAATTCCACCACATTTTGTAGGAAAAATAGTTAATAGAATCCTCTAAAGTTTTACAACACAAACCTCCTTCATTAAAAGGTCCACAACAATTATGCCAACTAGCCTAATCAACTTTCTTGGAAGAAGAATTAGAACCCCAAAAAAAATTTATTAAGAAGTCTATTAATCCTTGTAATAATAGACCGGGTAGGTTCAATAGTGGACATTAGATACAAAGGCAAAGAGCAAAGGGTACTTTTGATGAGGATAAGTCTAGCACCAAAGGAAAGTAAATGGAACTCCCAAGAGGAGGATTTCTTATTTATTTTCTGAATGACTTCGTCAAATAAAGAAGATCTTTTCGTTCCTCTATATAAAGGAGTACCCAGATACTTGATAGGCAGGGTTTAATGTGCAAAACCCGTAATATTCTTAATAGCATTAATCCTAGATGAGCTAGAAATAAAATAACTTTTGTCAGGATTAATCTTCAAACCAATTTCCCTACCAAACAGAGTTAGGAATTTACATATTTTTTTTAATGTAAAGAGTAAAACCATTGCAAAATATAATGAAATCATCAACAAAGTTAAGGTGAGAAATAGGAAAGCCACCCCTAGTTCTGTAGTACATGTTAAACATTTTATTAAACATCTGCTCAATATTTCTAGAAAGATATTCCACAACAATACTGAAAAGGGCAGGAGAAAGAGGTCCCCCTTGCCTTAGCCCATGAGAGGAAGAGAAAAAATCATGAAATTCACCATTAAGAAGTAAAGAAAACCAAGAATTCTCAATACCATTCTTAATCAAAGTAATAAACTGACTTGAAAATCTAAATAAAGCCAAAATTTTATATAGAAAAGCCCAATATGTTATCATAAGCTTTGGAAATGTCCGACAAAAGTGCCAGAACTTTGGCATTTAAAAGCCGGATCACTTGACGCTAATTTATCAAAATATATCTCCCTTTAACAAAACCTGTTTTATTTGGGGAGATAATTTTAGGAACCAACATACTCAACTTTTTAGCCAAAATCTTAGAGATGAGTTTATTAAAAAAGGAACAAAGGCTAATTGGGCTAAATTTAGTCCAAAGTTAAGGATTATCTTTTTTACGGATTAAATAATGGAAGTGCTAGCAAAATTTTTGGGGAGAATACTACCCTTAAAGTAATCAAGAACAGCTTTAACCAAGTCCTCTTTAATGATACTCCAGCATTTTTAAAAAAATAAGGTAGTAAATCCATCAGGACGAACCACTAAATCAGTATTCATATTTTTTTTTAAATTGTTAGCAATTTCATATTCAAAAGGTAATGAAGTAAGCATCTTGTTATCATCATCAGAAATGAGATTAGGAATAACTTCTGGAAAGAAAATCTCATCATAAGTCACATTTTTATTAAGGAGCTCAATAAAAAATGAAATAGCAGAATCAGTAAGCTCCCTTTCATCAGTACACCAGACACCATCATTAGTTTTAATTTTTTAAATGTGATTTAAAACCTTTTTTTTAACCATGGCATGGAAGTATTTAGTATTACGATCACCATCAGATATCTGTTTCATAGAAGCTTTTTGCCACTAATAGGTCTCCTCCATGTCTTGGTAACATGTTAACCTATTTTTAGCTTGAGTTAACAAGGAAGTTTAGAAGGATCATTAACAACAGCATCTTCTAAAACTATAACCTCATGTTCTATTTCTTTGATATTAATTGTTGACCTCATTTTTAGAATAAGCTCTCAACCCCTCCATCTTAGACATAGGACATCTCTTAGACACTAAAAGTCTCCTTAGTCATAAAACACTCTTAGTGATTAGGTGGACACTCAACCTAACCCTAGAGACTTAGAAGAGTTAGCCATAGGAATAGGTCATGCCTTATGGGTGTTAATAAAATTTTCCTACCTGTTAACTTGAACCAAATTCCTCACTTCCTCCCTTCAAGTCATACTCAAATCAATTCCAACTTGATTGATTTTCTCCAAACTCATATCATCTCCAACTCTAACTCAAACCTTGAACCAATTCAATAGATTTTTTCAAATCATGAATCAATCCCAAATAATTAAAACCTATTATTGAAGCCCATGAATGGATTCCAAACTCCAAAATTCTTCCTAAGTCACTTTGATTCTATCTTATGGACTTAGAATAAATCAAATCTAAATCAATTCAAATTCAAGGAAATTTTTCACAACCCATTTATATTCTCATTTATATTCACATATATAAATGAAATATAAATTCAAATCAATCAAATTAAATTCAAAAATCAAATCCAAATGAAAAATCTTTCCTAAGTCCTTTGATTCCCTCTCATGGACTTAGCCCAAATAAAATCCAAATCAATTCAAATTCAAAGAATTTTCTCATAACCCATTTATATTCTCATTTATATTCACAAATATAAATGAAATATAAATTCACCAAACCAAAAATCAATTCAAAACTCAAACTCAAATTCAATCAAAATTCAGCCTAATCCTTTCAAGTCAAATACTTGAACTTAGCCAAATCAAATTCAATTCAAGCCAAACTCTTGATTTTTTTTCTTCATGATTCAATCAATCCTTCAATCATGAATCCAAATATAAACATAAACTTCAATCACCAAACCAAAACTAAGTTCAATAATCAAACCCAAGTCAAACTCATGTTCACCCTTTTGAACTTAAAATTATTAAATGAATCAAAACCCATTTGACTTCAAACCACTTGCAAATAGACTTATATTTCAATCATAAGCTCATATGTGAGTTCAACCAAACTCAAATCAAGCTTTAACCAAACTATTTGACCCACTTAGGCTCACTTGACCCAAAGTGACCTAAAGTATCCCGCATGAGCCAAATTCTAATTCTACCTAAATTAGATTGAAAAAAACCCAACTAAGTCCCAAATTGTGAGCAACAATCATTATGAGATGATCAATCACTCAAATTGGGTCAAACTAAGTCAAACCTGAGGGTTGACCAAGTCAACACTTAGCCAAAATGAAACCTAAACTAACTAAAATCCATCATAGGCCAATTTGATTGAAACCATTGATCAAAACTCATTCATGATCAATGTTTGAACTTGACCAAGTCATCATTTGAGCCTAACCTAGCCCAATTGGCCACTTGACCCAAGTTGACCCAACTTGACCTAAAAAGTCAAAATGTGTCAAAACTTGATCTAAGCCAAATTAATTAAAACTAATGGGTCAAGTTCATTCCAATCACTTATTGAACTTGACAAAAACCCCAATTGGCCAACTAGACCCTACCTAGCCAAATTGACCTTGAACTTAACTTGACCTAAAAGGTCAAATTGAGCCAAATCCAAATATAAATCAAATTGATTGGAAACAAAGATACCAATCCATTTCAAATGATCAACCAACGTAAACCAACCCATGACTTAACCCAAATAGGTCAAATGGGTCAAATTTGTCAACTTGACCCACTTGACCTAAATGAATTCAAATGAACCAAATTCAAATATAAATCAAATTGAGCCAAACCAATAATGCCAACACATTTCAAATGGTCATTTGAACTTGACCCAACCCTTGGTTTGTCCTAATTTGACCAATTAGTTAATTTGACCCAAGTTGACCCATTTTAACCTAAATGAGTCAACATGAGCTAAATCATATCAAATCAACTCCAAATTCAATGAAACTTGGCCCAACCCATTTTTCAATCATACCAAACATATTCAAAATGAAATCCATTTTACCCCTAGGCCATAGGGTAACCCAAAACCAAAACCACTTAGAATTTGGTCAATTCCTTTTCCTGGATACTTGAAATTCTCTTAGTGGACCAAATGGTCACTAATAGACATGATGCACATGACCCAATGGGTTTGGGTTAGCCCAACTGAAATTAAGGCTAAAACTAACCCATCCACTTAGAAATTGAGCACTTAGAATCCCTCCTCCACTCAATTAAAGCACATGGGAGCTTCACTACTCCACTTCACACTCAAAACTCAACCATTTGCAAGTCCTAACAGCCTAACAAACTGATTGAATTAGGTAAATTGAATCAAAATGATAACGCTCTTCACGGCCATCCGATTCACCTAGTGGGAGATATACTCCCCCTAATTCCACTTCATTCAGTATCACACACACTCGATTGAGCTTAGGGAACTCAGAGCAAGCATCCTAGAGCTCCTCCAAGCTTCCTAAAGACATTTGGAATTCTCCATTTCTCAGTTTCTTCAAGTTGAAAATAAGGGAGCTCCACCTTTTTTCCAATTTACTCAACACACAAGTTCAAGCCAATTCCTCTTGCAAGCTTCTTTAGAGGACTCAATCAAACTTGCTTAAAGCTTAATCCAAGTTCTCAAGGCGAGGGAAGTGGGACTTTGATCAAAGCCCAAGGATTTGAAGGTGAGCTTGGTCCATAGAGAGATCTACTCAACCCCAAGGCTTGAAACTTTCAACAGAGCTTCGTTTCCACTAGACGAAGGTACCTTAACAGATTTGAGTGCCGGTGATAGCCTTCAGCGAGGTATGCCTTCAACCCGAGCATAAACTAGAGAGTGTGTGGTCTTTTATGAAAGGAATTTTTATCTTAAGTAAAACTAGCCGTTGGATGTCTTCTCCCTTGCATGATGATGGTGTGGGTTGAGTTTGAGCTCAATCCGAGCTCAATCGAGCTTGGATCATGCCATGAAAGATGAACGATGGCCATCTCCCACAGGCGAGCTCAAGGACGGATCATGGGCCATCCATCCATGCTTTTTGGATGGATGACCATGATCAAGACGCGTAGGATCCCTGATTTAATCCCTTAAGAATCGAGTTTGATCTCAACCATCCGATCCTTGATCGGACGGTATATCATCGACACGAACCACGATGTGGCAAGTGACCACTCATTTGCGCCATGGAAAGCGCGTCGCATCACCTCCACATGGCGTGCGAGATTACTAACTTAATTAGGCTATTTATTTAATGGATAATCATGGAAACTTCAAAATGACATAACTAATTATAGAAAAATCATAAAAATACAAGGTAAAATGCATTGTAAAGATATTTCTTAGGAGAATAAACTAAAAATATTTTCAATGGATTTTGAATATTGCATTTTCCTCAATTAAGGTTTTAATGAAAATATAGTAACCTTAATTACTCCCTAATTATTTCATTAATTCATTTCAAATTTTTTTGGTATATTTAGTGGGATGACCTCTACCTCCTCTAATTTTTTTGGGATTTACTGATTAATTAATTAGGGAAATCATGTAATGAATGCTTAATCACCCTCTTTATATAATTAAGGATAATTAAGCATGTGAATAGTGGTTTACCCCCTTTTTAAGTTAATTAAGCCTTGCTTAAGTGAAGAAGAGGTTTATGGAATGGATTTGGAGAATTTTCCCTAAGCCATTCTCTAAACCCCTTTCCTTCCTTAATCCAAACTTAATTAAGGGCTAACCCACTAATCACCTACTTAATTAACTTTATAAAATTTTCAAAACATTCCAATACTTAATCAATTCATCTTGGGTAGGTGCTTAGGTGTTCAATAAACTAAGTAGCTTAAGGAAATCAAAATCCAACCCACATGTATGGGAAAAGGGTTATGAAAGTACTTAAATTAAATCTTTTAACCTAATTAATCATTAATTGTGAGCCAATTGTATTAGGTACCTTTCTTTCCTAGGATGCATTACTGATTTAAATTCCTTGTGGTTTTATGACATACATTAGCTCATAATTACTTGATTAAATATTCTAAAGTGGTGTAGGTAAGGGATAATTAACACACTTAATTCACACCTTAACTTAACCAAAGCATAAAATTAATCTAGTCACCTAAAAATTGAACTTAAATAACTCACACATGGGAGAATGGGTTAGGACCAGCAAACTCATCTCACATTTCTCAAATTGAAATCAAACTCAAACAAAATCCAAACTCTCCTTAAAATAAATTTGATTTACTTTAAATAATCTTATTCATAGGATTGTCTTTAGGAATTAATTAGGGTGGATGAACTTACACTGCTTTCATCACTTTATTTCTTTCCTAAACATGCTAAATGTGTATGTCATATGAAATTCTTTGATAATACTTTTTAAAAATCAAATTAAAATGAAATGTCTCTTTTATGTCAAATTGTATGTTCTGGCAAAAGTAAGAATATGAATGGTTATTATCACTATTAAATCTAAAATTATTTTCAAAACTTATAAATCAATTATAAAAACTAAAAGGTATACTACTTATAATTATTTATGAGCTTGCATGTGAGTAAAAATACAAAGATGTGCATAGTGTGGCTTTCCTTCTCTTTTCCTTTAGCATAGTTTTGAATAGGATTTGACAAAGTGTATAGTTCATTTGAAAAGAACACAATACTTGCTTAAATCCATTCCTATTCATTAATATGTTATTACTTAAGAAGGACATCCACACTTACACATATAGATTGCATAAATAAATCAAACAAATAAACATAAACTTTTGCATCTTTCTTTTTTCCATTCATTTCTTTTGTACATGTATATGTATTTAAGAAAAGTGGTATATAGTCTCGACAACCCTGGGGTTACAAGGCTTTAATTAGCCCTAAGTAGGTCTTGTACCTTACAACCCTGGTGCTAGCAATGGCGTCGTACTCACATATGCCTTTCATACACATATGTGTGCATATGAAAAATGGATAAAAGAATCCCTCTTTCTCTACTTAACAAAATCATGCATCATAAAAACATTCAAATTTCTCAAACAAATTCTCTTAGCATTCATCAATAAAAATATGCTAAAAATTTCCATTTGCATGTATAAATATGCTTAGGATTCATCCATATGCATTTTACACATATTGGGAATGAAATGAAGTGATGTGTGTTTTGTGATAGTATTTCACTTTACTTAATCTTAAATGCCTTTCTTTTTAAATAGGTTTGGTTAGGAAAAATATAACCTTAGGATTAATGAAAATACATAATAAAATAATCACTAAACAAAAATCAAATATGAATCTACCCTAGAAATTACTAAAAGTAGGGAGGAAAGAGAAGTTCTCTTCTCTTTAATTGTAGGATTCACTTAAATCAAATCAAAATACAAAATAAAATCAACCAAAGCAACTAAATCACTTACATGAAACAAACCCTCTAAGTTGAACATTTTCATACTTAGAAAATTTCAACCTTAAAGCCTAGCTAAGCATACCACACAAACCTTAAATAGCATAGACATTAGGCTAAGTTACCATTTTTAGCTTTAGGTTAGAGCGGTGTATGGTTTGATGTTTTCTTTTATTTTATGATATTTTGTTTTAGTTTGGATGTTAGGTTGTATGTGCATAGACTAAATGATAGGAAGATCTTAGTCTAATCATTATCTTCTGCAAGGGATTATGCTTAAGGGGTGCTATAATAAAAATATAACTATTTTTTCCGTGCAGGTGCTTATACCCCTAAGCATAATCCAAAATAAGTCAGGTGGACTTGGTTACCCATATATGGGTTGCTAAGTCCAATTTATATATATATACATGCTTGGGATTGTATGATTTGTTTAGCTAATCTCTATTTTGTAGGTGTTAGTTAGATTTCATTTTTCTCATTTTCATGTACTTTTATAATTAGGATTTTGGGCTGATTGTTATGGGGGATTATGATGAGCATTAGTCATAAGATCATGTCTTATGTATCATGTGAAGCCTTCAGAGCAACCACATTCCAACCAACCATAAGAAGAAAGAAGAAAGAAGAAATAAGAAACAAGAAACAAGAAAGAATAAAGAATAAATGATGAATGAAGACGCCCATTAACATGAATCCTTTGCTTAATTATAATTAATTCATTTTATAATCCAGGTTGTATAAGGGCAGAGCTCGGCTACCCAATTTATTTTTTTGGGTTTGTGTAGTGGAGCTCGACCACAAATGACCTCTTATTCTTTTCCCTAGTCTTATAAATTGATTAATATTTTTTTAACTTGCGCATTAAGATGGCATCTTTTTCTAGTTTCTTCCTTGCTTTGATGTATGGCCTGGATGATGATTAGGCTCTTAGAAAAATAAATTTTTTATCTAATTAAATAACTCAAATTAAAAAGAAATAACTCATAATCTCACCTAAAGCTTAGGTTATAAAATAAGATAAAAGAATTAGCAACCCCTTAGTTGGATATTGTCTTACTTTTCTAACACCATGCATAAAAAGCATATTATTTCACTCTTGATTGGAGGGCTTCCACCTTTGTCAGAGAACTTGGCTTGACCTGTGAGAGCCATGGTGGAAACATACCTCCTTATCTTGCTGATTTTGGCCCATAATCAAATTTCTCATGCATTAGGCATATAAATCCTAAAGCCTATGTCAAATTGATTATCCAAAATAAAAATAAAATGTAATAAAATTTACATTAAATTTAAGTCATTAAAGCATGCCCTATATTATCTAGTCTCTTAGGGAGTGTGTTTAAGGACTTAGTCTCTTTCTAAATAAACAACAACTTAGCTATCTTGCAAAAGCATTTGACGTGCCTACATATTTTAAAATCGTAGGATGAGTTAGTTGTCGGCCACCCCCAGGCGATTAAAAGTCCAACAGTCAGGTGGTTTATCCTCTCTTGTGGAGGTAAACTAAATACTCATTTTTGTCTTAGATTTAGGTCGTGCTTTTTAGCCTTTGCCAAAGCTCCCTAGATTTAGATTCAGAGGTTGCTACTTCCCTTTGCGGGCTATGAACATAAATCCTCACCTCTTAGGCATTTTTGTGACGTTGAATCATGGAATTATAAGCCCTAGCATTCTAATAAAAATTTAATTCCAACAAATTAATTCAATTTCAAATAAGTAAAGCCCAACCATAGGGTAGTTTGGGATGCTTACTAGGCTTCCTAAAATCTTAAGCATCCCCTACTTGTTTTCATTTGGCTTTGATAAGAACTCCCTCCTATTCGATAAGAACTCCCTTCTCTTCTCTTTCCCTCTCTTTACAACTTAGTAATTAATTATAGGATTCACTTAAACCAAATCAAAATACAAAATAAAATTAACCAAAGAAACTAAATCACTTATATGAAACAAACCCTCTAAGTTGAACATTTTTATACTTAGAAAACTTCAACCTTAAAGCCTAGCTAAGCATATCACATAAATCTTAAATAACACACACATTATGCTAAGTCACTATTTCTAGCTTTAGGTTAGGGCGGTGTATGGTTTAATGTTTGCTTTTATTTTTTGATATTTTATTTTCGTCTGCATGTTAGGGTGTACGTGCATAGACTAAATGGTAGGGTGCTCTTAGTCTAATCATTATCTTCTGTAAAGGATTGTGCTTAAGGGGCACTGTAATAAAAATATAACTATTTTTGCCGTGCAGGTGCTTATACCCCTAAGCATAATCCAAAATAGGTCAGGTGGACTTGGTTACCTATGTGTGGGCTGCTAAATCCAATTTATATATATACATGCTTGGGATTGTATGATTTGTTTGGCTAATCTCTATTTTGCAGGTGTTAGTTAGATTTCCTCTTTCCCATTCTCATGTACTTTTATAATTAGATTTTTGGATGATTGTTATGGGGGATTAGGATGAGCATTGGTCATAAGATCATATTTTATGTACCATGTGAAGCCTTTGGAGCAACCACATTCCAACCAACAAAAAGAAGAAAGTAGAAAGAAGAAAGAAGGAAGAAGAAAGAAAAAAGAAGAAATGAAGAATGAAGACCTCCATAATATGAATTCATTGCTTAATTGTAATTAATTCATTTTGTAATCTGGGTTGTATAAGGATAGAGCTTGACTACCCATTTTATTTTTGTCGGTGGAGCCCAATCACAAATGGCCTCTTATTCTTTTGTGCTAGTCTTATAAATTGATTGATCTTTGTTTAACTTGCGCATTAAGATGGAATCTATTCCTAGTTTCTTCCTTGCTTTGATGTATGGCATGGATGACGATTAGGCTCTTAGAAAAATAAATTTTCTATCTAATTAAATAACTCAAATTAAAAATAAATAACTTATAACCTCACCTAAATTTTAAGTTATAAAACAACATAAAAGAATTAGTAACCCCTTAGCTAAATGTTACCTTACTTTTCTAACATCATGCATAAAAAGCATATTATTTCACTCTTGATTAGAGGGCTTCCACCTTTTCCAGAGAACTTGGCTTGACCTATGAGAGCCGTAGTGGAAACACACCTCCTTATCTTGCTGATTTTGGCCCATAATCTAATTTCTCGTGCATTAGGCATATAAATCTCAAAGCCTATGTCAAATTGATTGTCCAAAGTAAAAATATAATGTAACAAAATTTGCATTATATTTAAGTCATTAAAATATGCTCTACATGATCTAGTCTCTTAGGGAGTATATTTAAAGATATAGTCTCTTTCTAAATAAACAACAACTTAGCTATCATGCAAAAGCATTAGACTTGCCTACATATTTTAAAACTGTAGGAGTTAGTTGGCGGCCACCCCCTGGCGGTTGTAAGTCTAACAGTTAGGTAGTTTATCATCTCTTGTGGAGGTAAACCAAATACTCATTTTCACCTTAAATTTAGGTCATGCTTTTTGGCCTTCACCAAAGCTCCCTAGATTTAGATCCAGAGGTTGTTACTTCCCTTTGCGGGCTGCGAGCATAAATCCTCACCTCTTAGGCATTTTTGTGACATTGCATCATGGAATTATAAGCCCTAGCATTCTAATAAAAATTCAACTCCAACAAATTATTCAATTTCAAAAATGTAAAGCCCAACCATAGGGTAGTTTTGGATGCTTACTAATTTTTCTAGTATCTTAAGCATCCCCTACTTATTTTTATTTGGCTTCGATAAGAACTCCCTTCTCTTCTCTTTTTCTCACTTTACAACTTAGTAATTAATTGTAGGATTCACTTAACCTAAATCAAAATACAAAATAAAATCAACCAAAGAAATTAAATCACTTACATAAAATAAATCCTCTAAGTTGAAAAATTTCATACTTAGAAAAATTCAACCTTAAAGCCTAGCTAAGCATTCCACACATATCTTAAATAGCACACACATTAGGGTAAGTCACCATTTCTAGATTTAGGTTAAGGTGTTGTATGGTTTGATTGCTTTTGTTTTGTGATATTTTATTTTAGTTTGGATGTTAGGGTGTATGTGCGTAGACTGAATGGTAGGGCAATCTTAGTCTAATCATTATCTTCTACAGGGCATTGTGCTTAAGGGGCATTGTAATAAAAATATAATTGCTTTTTTCGTGTAGGTGCTTATACCCCTGAGCATAATCCAAAATAGGTCAGGCAGACTTGGTTACCCATGTGTGGGGTGCTAAGTCTAATATATATATATATATATATATATATATATATATATATATATATATATATATATATATATATATATATATATGTGTGTATGTATGTGTGTATTATATATATATATATATATATATATATATATATATATATATTTCTATATATATATATATATATATATATATATATATATATTATATATTTTGTAATTATTAGTGTGTGTGTGTGTGTGTGTGATTGCTTGGGATTATATAGTTTGTTTGGATCTCATTTTATAGGTGTTATAGATTTCCTTTTTATTTTCATGTACTTTTGTAATTAAGATTTTGGAATGATTGTTATGGGGATTAGATGAGCATTGGTCATAGATCATGTCTTATATCATACCACATTCCAAAGAAAGAAGAAAGAAGAAAGATGAAAGATGAAAGAAGAAAGAAGAATTGAAGAATGAAGATCCCCATAACATGAATTCCTTGCTTAATTGTAATTAATTCATTTTGTAATATGAGTTGTATAAGGGTAGAGCTCGGCTATCCAATTTATTTTTTAGGATTTGTGTGGTAGAGCCTGACCACAAATGGCCTCTTATTCCTTTACGCCAGTCTTATAAATTGATTGATGTTTGTTTAACTTGCGCATTAAGATGGCATCTTTTTTTAGTTTCTTCCTTGCTTTGATGTATGGCCTGGATGATGATTAGACTCTTAAAAAAATAAATTTTCTATCCAATTAAATAACTCAAATTAAAAATAAGCAACTCATAATCTCACCTAAAGTCGAGGTTATAAAATAAGATAAAAGAATTAGCAACCCCTTAGTTGGATGTTGTCTTACTTTTCTAACATCATGCATAAAAAGTATATTATTTTACTCTTGACTGGAGGGCTTCCACCTTTGTCAGAGAACTTAGCTTGACCTGTGAGAGCCATGGTGGAAACACATCTCCTTATCTTGCTGATTTTGGCCCATAATCTAATTTCTCATCCATTAGGAATATAAATCCTAGAGCCTGTGTCAAGTTGATTGTCCAAAATAAAAATAAAATGTAATAAAATTTGCATTAGATTTAAGTCATTAAAGCATGCCCTACATGATCTAGTCTCTTAGGGAGTGTGTTTAAGAACTTAGTCTCTTTCTAAATAAATAACATTTTAGCTATCTTTCAAAAGCATTTGACTTACCTACATATTTTAAAATCGTAGGAGGAGTTAGTTGGAGGCCACCCCTAGGCAGTTGTAAGTCCAACAGTCAGGTGGTTTATCCTCTCTTATAGAGGTAAACCAAATACTCATTTTCACCTTAGATTTAGGTCTTACTTTTTGGCCATCGCCAAAGCTCCCTAGATTTAGATTCATAGGTTGATACTTCCATTTGCGGGCTACGAGCATAAATCCTCACCTCTTAGGCATTTCTATGACCTTGCATCATGGAATTATTAACCCTAGCATTATAATAAAAATTCAACTCCAACAAATTAATTCAATTTCAAAAATATAAAGCCCAGCCATAGTGTAGTTTAGGATGCTTACTAAGCTTCCTAGTATCTTAAGCATCCCCTACTTATTTTCATTTGGCTTCGATAAGAACTCCCTCCTCTTGATCGATCCCACTTGACTTTCTAAAAAAAACTAATCGATTGATATTTTTACTTTTCAAAATCTTTGGAGACAACGATCATTTACCTTAATCGAGACTATTCCTAAGGAATCATGTTCCTTAGGATATAATTAACTATAGCAGCTTGCCCCTATAGGGAACTTAACAAATTCGATTTAAAATAAACTCTGCTTTAATTTTTTATGTAAAGTAGGGGAAGATTCTCTAGTACATTCCAAAGACCCATAGTCCTTAGGAGTCCTTATTGAAGTGATTAGGTCCATTATAGGGTGGTGACTTCTATCTCTCGAGATAGTACACCTTTCCTCAATGTCATACCCGATCACCCTAATAAGAACATATGTGGATCTGTGTGGCATCCTAACAAGGTGTATATTTCTATTTTCATTTATCCTCTTCAAAAGGATAGATGAAGGTGGAAATAAATCACCACATTAACAAAGAGGTTTTGAAATAGCATTTGTTCCACCAATTAAGGCATTATTTAAGTCTTTTTATTTTGAACCATAATCTCATTATCCAGAAAATAGAATCATCTGGATGGATATGTTCACCCCAATTACTAGCAACAACATCCATAAGCCACATATTTTGAAAATGAAATGGGATAGGAGAGGAGGGTTTAATAGCATTAATATTTTCAGTGATCAGCAAGGGAGAATGGTCTAATAGGGTTCTACTAAGATGCTCAACAGAGGTAATAGGGAGAAGGTTGATCCACAAATGGTTAAAAAGGACCCGATCTAATCTTTGCCAAAGTCTATTATTATTCTAAGTGAAATGAGACCCACTAAAGCCAATATCAGTAAGATGACAATCAAGGACCATGCTATTGAACTCTTCCATGAAACATAAGTTAGGAGCATTGCCACCAATCCGTTCAGAAGAAGAAGAGATAATGTTCAAGTCCCTACCCACAAACCAAGGGGCATTCACAAAGGAAGAGAAACTAACAAGATCTTACCATAGAAGCCTTCTACCATTCCTATTACAAGAGGCATAGACAAATGAACCAAAACAACACCAATTATCATAAGTAATCTTAACATTTACAACCTGGGTTAAATCTTGCATAACTTGTAAAATAAAGGGACTATTCCAAAAAATCCATATTTTATTGCTTGAATTAGCAAAAATATTATCAAAGCTAATCATTCTAGCAACAGAAGCAATGTTAGAAAGGAGAATAAAGGGTTCCAAAATAGCCAGAAAGAAAATATTATGAAAATGAACTAAATTCCTGATTCCATTTCTAACAGAGAGGGTATCAGTCCCTCTCGCATTACAGATTATGAAAGAAACCATTTATTTTTAGGTAGAGGAGCCAGATCTAGTAATTCTGCCAAAGTTAGGAACTTTAGGTTTAGGAGTTTTATTTTTCTTTCTAAAAACTGTCTGAAATTTATTGGTCATATCCACAACATCACCATCTGATAAGGATTGATCAAAGATATGCTTGGAAAATGGAGGCACAATTATAACATCATTACAGGCCACTTCACCTTCATCCAAATCATTGTTATGTTGTAAAATTGGATTAGAAATCAGTTCAACATTAGATGAAGAAGCACGAGAAGGATTTGAACCGTTTAAAGCATTAATATCTAAAATGGGATTAGAAACTTTCTTCAAATTTTGATCACCAATCAAGCCCTCGTGAAGGATCACATTTTCTTTAATTAAAGGTGGAAAAGAAGCAGGAATGGAATCATTTGATAGAGAATCATCATCCATAAGTTTCAAAAATATATTATTATTCATATTATTGCCAACATTATTGTGGTTCAAGTGGATAGTCTCATCAGAAGGGACAACAGTCTTGTTGGCAAGGATGACATCCTGCAACTGAACAAGTAGAGCCGCAACAATGTCAGATTGAAGAATGGGAGGATCAAGGCAAAGACCCTCAGATTTAGGTAAGGAGTTATCAAATAAAACTATTTAATATGGTTTAACCAAGGGTACCTTAAGAGAGGGATCAGACTTAGGATGCACATAATTAGTTTTCTTAAGGAGAGGATGAACCACAAAGCAATTCGAAACCCCATGACCATGAATTTTGCAATAAGAACAAAAAATAAGGAAATTCTCAAAATCCACTTTTTGCAAATATCCATATTTCTTTGATCCTAGCAAAAATTTCTTTGGATATTTTTTAGATATATCCAACTCAACTAGTATCCGAGCAACAGATGGCCTGGTGTTAGAAGTAGTCACCTGATCCACTTGGAGAGGATGACTGAACAGGACAACCACGGAAAAGAGAATTCAGGATTAATGAAACGAACATGCAAATTGGGAAGAGAAATCCAGACATGAACAATAGGAGATTCCTCCTTAATATCAAAATAAGGCATCCATTTCAACAACCATATCTGACAATTGAGCACAAAAGATGACCGTCTAGAGAAAACCCGAGAATAATCTAAGTCATTTGAATGCTGAATCAAAACATGGCGAGAGTCGATCAATCCAACAGAAAAAATACTGGAGAGCTTCAAGCTATGAAAAAATGATCTAATATTCTCCATAGTAGGACGCCACAAAGCAAATTTACCAACCAATGTAAATTCAAAAGGTTTTGCAAGCCTTTCCACAACTGAATCAGCGCACATAATCGCTGGAACACCCTAGAAGGAGACAGAGATAAGATCAAGTGACTCACCTGCATAATTGACCTTACCCGTAAGAACATCTTTAAAAGATTTTGAAGGCAGCGAGGGGTTGGATCCAGAGACCCCTAAGGAGTTAGAAGCTTTCACGGTCACAACCGAAATATCAAGATTTTCCCAAGGGGAAACAGAGATCGCAGCCATGATCAACAATAGCACATAATAAGAGAAGCCGAAAGCCAAGCTAAGTCATCGAAATGGAAAAGCAGCCGAGATTATCATAGGAAACGATACAAAGGAGGCGCACCTCCACAGGGGAAACAAAAATTGCCAAAGCACCCAAAAAATGGAGGTGAGAGAAGATGGATTGAGCTAAAATTTTCTTAATCTATCACCTTCAGCAAACAATTACGGAAGATGGATGAATTGAATTTTGCTTTAAACTTTTTTTAGAGATTAAATTTCATTTAGCTATTTAAAACTTAGTGATTTGACTAATTTATATTTATATTAAGAATTAATTTAGATTAATTTGATTTGAGCTTACAAACACATTTTGATGGTAAGTATCCCCTCTAGTTGAAATCTTCATTCAACATAGTCATCATGAGGGTATTGATCATTTAATTTATCACTCTAAATCCTATCAACTCTATTAATTTAATAATAGAGGATCAAATCTAAATTTATATTTTGAGAATTTTGAATTTAAGATTATTAAATATAAAAATCTTAGATATTTTTATAATGCTAACCCCTTTCGGTTGATATCTTCAACCAACTTAGCCATCATTGGAGAACTGATCATTTATTTTATTACTCCAGATCATGTCGACTCTATTAATTTAATAATAGATGATTAGATCTAGATTTATATTTTTAGAATTTTAGGATCATATATAGATTTATATTTTGAGGATTTTGGATTTAAGAATGTTAAATATAAATATCTTAAATATTTTTATAATGATGACCCCTTCCTATTGATATCTTCAATCAACTCAGCTATCATTGGAGAACTAATCATTTAGTTTATTACTTCATATCCTGTCGACTCTATTAATTTAATAAAAGAGGATTACATCTAGATTTATACTTTAAGAATTTTGAATTTAAGAATATTGAATATAAATATCTTAGATATTTTGATAATAATGACCCTTCTAGTTGATATCTTCAATTAACTCAGTCATCATTGGGGTATTGATCATTTAGTTTATTACTCCAAATCCTGTCAACTCTATTAATTTAATAATAGAGGATCATATCTAAATTTATATTTTGAAGATTTTGAATTTAAGAATGTTAAATATAAATATCTTAGATATTTTTATGATGATAACCCATTTGGTTGATATCTTCAATCAACTCAGTCATCATTGGGGTATTGATTATTTAGTTTATTACTCCAAATCATGTCAACTCTGCTAATTTATTAATAAAGGATTAGATCTAGATTTATACTTTAAGAATTTTGAATTTAAGAATATTGAATATAAATATCTTAGATATTTTGATAATAATGACCCCTTTGGTTGATATCTTTAATTAACTCAGCCATCATTAGGGTATTGATCATTTAGTTTATTACTCTAGATCCTGTCAACTCTATTAATTTAATAATATAGGATCAGATCTAGATTTATATTTTAAGAATTTTGAATTTAATAATGTGAAATATAAATATCTTAGATATTTTTATAATGATAACCTCTCCGGTTGATATCTTCAATCAACTCAACCATTATTGGAGAATTGATTATTTAGTTTATTACTCTAGATCCTGTCAACTCTTTTAATTTAATAATAGAGGATTAGATCTAGATTTATATTTTGAAAATTTTGAATTTAAGAATATTGAATATAAATATCTTAGATATTTTGATAATAATGACCCCTCTGGTTGATATCTTCAATCAACTCAGCCATCATTGGGGATACAGGGGATTGTTGTTATACTATCATATGATAAAATTAGCTTCTCAGATATTTTTTCAAGTAGATAAAGCTATAACAACATCATTAGATTTTGTTAACCCGAAACTAGTCTGTAGACTCAATTGGGAATTAACCCATGCAGCATCCTCATACACTATAATCATGCGTTCAACGTAATGTCGGGTCCTTTATAAATATATAAATTTAAATATATAAATAACTAAATAAATTTAAATATATAAATATATAAATAACTAAATAAATTTATAAATATATATATATACAATTACTTTATTTATATAATTTATAAAATATTTATATAATTTATTCCTTTCTTTATTTATTTATTTATTTTAAATATTTTTATATTATATATTAACAAAAATTAATAAAAATTATATATTTTAAATAATTATATTAATTAATAAAAAAATATTAAATAAATTTATAAATTTATATATATAATTAAAAATATTTTTAAATTATATATTTAATTATATATATAAATAAAAAATTAATAACTAAATATATAAATATTTAGTTATTAAATATTTTATAAAAAATATTTTTAAATTATATATTTTAAATAATTATATTAATTAAAAAATTAATAAAAATAAATGTCATTTTGTAAAACTGTCGAGGACGAGTGTGGTGAGAATTATGAGAACATTTATTTTAAAATTTAATCTAATTAATTTACATAATAAAATTTATACATATTTTATTTTTAATTAATTTATCTAAATTAACTTATTCTCATTCTATTTTCACTCTCCCTCTTTTATTGTTATTATTATTATTTATTATTATTTTTTTATATTACATAAAATTAGAATAATAATGAGAGTCCACAACTTTTTAGAATTTATTTTGTATATTTTTTTTACTTCAACTTTCCCCATTCCCTTCCCAAGAACAATCGAAATTGACATGCGATGCCATCTACAAGGGCTCCATGGCAGCAAGTCTTCCTCTCGAGCTTAAGACTAAACAGACGAGTCCAGCTCATCATTGACTTACATTTTTCATTGATGTCAATCCAGCTCAAGCCCGATTTGACTCATCTTAAAAATAAAGAGTCAAATCAAATCGAATCTAATCAGCTCATCATCTCCTTACATTCGATTAATTATTAATCATGTTTGTGCTCGAATTTATTTCTATAAGTTTAAGCCTCCCCATATGTTAATTAGCTTATTATAAAAGAGAGAAAATGATGATATCCAAAGAGCTAAGACGGTGAACTTATTAAGAAAAAAAGAGAGAAATTCTTGTATATTGATTAGTTTCAATTCTTTAGTTAATAAATACTTATTTTTAGTTCACAGATCTTAAGATTTTTCTTCAGGGTCTCACAATTTATCTAATTAGAAGAATGCTCTAGGTTCGCAGTACCTATCAATATTATAATCACATAAAAATTTAGATTTTAAATTAAATTTGCATGAATAAATTTGATCATATCATAACATAACATATTCATACCTACAATGACAGACACGTACTCACATGCATGCATAATTAAAAAAATAAAATAAGATTTCAATAAACAAAATCAATCAAACATAATCATAAAAAAAAAACAGCTATAAGTGCAATAACACATTTTAAATCATTTTCTCCATATTTAATGGATCAAAATACCTTTGATCCAAAACAAATTTAAGTATCAACAAAAAGACCATTATTGCTTAGCATTAACTGGAGGTTTGCACCTCAATTAACAAGGGCACACGCAAGAACCGTATTGGGGATCACAAATCCCAGTGGGACATTCGTGACCACAAACGCTAATGCATGAAGGCCGACATATGACTTTGCAATCTTTATCAGTCTTGCACTTGAAAGGAGCAGTTGTAGTGACTTTGAATGAATTGATAGTTATAGCGCCATAGTTGTTTTCGGAAGATGCTGTTTCTGTGCATAAAAAATAAAAAATAATTAGAAATGCAATAATCAAATATGTTTATGCAAATAATATAAAAATATAAGTATAAAATATAAAATAAAATTGATCTTAAATAGGAATGAAACTTATTCTCTTTTGAGAAAAGGTGAAACCTAAAACACTTCAAATGTATGATTATTTCATAACTTTGGCATAAATAATTACTAATGATATATCGATTAGTAGTCAAAATGTATTTGATATCTACATTTAAAATAAGATGTTCTTTTATAAGTCAATAGTGAAATCAAATTTTTTTAGATAGAAGTAGGGGTATCAAAAATTGACTAACACGAACCCGACTTGAAAAATCCGGGTTCGGGTTGACCCGAAAAATTTTTGGGTCGAGTTCGGGTTAAAGAAATTGGCGTTTGATTTTCGTCGGGGTTTGACCTCCAACGATTTTGACCATGGCTTCGAATTTGACTGAAATTGGCCGTGAACGATTTCGATTTTGACTTATATATATATATATATATATATATATATATATATATATATATATATATATATATATATATATATATATATATATATATATATATATAAATAGATCATTTGGGTGTCGAGTCAATCGAGTTGAAATTCGGGTCGGGTCAATTTCTCGTCACGACCGTAATTGACACCCCTAGTTCAAATCTAATTTAAAACTATTTGTCATATGTATTTATTATGGTAAAGAGTCAAATGAAAATACATCTAGAGTCAAAATTCACATTACTAGTTTTAATGTGTTTTGGAAAAGTAAATGTTAAGTGTAAAATAACATCTTCAAATATAAGAAGAGTTATTATTTTTAAGAATGAGTAACACATTAAAGCTCAATTATATATAGAATATATTGAGTGTTTGATATTATCAAAAATTATATGTATTCAACATTCCTTTGTATTATGACAAAAAAAAGCGAGCCGATAACTTTCACTTTCAACTTCAAAATTTATATGTTGGCAAAAAGCTAGTACCGGAGATTCGTTGAAAGACACAACATGAAAGTTGTAGAATTTTTTATTACCTTTCCAACGATACCAAACACGCCGAAATCCGACACCTGATGAGCCTGATATGGCCAAAAAATGAGAGTTGTTAACTTAATTTTTTTAAAGAAAATCATTTATGACCACCCGGTCGTGATGGGCAAGAGGCGTGCGATCGGACTGAGGTTATTTTAATTTTTTTTTAAGCGAGTTAATTACCTAATTAAGTTATTAATTAGGGCTAATTTAAAAATTAAGCCAAGAAGAAGCAACTATATGAAGTTGTTGTAGTGGATATACAATTTTTTTTTTTTAATTTTACAAAAATCAAATCGAAGCTTTCTAGCCGTCACTAAAGGTAACCAAATCATGTTGGAAAATACAACCTTTCCACCTGCATATTTTTCAAAATACAGCTAAAACACGATTGTCAAACGACACAACAGTACGATGCGAAAACACACAACTCTCTCAAATGCACCCTTAGTCATTTAAGATATTAATATCTGAACTCGAAAATAATCTAGTAAATCTATATATTAGAACGAATCCCTATTACATCATATTGAGAATTCAATCAAAAAATATAAGTTGCATGAATTATGATTTATTGTACTTTAAGAGATTTTGACAGAATCTTAAGTACTCAAATTTTAGATGTTAGAAAAATAATTTAATTTCTTACAAAATAGAATATGTTAAGAAGTAAAATTCTCTAAAGAATGGCTGCCAATTTGTTGAAAATCTATTGGATATATTGATAGAAATTATAAGTATTAGATGCATGAAGAAGCTTGACGTACCAGAGGAGATTAGCAGGAAGATCAGAGAGAGAACACCGATGAGTTTAACGTTAGCCATTAAAATTAACTCGAGGAGTTACTCAGATTCTTATGGTTTAGATTCTTTTTGCGTACTGCTTATAGCTCAGAATACGTTCTATATACATGTCAATTATTTTTCTTTAAAAAGCTTAAAATCGTTCGAACATTTAATTATTTATATGCATTTATGTCTGTCGTGCGTTTTCCTTCCCAAATACAGGCATTCAAGACAAATAGATAGAAGACATCTCATACCAACATTATCATATTCTGATCTAATACTTTATTATCTCATAAATAAAAACTTCTTTTAGGTACAATCAAATGCCACATTCGTGGATCCAAAATATTTGAAGTAGTAGCATAACTGGCATCATGCCTCTTTTGATGCTTGTTTTTATAATTAAATAAGAATTTTATGAATCAAGCATTCATTTGATATTTCATGTCCCAGTTACCAACTATGAGATCATGATTTTTTATCCATTGTCCTTACAATGTTGTTCGCTTCTTAAAAATATATAAGATTTGCATTTCTATTTAACTTTTATTCAAGGGTTTGTCTCTTTCAATAACTCTTCTTAAAATCTTATGACTGAACTTATACTTCTTTATAAACATAATTTTGTAGATCAAATTGCTCTTTTCATAGCAAATATTACATTATAATCTTAATAAGAGAATAAGTATAAGTCTCTGATGAGTATATTGGTCTGAACAGAAGGAACCCAGGTTGGGGAATGAATCCCGTAGGATAGGTTTCCCTAAATGAGAAGTAACTTTTTTTAACAAAGTCATCACTACAAGCAAAAGATAAGAAAAAGTTGAAGATATTCTAATGTTCCATATAATATATAAAGCAAATATGCTATAAAAAATTATAATATTTCAAGAAAGCAATCCATAATTTTCAAATCAATAGAGATAGAGACATCCTTTAAAATATAGAGTACTTAAGCACATGAGTACATGACCTCTATCCAAAACCTATATCCCAAACAACATTCAACAAAAGCTAAAAGAGAGATTCTAATATTTGTAAAAAAGACTTATCCCATCCCAAATAAATTTATCATTATTTACATAGAGTATATCCAATATAAATAATAATGTAAAAAGACTAACATGCATGTCAAAACTTTTTTAAAAAAAAAAACTATTTTAAATATAAATTATAAACTTATAACATTTTTTTAATACATTATAGCCCATTCCTTGTCAACAAGAACATTGATCAGCTCTCATCTTAGCCTTCGCCCATCTTATTAGCGAGTTACAACTTAAATTTCTCATGTGATCGTGGAACATTGTCGATCACCATCACTCTTGCCATTGTCATCATCATCCATTGTTGGTGCTGAAGGTAGTATTTTCTCCCTCATGATGTTCTTTGCCCTTCGGCCTAAGCCAAATCCTTGCCTGAGCTGAGCTATCTCTAATCTTTGATTCTTTTATTGTCGTTTTTCCTTCTAGTTTTATCATTGTAATTAATAGTTACTTTCTACTTCAAAGCCCTCTATGTGATTCTTTCAGCTTTTACCTGTACCAAATTCCTCTTTCAATTTTTTATAATTATTTTTTCTTACTTTTTTGAGCAAAGCTTACAATTGTGGGAAATCCATCATGATAATGTGGGAAAATTCACCGACCTTTCGATAAAGAGAGTTTGAATTATGTCAATAAATTTTTTAGAAACAAGATATATATAAGAGATTTCCTCATCATTTGTGAGGACTTTAGATATGGTTCCGGGTTTCCTATAAACGTAAGCACCTATATTTAATTACCCTTCCTAATATTGAGAAAGAACTTTCGATTAAAGTAATCATTAGATTGCTAAACACGTAGCGTATAGTAGCAACATATGGAGCCATGAAATATAGGTTTATGAAATTCATCATTATTTAACTTAAAGCGGATGGTTGGGAGAATGATGACGCGCCCGATCAAGATCCCATGGTTCTGTTATCCCTAACTGTCGTGGTACATAGTCTATTTAGTCAGAAGAGGTAGTCGAAATTTGACTGAAGGATCCTTATTAGCAATCATGAATTACGTCACGAAAATCTTATAGACTATGGTAGTGTTTGTCTAAAGAGACAAGTTTAAGTCCACCTTACCTAACAAAGTACTTTTGCCCTATCAAATGCACCTTATGGTTCACATCTCAAAAGCGAGTCATTAAGGAACACACGACTAGAGTGATCGTAATATAATGGTGTCATTTGGCAGCAACCACCCGATCAAAAGACTTTGGTAGTAACCACATCATATGTGGAGTCTACTAACTAAACCACATAGAGAGAGAGAGAGCATATGTCACGTCCTTACTGGCATGAGATTGTTTGAGAGTAAACATAGTTATATACTTGACTTGACATTAGCTCATTTATGATCTAGAGTTTTCTTAATTTGTCAGCTCCGATAAATAGTTGCGGACGGTGGATGGATTAAATTTTGCTTAAAATATTTAGATTTATGATTTTTATTTAGGTATTTAAATTAAGTTTTTTTTTGTAATTTTTATATTTATATGAAATTTGAATTTATTTGATTTAACATTGAACTCTGAATATAACTTGTTCGTAATATCCCCTCTGGTTGAAATCTCCATTCAACACAGTCATCACTGGAGTATGAATGATTTGAATATTCACATTGCAATTTGATAATTTCATTTTTAATATGGAACCCCTCCGATTGAAATCTACAATCAACACAATCATCACTGGGGTATAAACTTTGTCGACTCTGCTTCTTTATTGGTAGAGAATCGAGTCTAAAGCTAAAACATGTGTTTATATTTTCCATATTTAAGTAGAAAATTAATAATTTTGAATATAAAAATTTTCTATTATACTCATTGATGATGATGGTATGCAAAGGTATAAATCAAATCTTCCCTTAGTAATTAAGCATTTGATTTGCAACCAATCCTATCAACTCCTGATCTTTATGAGGATTTGATTAGTTAAGTGAGACTACGACTTCACCATATAGATAAAGCGGCCCGTAAATTTGTTTTCAATTTCATTGAATTTGCAATTTGTGGAATTTTTAAGTTTTAAGAGGTAGAAACGATTTTTAAGTCTATTCAACACATGTGCACTTCTCACAACACTATACTTGAACTTCATTCATATACATGTGTGAATCATTTTGTCATTTGTGTGAATCCTGAAGCATCGATTTCAATTGTAAGCTTGCCTCGTAATGCATGTCATATGTAGTTTGAATTATCAGCATGCATTTCAACACATTAATTTCGAATGTAAATTTTCTTTAAAATATGTTCTTAATTAACTTGTGATCTTAAATTGCTTGCATGCATAACAATACATTAAAAAAGTATTGAACTGCCTCGAGATGTGTGCACTATGACAAGAAATTGAATGTGAATGTACGCTAGCTTTGAAGTACGTGCTAATCACATTATTAAATCATTGGCACATATTTTAAGGTGATAGCTTGAATGTCAAGTTATATTGAGATTTATCCAAATTTAATTAATGCATGTAATTCCACATAATATATTTAAATATGAGATTGTCTCTAAATGCATGTTAGACTCCCTCAAGCAATTGATTATACGCACATTTCATTATAACATGCCTTAGAATAAAGATGGAGCTACCTTGAAGTAATACGTGTCTCGATGTGTATGCCTTTTTTTTTCATTTTTTTTATTCTAAAATTATCTTCACATCTTTTAACATAAAGATTTGAAAAATATACTACCTTGGCAAATACACATGACATGTTTAATCAAAACATTTCATGAGGGACTCTCATCATTTTTTTTTTGTCTTTTATACTTGTAATTTAGTAATATGAAACCCGCAAAGATTCTCTCTTATCTACAAATAGAAGCTGAGATGAGGTTCACTCCCACAATCCTTCTCATTTACATTGCACTGAAATTTGAGTGGCTTTGAGTTCTTATAGTTTGGAGCCCTTGTTCAATTATTTGCTTATAGGTATGTATCTCAATCCCCCTTCCACTCCTTTATCTTGTAATCTCCATTCTTAAGTTTAATCATTTAATTTGAATCATTCTTTAACCTTTTAGAATATTAGTTGATTTTATTCCCTGCAAGTTCATTTTGTCTAATATTGGTCTCCTATATACGTATATTTTTTTACACTGACAGCATTTTGGCGTCACCTCCCTATGCAGTCGCATGAGAACACTAGGTGCTCGCAAAAAAAAATATGTATGGGTGGTGCGAACACCACGGTGAGTGTCATCCTACCGCTAAGAAATATGCATATAGGATCTTTCACCTGCACAAAGAGCACATTTTCCTTCGCCACGAGAGTGTCGTGGGCCTCGAAAATTCACCACCGATCTCTCGATTAAGAGAGTTTGATTAAAATATCGGTGGAATTTTTTAGGCGAGATGGAATAGAAGATAAGACACTACCCAAAGATTTCATCCTCATTTTGTAAGGACTTTAGATCGGTTCTAGGTTTCTATGGCGCCTACTTCTAATACCCTCCCAATCTTGAGAGAACTTTCGATTAAGCCTGGTTAGATCCGAATGTGCATATAATAGCAGCATATGGAGTTTAAAGTTTGGGGTTTAGAATTTATAAAAGTCACCATTATTTAACTTAAAGCATATGGTAGGTAGAATGATGACATGCTCGATCTAGATTCCATGGTTCCATCATCCCGTGGTCTCTAGTCGAGTGAGGTACCCAACGACACGATATTTGTCAGCATCCATGGGTTGCATCGTCCAAGTAATCCTTGTAGACTTGGGGTAGTGTTTGTCCAAGGAGACAATCTTAAGTCCACCTTAGATGACAAAAGGGCTTTGTGCCTATCAAATATACCCTATGATTCATAACTCAAAGGGCTGAGCCATTAAGGAACATCTACTATAGTGTGTCGTAATATATAATGGTGTCATTTGGCAAACCCGTCGAGAGGACTCGGTAATCATCATATATGGAACTCTTGACCAAACCACGTGGATAGAGGACATGAACCACGTCCTTACTAGCATGAGATTATTTGAGTTTGAACATAGTGATTTATTTGACTTAACATTAGCTCCTTTGTGAGCTAGAGTTTTCTTAATCTGTCATCCCCAACAAACGATGATTGATAGGTTGATGAATTGTTTATTTTAAGTATTTAAATAATAAATTTCATTTAGTTTAGATGTTTACTTAGTTGAAACTTAGTTTTATGATGAATTAGTTTAGAACTTCAAGTATATTTTGATGATAATATCCCTCCGATTGAATTTTAATCAACACGACTCATCAGATCCGACTCTGCTATTTTGTTAGGAGGATGGTCTACAACTTGCATTTATAAATTTGAATTTAAGATACAATAATTTAAAAATCTAGATAATAGTAATCCCCTCTAGTTGAGATTTTCATTCAACATAGTCATCATTGAGATATATAAGTATGCTTAATCATTTAGTTTATTATTTCGGATCCTGTCAACTCTATTAATTTAATAATAGAGGATCTGATTTAGATTTATATTTCAAGTATTTTGAATTTGAGAATATTGAATATAATATCATAAATATTTTGATAATAGTTATCCCTCCAGTTGATATCTTCAATCAACTCAGCTATCATTAGGGTAGACATTGTCAACTCTACTTATTTGCTAATAGAGGTTCGGGTCTATGACTTATGTGTCACTTAAATTCTTTAAAAAATTGATATCATAACAGACTTTGTCAACTCCATTGCAAATATAGATGATTGGGTCTTATGATCTACCGTAATTTAAGTTCATTTAGAAGTTGATCAGTTAGTAGACCTCGTCAACTCTATTTTAAACATAGAGGATTAAATCTAATGTGATCACGTTCTATGGAGCTGAATATTTATGCCCTTTATAGACTTGAATTAGCATATGAATACTACGGTGTTTATTTTTGTGGTTTGTTAGGTGTGTGTTTATGTGAGGGGACACCACACAAATCCACAGATATACTCATTAAGGTGATCGGATACGACATTAAGGAATAGTGTACTATCTCAAGAGATAGAAGTCATTGTCCTATAATGGACCTAATCACTTAATGAGGACTCCTAAGGCATCATGGGTCTTCGAATGCACCAGAGAGATTTCCCCTACTTTACATGGAAAAATAAAATAGGGTTTATTTTAAGTCGGGTTCATTAAGTTCCCTATGAAGGCAAACCCCTATAGTTAATTACATCTTAAAGAATGAGATTCCTTAAGAATACTCTCGATTAAGATAAATGATCATTGTCTCTAAAGATTTCAAAGATAGGACTATCAATCAATTAGTTATTTTTAGAAAATCAAGTGGGATTGATCAAGAGGAGCAAGTTATTCGAAACCAAAGGGAGATTAGTAAGAGATACTCATTATACTAGGAAGCTGGTGAGCATCCCAAACTATCCTATGGTTGGGCTTTATATTTTTGAAATCGAGAAAAATTATATGTTTGAGTTGAATTTTTATTAGAAATCTAAGGCTTACAATTCCACAATATAAGATTGTAGAAATGCCTAAAATGTGAGGATTTATGCTTGTAGCTCAAGGAAAGCGACTACCTGATCCTAAATCAGTATGTTCATGGTACAGTCATCACCAACTACTATAGAACACTTAATGGTAGATAACTCAATGAAAGCTATTTTTTAAGAAGCACATACAAGTATTATATATGTCACCTAACTAAGGATTTGTTTGGGGCATTGCAACTATGAAAAAAATAGTGGTGGAGTTCTTTGCGAAGAAGTTATTGTATGAAGAAACTACTGAGAGTATATAAACTTTTTTATGTATGCGTTATGTATGCGTGGGAGTGTGTGTGTGTTTCATTTCCTACTCAATTGATAGCTACATGCCACCCAAACATGGTAATATCTAGAAACCAAATCATCTACAATGTTGAACAAATAACACATCATATGACAAAATCTAGAACATAATGTTTGACATAGTTGTAATAACATAGATAACCTTAGCCTAAACAAATAAAAGGAGAAAGAATCAACAGGCTATTCAATTCATTAAAATGTGCTATGTAATGAGATGTTATTAACATAAGTCAATTTTAAAAGAAATACAAAATTGGTGTTTCACTCCTACTTAAATGATATTCAAATATAGCCCAAAATATGTGACATCTAGATTGCCTTATCATAATAATGAACAGAAAAAATATCATTTGGCAAATATCACTGCACTAAACACACACCATTTGTCAAATGAAGCTAATATCTTGATAACATTGAAATTAAAATAAAACTGATCCAAACAGATCCTAAAATGTGAAGAAAGAGATGAAAAGAAATTGACTAAATCTAACCTCCATATGAAAATGAAATGTGAACGTTAAACCTAAGTAGCTGCTCAAAAAAAAAAAACAATAAAATAAACTCCTAATATCATTGACTCTCATTATAGAAATAGAAAGCCATCAAAAACACCACCAAAGTTTCATTTTCTGCCTTTTCTTGCAACCCCACTGCAAATTAATCATTACATCAAATTGACTAAAACCAAAGGACAAAACCTAGCAATATATCTGACTTCAATAACAATTGAGAAGAAAAGAGAATCTAAAGAAGCTATAACTAACCGACAACATCTAGCTCCAGTTTACAACCGAACTCAGAAAAAAAAAAACGAATTTCTCAAATTGAATATACAAAACATCACGAAGTTACCATACATCAAAAAATTTTACAATTCCCTTCCCCCAAAATTGCCCCTTCAAAATAAAGATATTATAAATTGAATCAACAAACGCGAATGCATTTATAGCATCAGTCATCCCTAGCAAGAAAAAAAAAATTCCAATCTACATTAAAAAAATAACACCCCAATTTATCAGAAGCCCAGGCTGATACAAATCTCAAGTCACCATAGATAAATCAGCACAAAGTCGACCTATTTCAATGCTAACATGAACAAAACAATTTACTACAAAATAATTATCAAAACTCGTTTCAAGAAAAACCTATAAAACACAACGCACACTCAGGCAGCTTGATAAATGGAAGAAAACTCAATAGATCATACCTCCTCCGGAAAGAATGCTCTATCCAGAGAGGGCAATGCGGCGATCTTAGACCTTCCACTACTCCGGCGAAGTCCGATCGAGGGCAGGTCAGCAGCGCAGCGAAAGATCCGCGACAAAGCAACGAAGCGAGTAAGGAGAAGGGGAGCAGTAACAAGAGGAGACGGCGAGATACCGACATGACGGAAAGAAGATCGCTTCATCGGACGATGTGACGAGAACGAACAGAAAATTTCAGGACTACTCTCTCTCTCTCTCTCTATCTGTCTTTTTTTTTTCTCTCTCCTGATAATATAGTTCCAAGAGCTCCTCTTACAAAGTTGATACCTGGATATTATTTCGCCTTTTAATTAACCGGCAGGTGAAGGTCCCACGACCAAACACGTTGGCCACCTTGGCCACGTAGATTTTTTTTTTTTTGCAATCGGTATCCACCCAACACCCTCATCTATTTTGTGAGTGGGGATGTCATTATACTAATCGCGAGGATCTAGCATTCGCTTCATTCGGTCTCTACTTTCTCCACTTGATATGGCTCCGCCTGAGAGGATTTGAACTGATTACAGGATTCCTACACTGGCCCGAGCTAGGGATGATGGATAATCACGTAGATTTACGAAAACACCATTTACAAAGATGTTGTTGATAATAAGTATCATTAACAAGATTGGACATAAAATTCAAGAGGTTCAAAATTTAATGATTCGACTGATATGATATTGAATAAAGGTTGAATTAAATTATATAATAGATATTTAAATTATTAAAAATAATATAAATGATGAATTAATATATAAGCAATATTTTAAATAATATAAATTTTAAAATTAAGTTAAAATTTATTAATATAATTTATAATAAAAATATAAAGTTTTTAATGTAAAAAAATTTAATTTTATAAAATATAAATAATATTATAATATATAATATGTAAAATATTTATAATATATTATTATTAATTTTAAATTCTTAAAATAATTTATTTATATCATAAAATAAGATTGGACATAAAATTCAAGAGATTCAAAATTTAATGATTCGATTGATATGATATTGAATAAAGGTTGAATTAAATTATATAATAGATATTTAAATTATTAAAAATAATATAAATGATGAATTAATATATAAGTAATATTTTAAATAATATAAATTTTACAATTAAATTAAAATTTATTAATATAATTTATAATAAAAAATATAAAGTTTTTAATGTAAAAAAATTTATTTTAATTTTATAAAATATAAATAATATTATAATATATAATATGTAAAATATTTATAATATATTATTATTAATTTTAAATTCTTAAAATAATTTATTTATATTATAAAAAATTATAATAAGAGTATAAAGTTAAAAAATTAAAAATATATATTTTTTATTTTTAAATTTAAAAGCTCATTTAATATTTTAAAATCTCAATTCTTTACTTTAATTCTTTATTCCTATAGTACAAGTCAAATTTTAACATATTTCTAAAACTTTTTTATCTCATATTATAAAAGAATTCAGTATTATAGTCTTTATATAGATAAAAAAAGTTTTTCAATTAAAAACTTTGGACCCACTTAAGTGATGTAAAGACATGATAGATTGATATTTATATTATAAATTAATTTGACTAAATTTATTTTAATAATAATGAAGCTTTTAAGAAGTATTAAATTTATTTTTAAAATATTTAATTAAAATATTATGCTTAATTATTAGTTAAAAATTAAAAGAAATTAAATGGGATTCAATTGAACTAGTCCGTTTTATAAAATCGTAGTTCGTTGGTTGACCAGTCGAACCTACGGTTCTCACCGATTCAATATAAAGGAACCGTATTTTTAAAATAGTGATCATAAACTATAATTAATTGATGTCATAATTATTTATATATTTAATATCTAGATTTGATATTTTATTTATATAAATTTTAAAAAATATTAAATAATTTTAAATATAAATTTAAGAAGATTTACATACATATCATTTTAATTCTTATGTATTTACATATCCAATATACATTTACTTATCTAATATTTTTTTATATTTAAAAGTTATATTTTACTTTTAAAAGTGAGTGATAATAATATTTTTGATGTGATATATGAAGATTGAAATATTATATATGTAAAAATTAAAATTTAGATGTTAAATATATAAATATATAAGAATTGGATGATATGTATATAAATCTCCCATAATTTTAGGCACATCTCTATATCAAGGTCTATCCTGCGTCTTAAATTCGAGATATTGTAGTTGTAGAATTTATATCACATTAATTATTTTTATAATCTTATTTTAGTAATTAAAATTTATTTATTTATTGATATTTTATTTTATTTTTTATTGAAAATCTAATAAAATTAATATAAAGATATCGATGACACTTACGTATTATTTTCAAATTAATATAAGATATTTTCAAATATTTACCAAATGATCAAATTAATTTATGGTGTTGTCACATAAAATTTTTAAATTATAATTGGTATTAAATACGTAATAGCATTCACCGACACCAGCAGCTAATTAAGAGAATCATGAAAATAAAAATGAAAGTGAGGAAAGACTAAGGCTCCGTTTGGCTAAGATTTTCGAATTCCTGAAAAGTTGATTTAAAAGTATTTCCTGAAAAGCTATTTGTCTTTTGCTTTTTATAAAGAAAAAATGGAACTTTCAGTGAGATAGAGTTAAAACGTAGTTTCAAAAAGTATTATTCAAATGGGTATCAAAATTAAAATTCAGCTCTCAAAAGCAAAATCTAAAAAAAAAACGGCTGGTTTAAAATATTTCAAAAACTATTTGTATTTTCTTTTTTGAAAATAAAATGGAGCTTTTAGTGAGATGGGTAAAAGCAGTTTATTAAAATTCAAGATCAAAAAATTCTCTCAAAATAAAATACACTAAAAAAGCTCTCCCAAACGAAGCCTAAGGAGCAAAGAGAAATATTAATGCGGTGATAAGTTTCGGATGTACTTTAAAAATATATATTTATTTATTATTTTTTTACTTTTATTTAATACAATAGTATATATTTTATTTATTTATTTATATATTCTTTGTATCATGTCATATATTGAAATTGCTGGTACAAAAAAAATAACTTTTTAAAAAAATTATTATGTGTATTATAAATTTTTTTAAAAAAAAAAAATTCAAAAAATAATTTTCTGACAATCATCACACTCTAACAATTCTGATTCTATAAATTAGTATAAGAAGGAAAGTCAATATGCAACATAGTTGGTCTTAACCAAAGAAGAAGTATCATTGATTTCTATCTAGATTATATGATGCTATTAGGCAACTATTGATTTTGTTGAGGATAAATGACTATTCAGTGTTAATTAAGAGAGTTAGAGGTAGGGATGTGCATTATTTAGTTTTAATAAAAAATCAAATCGATCCAAAATTTTGAGTAATTTAGTTCGACTTTGAACTTAATAATTTGGATTTAAATTTTAATTAATGAAAATTTTGGTTTTTGATTTTTGGATCAGTTTGTTAAATAAAATTTGGATGGAACTAAATAAACTAAAATAATTATATGATATACAATATTATTAATTTATATATTATAAGTTTATAATAAGAATTAATGCTATCATGGAATATTTAGAAATAATGTTTAGGCCTATGATATTATTTTTGAATGCTTAATGTTATATAATTATAAATATGATTAATATGTAAATTTTGAGTATAAAATTTATAAGCGGAGAAGATTGTAAAGTAATATTTTTATATATATATATATATATATATATATATATATATATATATATATATATAGTGACATTTTTTGCATATTTTCTTTTAAGAAATTTTACACACATAGCACATATCTAACATCAATCTAAAATTTAATATTTACAACTTTATCATTTTTTGTATCCATAAAAAGGTACACCTCACTTTAAAAAGTTAATAATATATTATTTATGATATAATATTAAAGATTTAAATATTATCTATGTTAATATGAAAGTTTAAATATTAGATACGTAAAAATATAAGAATCTATGTATATATATATATGTATATTTTGGATATATATAGAAGTATATATATATATATATATATATATATGACATTCTCCAAAATTGATATATATGCACATTAAAAGAAAAATTATTTTATGCAATGGATTAATGATCCATATGTTTTGATTTTTTATCAGACTTCTAATTAAAAAAATTATAGCAATACATTTTAATATAAAATATATTTAAAATATTTAAAATTTATTAAATGTTTTAAAATTTTAATGTAATAAAATTCTTTTGTATTTACAAAACTGTTCTTAAAAGGAACTTAATAATTTTAAATACAATGCATCTTTATATAATTTTTCCCTCTTAATTAGATTTTCTGTAGCCACTCGTTAGATAGCCAATACAATGCTCGCAGGTGGCATCTTGCCTTCCTGCAATCATAAAGTACCGGTAATTTACTTGCAGTGGGGCCCACTCTTTCCCCATTTATTTGCATGCCCCCTCTATTAAATCAAAATTATTACGAATGTGGGGCATCAAAATATTAATTTCATTTTATCTTCATCATGTCAAATTTTATCACTTGAAATCATTGCATTTTCAAGTAAAATAATAAAATAAAATTCATAATGAAAACACCGTAAAACACGTGCAAATAACTATAATTTTATAAATACATACTTTGAGATGATCTAAGTTTTTTTTTAATCTCTATGGGTAATTATGTACATAACACTCAAAAAATTAGGTATTTATAAATTAAATTATTTCTTGCTCAAATATTCAAATTTATACAAGAATTCTATCTCTCATATATATATATATATATATATATATATATATATATATATATATATATATATATATATTATATATATATATATATATATATATATATATATATAAAATTTTATCAAATTAATAATCATTTGATTATAGTAAGCACGAAAACATAAATTTAGTAGTTTGAAATTTAGATATGGGATATCAATTTTATAAATAGATAAGATTTATCTTATATATATATATATATATATATATATATATATATATATTCCTCTAACTCTTTATTCTTTTTAAGTTGAGATATATTACATTGCACTTATAATGACTATAGATGATGAGTTCAAATAATTTCATCATTCCTCTAAAATTTTGAAGTATTCTTATTCTTATTGTAAATTGTTTAGACTAAAATTCGCTATTATTACCAAGATACACACTACTTCATGCCCTAAGTTGATCAAATAATAATTAAATGATTTGCAGCCATGCGATAGCAGACAGTGATGGCCTAACAATTATATAACAACAATCGATGGTGGGTAAATTACTCACTAATCAACATCACAGGTGCAACAAACAAGATCTGCAGGATGAATTACATTTAATTAATCATTAGATCATAATGAGGATTAAAGATAATTTTGTATTGAATCTAATCATCTTGATGGGAGCATACAATACTACTAATCAACGTCATATTTTAGATATAAAATAAGAGTGTGAAAAAAATTACTCAAAATTAAGACAAGCAACTTGTTTAATACACATGCTCTCGATAGAATATATGATAAAAATTTTAAATTATACATAAATTTAAATATATTTTTTTAGATATATCGATAGCGAGAGCCACTCTCATCTCTCTGATTCCAACACTGTCATTAATAATTCATAGATGTTATATGTGCAGGCCAAAATAACAATAGGAAGATATAGGGATCAAAATTAGAGCCAACATGAAACCATGATGGAACTTCATCATTTTTATAGAGAAATATATTTTTATTATCTAGAAAAATCTAGTGTGGCAAACAATTAATGCTTTTATCATTTGTAGATACCGCAATTATATATATATAACAATCTCCATTTTTTATCATAGAGAACTACACATATTATGTTTCATCCTGATGCAAAGATAATTTTGAATGGTTCGTCACACATTAAGGGATTGTTTGGTTGGCTGAATAAAGAATGCAGGATAAAAAGAATGTAGTGTAAAAGGAATACAATATAAAATGATTACTTTACAGTTGTTTAGTTGAGAGTTTTAAGAATTCATGACTTTGTTTTTTATATTTGATTAAAAAAATGTAATATAAAATGTTTATGTTGCAGAGAGAAGAGAGAGAGAGAGAGAAATTATTAGAATTTTATTACAAATATTTTAAGAAACATTATGATTAAGTATTGAAGATGTGTAGAATTTCATAATATGTGATTCTCTATTTATAAATTTAGATCAATATAATATTTTTTTATATTTATATTTTTTAATTATTATTTAATAATAAAATAAATTCATCAAGTTTTGATCTGAAGATGTTTTATTTACCACTGAATTATAATTGTGACTGGATTTATGAGTTCCAAATAGCCAAACTATAAACAAATAAATGCTCCATCATTATATATAGAGTTGATAATTATCAAATTATCTTAGTCGATTATCCTTTAATTACCAATTTGTTTCAAGGTCTTTTAAAAATATTCATAAATGCATGATTGGTTTTGACCTCATCAGTACTGTACGAAGAGGGCATCTTTTTTTTTCTCCTTTTTAAAGTTTTCTTATTGTCATGGATAAGCAGCATTGATCGGTTCCAGTAGTAAAGCAGGAGAAGAAGGGACTGCTATAAATTATTTAATATTTATACTAGTGGATGATTAAGAACTATAATGCAATTAATAATAACAATAATAATAAGTCTTTATTTTATTATATGGGGTAAGCAATCCTTCTTCTTCATTGTGTTTTATTAAATATCAATTTTTCATTTAATTATGATAAAATGAAATTATTATTTTTACTATCTAATTAAGATTTTTTAAGTCCATCTCTATCTTTCTTAACATAGATCTAATCTAATACATCTACTCTCATAACTTAATCATCAAATGCAATTAAGCCTTTTAAAAATAAATCTTGAATTAAACTATCATGAAATATTATACAAAAAATCTCACGTATGAACCACAAATTTAGAATAATCTTGCTTTGTTTTTAAAGTTGGCTTATCAGATTACCAAGTTTTGTTTATTTATTAAACAATGGGATCATCAAGGTGGAACACTGCGCAGCAGCACTGTTTGACTTGAACTGTTTTGCTGCTGAGAGAAAGCAGCTGCATATTGATCTCTCGTCTTCAATTACATGATGCAGTGATCAAACAGTTACATCCGACCGGCAGCTTCCGGTGTAAGGTAAATGAGATGTATGTCCTTGATGACACTTGGCTGATTGAAATTTCGTTTATACTATGAATAAGCTGCGGTGACAAATGATCTGAAGCGACTTTTAGATCAAATGCCCTTCATTTTAGACCAAATATGCCCTCTTTTTTGGCTTATATCGCTAAAGTTTCTGCTTTTGTAGATAAACAAGTTTGCCTTGTTAATTTGTGAAGCTTGGAAGATGGATGTGGGCTCCGCAAATTCACCACCGACCTCTCAATGAAGAGAGTATATTAAAATATCGGTCAAGTTTCAGAAGGCACATGGAATAGTAGATAAGACACTACCCAAAGATTTCACCCTCATTTTGTGAGGACTTTAGATCGTTCGTTTCTATAGAGCACCTATAGTTAATTACATCTCCCATTGCTGACTTTCGATTAAGACTAGTCGATGAATCATTAAATTGTGAGCGTATAGTAGCAACATTTGGAGTTTAAAATTTAAGATTACGAAATTCATCATTTTAACTTAAAGCGGATGGTTGGGGGAATGATGGCGTGCCGTACATCTCATGGTTCCGTCACCCGGCGTCTAGTCCTAGTGTAGCGGAGGAGTTGACAACCAACCAAGAATTTTTGTCGACATATATGGGTTACGTCATCCAAGGTGTCCTTGTAGACCTAGGGTGGAGTTTGTCTAAGGAGACGAATTTAAGTCCACCTTATGAATACTTTTTTTGCCCTATCAAGTGCATCATATAGTTCGTCAAATTGGAATTTGATATTTCATAATATAATAATGTCATTTACAAACCACTTGTTGGGGACTCTTCTTGCATCGTATGAGCTCTTGAAAACGTGGTCGAGAATTTTGTCCTTGCTAAAATGAAATTGATTGAGAGTGAACATATAGTAGAACTGATTTGACTTGTCTTCTTTATAAGCTAGAGTTTTCTTAATTTGTCACTGCCGACAAATTATTGCGGAAGATGAGTTGGATTTTAGCTTTAAGTTTTAACTTGATAATTTTATTTAATCATTTTGAGCTTAATAATTCATCTAAATTCTCATATTGATATTTAAATTATATTAATTTGAGCTAAAACTTTAAACATATTTTGATGGTGAGTATCCTCCGCTGAAATCTCCATTCAACATAACCATCATCATGGATGTATTGTTTATCATTTAGTTTATTATTCAGATCTTGTCAACTCTATTAATTTAATAATGAATCGGTCTATATTTATATTTTGAGAATTTTGAATTTGAGAATTTTGAATATAAATATCTTAGATATTTTGATAATGATGACCCATTGGTTGATATCTTCATTAACTCACCATCATTGGGGTATTGATCATTCATCTTGTTGTTTGAATCCGTATTCTTAATTTAATATGATTCATCTAGATTTATATTTTGAGAATTTTGAATTTGAGGTTATCGAATATAAATATCTCAGATATTTTGATAATGATGACCCGGTTGATATTTTCAATCAACTCAACCATCATTGGGGAGTTTGAAAATTCACATTGTAATTTAATAATTTCATTTTTAATATGGAACCCTCCGTTGAAATCTACAATCAGATAATCATCACTAGAAGACAACTCATTTCTTTTGTTATAGAGGATCGGTCACACCTGCAATTAAAAATTTGAATTTAAGATACAATGTTTTAAAAATTTAATATTGTCTCCTGTTGAAATCTCGCCCCATCATCAGAGAGTTTGATTATAAAATTTCTTTATTTAGACCTTTGATGCCCATATGCAAATGTACAAATCAAATTCTCTTCTTGATGATTGAGTATTTGATTTAAAATCAATCAGTCCTATTTTGCAAGGAGGATTGAATTGATTAAGTAGGACTTACGATTTCACCACATGATAAAACATCATTCAAGTTTATTTTAATTTCATTAAATTTTGTGCAGTTTAAGAAATCTATAAGTTTTACAAGGTAATTAAAACTATGCCTACATTCTTTAAAATGTGTAAGTCAATTAGTACTTGCACACTTCTTAAAGCATTTGAATTTATATCATATCATTATATACACAAATCTTGAAGCAAGAGGTAGAAGTTTGACTGCCTCGTAATGCTTATATGAATAATTTTATTTTAAAATAGTTGATTGCCCATATGCATTTGAACACAAGTCTTCAACATAAGAGTTGCATTGAGATTCATGTATCACTCATTCTATTAAGCTGCTTACACGTATTTTGAGGCATCTGATTTGAGTGTATTGGCTTCATAAGGCATGCAAGACTCATCTCATTGTAACATTTACATGCATCTCGGTGTGATAGACTTGTATGTTTAGTTGCTTTGGAGTTTCTGTAAATATTATAAAAGCAACTTGATATGGATGTCTATTTAATATATTAAGCTTTAGGTTTGATAACCTCACTTTATGGTCATTTAAGGTTCTCTTAATGATCTCAATATTGATTGTTAAACAATCGGATATTCAACAAGAAATTACATTCATACTCGTTAGCAGGTTGCCAAATTTTGTTGTAGCTTGCAAACATATATTTAAATGATGTTCTTGAATTGAAAGAATTCTCAAGGCTCTACCAATTCACGTTTGTTTGACCCTTCTTCGTGCTCTTAAATGAGCTACTTAATCCCATTCTTCTATGTAAATAAGATATCAAATTTAGCATAAGAGTTATCAAACTCAATTCAACTTTGCTTCGAGTCCAATTGAAGTCTCATTTGTGCATAGATTCAAGAGCTTTCAATGTCATCATAAATTTCATCTAAGTTTTATTCTAATATGTTTTTTTTGCAAGTTAATTTTTTAAGTTTAGGAGTTTGCATTTTGATTTAATACCAATTTTGACTTCAATTAAGATTTTAAGTGTCTTTTTATTGTTCCTTGTTGGTTTTGCAAAATTTAAATGATGTTCTCATGTAGGAGATTTCTATCTACTTACCATCTAAAAGACACATATGATGTTTTATAATGGTATTTTAAACACAAAACTACTCATCTAAAAGATGTGTATAGCTCTTCGTATCATAAAATCAAGCATAATATTTGTTCATTCATGCATTTTATACAATACAAATAAGATCAATCACGAGTCAACGATGCAAAAATTTCTTCTACATCATCTCAATTTAAACTTTGGCTTCATCTTTTCAATATGACTCATTAGCGGATGAAGGCTCTTTTGTAATGGGACTGAGTGAGTTTTCATGCTTTTATACCCGAAATCTTCAGGAGAAGACAAGAGATTTGCCATTATATACAGAAGAGTACACCAAATGATGCTCGGTCAGATGGGAAGGAGATGAAGCATTCATTGAAAGGAGCTTTGGTTGTGTAGAGAGCTCGTCGCGGTTGGAGAATAAGTCGAGCTCATTTTGTTAAGCAGTGAGCGTGAGGATGTTTGTCCAACTTGTAGTCACGTGAATGAATGAGGCCTTCGATATGACGAGCAGAGAATCACGAATGAGAAGGACTCAGCTGCTATTCGCATGCGATTAAGAGGCCTTGCATTGCTCAAACGAGAAATCGGTGAGGAAGGAAGGTGCATAGGGGCTTGAGAGCTCCTGTGCGGTGCATGAGCGGGAGTCTCTGGTGAGGAGTATTTTTCTCCTTAGGGTTGAGTATAAGGGGATATATATAGGGTTTATGTTCATTAAGTGAAAGTGAACCCTAATTTTAATTTTTGTGATGACATAATTATATAGTTATAATATATGTTGATTTTAGATTATTTTGATGTTTTGAGATACAATGGCGTGATACGTTTCGTCGAGACCATTTGGTTTTAAGTCGAATGGGTTAATTTCAATTCAAAATTGAGCGTCATTAGGCGCTCGACATTTATGCAAAATTGTCTAAATTGAGTGCACATAGTTTTATTTGATAGATTTGATATTTTGATACTAACATGTGATCAATTTTATGAACAAAGGTCATTTGAGCATCGTCAGCGACTTCACGACCTCAATATACGCGTGTGCTTGATATCCCTCCTTTTTTATCTATCGACCGTTGAATTGTACAATATATATATTCTGATTAATTTTGATGTTTTGAACACGATCATGAAGTCCGTTCGTCAATCGGAGGTCATTTCAACTAGTTTCGACAATGTCGAGTATATTTCAGCTTTGATTCGCATAGTACGACATTCTCAGACCATTAAATTCACTGTGATGGGTCGATTTAACTTGTGTAACTTATATAGGTCAACAATGGAGAATGTAATAAAATTAGATGGTGATTTCTTAGTGCTTAGTGAATAGAAAATATGTTTTAGAATATTATGGTTTAATTTTTATTTATCACTTAGAAATTCTTTAAAAGACTTGTGAAATTTGAAATTCTTATTGCTACGGTTCTCCTCAATATTCAACTATAATAAAATATGTAGAGAAGTGATAAAATATAACTATCAATTAAAGGAACTTATATAAAATTTTGAGTTTTGCATGCGATCTTCTTTTAAATTTTTATTTTTATTTTTTCTATTTATAGATATACGTGTGGGCTCCAAAATTACATCGACCTCAATAAAGAGAATATAATTTTAATGTCAAATTTTTAGAGAATGAAATAGTAGATAAGATACTACTTAGAGATTTTGCCTTCAATTTGTCGGGACTTTAGATCTTGTTCCGTGCTTCCTATAGATAATTACCCATCCCAATCGAGAGAGAATTTTGGTTAAGGCTAGTCATTAGATGATGCATAGATATATAGTAGATATCGGAGTTTTGGAATCTAGATTTATGAAGTTCATCATTCTTTAACTTGAAGTGGATGGTTGAAGGAATGATGACACGTCCGATCAAGATCCCATGGTTGTCATACCAAGCTATTGTTGTCCCACTACTTAGTCAGAGGAGGTAGTTGACTTAACCTTGAAGGATCCTTGTCATGACCATGAGTTGGTTCGTCCAAGAAATCTTTATAGACCTATGGTGGTTTTTGTCTAAGGAGACATGCTTAAGTCTACCTTAGCTAACATAGAGATTTTGCCCTATCAAGTGCACCCTATAGCTCACAACTCAAGATATAGAGCGTTGGAGAGTATACCTGATTGTGGCCAGTAATATATAATGGTATCATTTGGCGGCAATCACCCGATTAGAGGACTCTGGTCATAACTGCATCATTTGTGGAGCCTACTGGTCAAATCACATGGACAAAGGACATGGGACACATCCTTACTAGCATGACATTGATTGAGAGTGAACATAGTATAACACTTTACTTGACGTTGGCTCCATTGTAAGCTAGAGTTTTCTTGATTTGTCACACAAGCGGTTGTGGAAGGAAGATGTATTATTTAAGTTTAAGTATTAGGTGATAAATTTCATTTAATCATTTAAAGTAAGATTCTTTTATAGTTTTTATATTTTCAAGAAATTTGAATTTATTTGATTTGATATTGGATCTTGAATATAACATGGTGATATCTCCCTAATTGAAATCTCCATTCAACACCATCATCGTGGTATATAAGTCTCTAAGTCATTTAGTTTATTATTTGGATCTATCGACTCTATTAATTTAATAATAGAGGATCGGATCTAGATTTATATTTTAAAAATTTTGAATTTGAGAATATTTAATATAAATATCCTATATATTTTTTGATAATTATGACTTCTCTAGTTGATATCTTTAATCAACTCAACCGTTATTTTGGAATTGGGATATAGTTATTATCTTTGTCATATGATAGAATTAGCTTCTTAGATTTTCTCAAGTAGAAAGCTATAACAACATCATTAGGTTTTGTTAACTAGACCCGGATATATGATGACCAAGAATCAACCCTCACAACATCCTCGGACACTAAGTTTAAGTATTTGATAATGTGGCCCATGGGTTATTTAATTTAATATTGATTTAAGCTTAAGGGAATTAAATAGTGTTATTTATTTTGATTGAGTTTCATTGCAAGTTTAAAATTTTAGATAAAATTTTGATAGCATTCGATGGTCTCGGGCATCATTATATATAGGGCAACAAGTGGGCACCATGCCAAGAAAGACATGTATGGGTGGTGTAAACACCATGACCAAATGCGTCATCCCACCATGTCAAGAAAGGCTTGTATGGGTCTCTGAAACCTGCATGTAATATAGATTTTCCGCCAAGAAAGATATGTATGAGTACTTATACACCTGCAATGTCTTAAACAGTTAATTTTAGCTTGGAGGTTGACTTTATATCGGGCAGTTTAGGTCTCCTATCGGTATAAAATTTTATAATATTTTGGCAGTATCCTAGCATCGTCCCCATATAGGGGGCTACCTCGCTATGCTGGGCCTACCCACTATGCCAAGAAAGGCATGTATGGGTGGTATAAACACTTCTGATCAGATATTCATTCCAAGAAAGGCATGTATGGGCCTCAAGTACACATGAAATAAATATTTTCCTCCATGCGAGAAAGATGGTATGCGGTACTTATATACCTGCAAGCAACCTATACTTCAAACACCATTTTCTTGTTGTTCCTTGATACTCACATTCGACAAAATTTTGACAACATCTCCCCAAGCCCGGGGATTTTTACCGATACTAGCCTTGTCCACCCGTTTAAAAGAAAGCACATGGGTGGTGTTTTACAACACCACGATCATAAGTCTCTCAACTTATCCTTCTAAAAAGACGCACATAGGCTCTTCGAGTACCTATAAAAAATCTTGGATTTCCCCACCAAACCATGAAAGACGTGTACGGGTACTTATACACCCACAAGCAAGAAATTTACACCTGTGGGAAAGGAGCGACATGCGTGGTAGGTGCAGGGCTGGGGGGAACCTATTACATGCATGGGTCTACGTGCATGCGATTGTGGGGATTAGTGTTTGGCCTGTTCACTCCACGAGGCGGTCAGAGACTAGCTATGGGCGTCGCGAGGTCGGTCGTCAGTTCAAGGCGTCGGCGATCGACACTCGTCGAGGCGGCCGAGAATGGGACCAGAAGGAAAAATTGGGATTTTGAGAGTGGAGGCTGGGTTGGGTGTGGGTTGAATAGAAAAATTAGAGTTAGGGTTAAGTAATAAGTGGTATTTATAGAAATTTTTACTTAAGCCCTAATTCAAATTTTTATGCCGATAATGTTACATGATAAATACATATATTGATCTTGGGTTATTACGATATTAGGACACGGTGCGGTCCATTTTATGATCGAAAGCTTAGTTCAAGTCGAATCGGTTAGTTTCATCTCAAAATTTTGCGCTTAGATCACTCGATATTCATGAAGACTTGCCTGAATTAAGTGCAAACAGTCTCATTTAATATGCTTTGATGTTTTGACGCTAACAGTATGATCAGTTTGGCGAACGTATATCGTTTGGGCATTGTCGACCTCCCAACTTATGCATAGGCCCTTCATCGTTCTTCTTGATTGCTCTACCATTGAATTATGTAAGATATATATTTTAAACAATTTTGATGTTCGTAATGTGATGGTAAAATCATGCGTTGATCGAAAGTCATTTCGATTTTGGTGATGCTTAGTGCATTTTATCTCTCATTTACGCGATGTTATATCGATGGCCGATATTCGCAGTCTCATCCGAATTGAGGGTGAATAATTTCATTTAAAGGTTTCGATATTTTGATGCTATCAATTTCATGAACAAAGATTATTTGGGCATCATCATAGCCTTCCAACTCCGATGTATCGTGGCGCTTGACGACCCTCTTTCTTGATCGATCGACCATTGGATTGTGCAAGATGTATATTCTGATCAATTTTAACATTCTAAATGTGATGACGATGTCTGTTCATCGATCGTAGGTCATTTCAATTGATTTGTGATATTCATTACATTTCGACTCGTTGTGTGTTGAATACTAAAGCTTGTTTCTTCTTTGCATTTTGTTTCATATACATGGATGGCTTCCATGATTTTCTCAAAGCAAGAATATGGTAGTGAAAGAAGCTAAAGAATCACTATGGGTGTAAATTAGTTGAGTTGAGCTTGAGTCTCTCCTAATTTGAGCTTGAGCTTGATTAATTAATGAAGTTTGAGTTCGAGCTAAAATGATTGAATTCTAACATATTTTAATTATATTTAGTAATAATATTTTTAAATGAGCTAGCTCATTGAATGGAAGGAGATAAAATAACATAAGTATGTGATTTCATTCAATCCAACTAAGTCTTAAGGACAATCATATTAAATAAGATTATTTAAAACAAGCCAAAGTTTCTTAAAGCCATTTTTGATCTTTATGTTTGGTTTGAGTTAAGGAATGAAAGAGGTTTGCTAATCTTAATCCCATCCCCATGTATGAGTTAATTTGGTTTAATTAAGAACAATTAGGTTGAATTTATGTCTTAATTAGATTGAGATATGAATTAGGTCCATTAATTAACCCTTTACATCACCTTAAGCTAATTAACTAAATAATGATGAGCCAATATGAGATGCAATCATATGAAAAATAAGTTGACAATGCTCTAAGAAATGAAAGGGTCCAAATGCAATTGGCTCATGATTAATAGTTAATTAGACTTAAGAAATTTTAATTAATTACTTTTATGATTTTCTTATACATGTAAGCTAACCATAATTTCATTAAATTCCTTTAGACTATTAAAAGGGCTACCCAAAATTGATTAAAGGCAATTAGATGTGAATTGGATTTTAGATTGAGTTAATTAAGCTCATTAATCCATTTGGTTAAGCATTAAGCATGTTCAATTAATGAAATAAAATCAACTTAAGGAAAGAGATCAAGAAAGAAGCCTTAATCTCAATCCATAAGTCCTATATTTGATCACTTTAAGCTCTGATTTTATCTTGAAGATTAATTAATTAATTAAGCAATTAATTACTTCACTAATCATTAATTAATTTGATTAAAAAAAGTAAAGAAAACTTAAAAAATGAATTAGGAAAAATATCTCAATCACATTCCCTAAGCTCCCTTAGTTCAATAGAAGTAATTAGGCTTAAATAATTAATTAAGTCACTGTTCATTTATTAATTATCACTAATTAAATTAAGAGAATGATTAAGGCTTAATATATAAATTTTCCTAATTAAGCAAACAATAAAATCCCAGAAAAATAGGAGAGTCGAGGTCACCCTCTAAATATCCACAAAAATTTGAGATTAATTGGGTGATTAATTAGCAGTAATTAAGCTAACTAATTTTTAATTGAACTTTAATTAAGTCAAAATTACTGTTCAAAATTAATTAATAATAATTATCCTAGATTCTACTCAAATATCTTCAAAATAACCCATAGTTTATATTTTTTTATTTTCTACAATTAATTATGGGTTTTAGAAGTTTTAGGCTTGAAAATATATTAATTAAGCCTAATTAAAGCTTAATCCCATCGTGGCGGTGATGCGTGGCGCTTTTATGGCCAGATTGACTATTTAAGTTGTCACATCGCCATCGATTGGGATGGCGAGAAGCGTGCTTTCCCGTGAACCGACCGATCTAAGATCGGACAGCCATGACTCAATCTACAATTTATAGGAGAAATCAGAGTGGATCTAACGCGATTAGATCACGACCGTCCATTTCGATCACATGGAACGGACAGTCCGTGATCCGTCTCGTTTGCAAACGGTGAAAGACGGATGTCGTCCATCTTTCCTGACCGAAGCTCACCCGAGCTGGATTGTCTCAAATTCATCCACCTTCGGGGCGGACGCACATCCAACCGCTAAGATTCGCTCAAATGCACATTCACTTCACAAAGGACCAACTTATTTTTACTAGGGAGCTCGGTTTGCAAAATTATCTCATCGGAGCTAATGTCTGTCAGTGGGATCAACAGAGGTAGCTTTGTCTAGTAAAGACGAAACCCTGTTGAGGAGATTCAGGTTTAATTTAGTGTAGAGCTCTCAGCCGACCAAGCCACGCATGTAGGAGCCTCGGCTTCGATCGAACTCTAACCTCTGGTGGTCAGGAAGGTTTGGGGATGATTTGGTTGGCTTCAACGAAGTATGAGGATGGTGTGGGTGCAAGGAATTTGTATTTGATCAAGTGGATGAGGAGTATTTTTATATATATTTTTTTATTTTTTATTTTTAGTGGATGAGGAGTATTGCATGAGAAGGGGGTGTCCTGTTTCGACTACGCACGGGAGAAGGAAATTCAAGCTAGGGAAGCTTTAGGAGGACTTATGAGTGTTCTGAGGAGTTTCAAAATCACTTAGGGGCTCTCTGCTGAATCGTATTGTTCGTTGCTCAAATTGAGGGGGTATACCCCTCAATTGCATTGATGACGACAGGATAAACTTTGAAAGTTCGGCTTATTATTTGCGGGCTGTGAGTGGTTGCCATAGGTGCCACGTGGCTTATGAGTGGTGGCTATGTTAGGCCACCTAAGGGAGGATTTGGGCAGATGGCGTGGGATTGCTTCCTCCTTATGTCCATGGTGGGTTCGACCATGAGAGGGAGAAAGGGAAGAGATTACCTTTGGTCCATGGCAAGTGCTATGTGTGTAGAGTGGGCTAAGGTGTCTTAGAGTGCTTCATTTGGAAAGTGGAGGGCTGTTATGGGAGAGGCAAAGTGAACTTTGCCACTTATGGAAAGAATCTTATGCAAAGAGCTTTGCACATTGGCCAATTCCCTTGGATTGGGTCCCACTTGGATTTAGGATGGCTTGGGGCTAACCTATGGTCAATTTGGGTAGGGTTAGGTCAGCCACCAAGGTTCTATAAGGTGACTTTGGGTGATTTGGCTTCATATGGTCAAAATAGGCTCACTTGGGTTAGGTTAGGTTGGGTTGATCAACTGGTCAATTTGGCTCAAACCAAGGTTGGGTTATGATTTGAGATATTTTGGTTCAATTGGTTTTGATTAATTTGTCTTAGGTTTGAATTTGACTCATTTAGATTCAAAAGGGTCAAATAGGTCAAGCTGACCAATTTGACCAATTTGACCAAATTGGGTTGGGTTAGGTGTTGAGTCAAGTTCAATTGGTTGATTGAAAGTAATTGTAGGCTATGGTTTGGTTTGATTTGGGTTTAATTTGGATTTTGGCTACTTTGATCCTTTAGGCCAATTTGGGCTAGGTTGGGTTAAGTTGATCAATTGGTCAAATTGGGCTCAATCATGGCTTTGGTCAAGTTCAATAAGTGATTTGTAATGAACTTGAGCCATTGGTTACAATCAATTTAGATCAAATCATGATTTGATTCATTTTGACTTTTTAGGCCAATTTGGGTCAACTTAGGTCAAATGGCTAATTGGACTTGGTTTGACTCAATTGATGGTTTGGTCATGTTAAATCATTGATTATGAGTGGGTTTGAGTCAATGATTTCAATCAATTTGGTATATGGTGGGTTTTGGCTTATTTAAGGTTCATTTGGGCTAAAGGTTGACTTGGTCAAGGACCAAGTTGACTTAGTTTGACCCAATTCAAGGCGTTGATCACCACAGGATGATTGTTGATCATGATATGAGGTTTATATGGGCTTAGTTTATTCCAATTTGGGTTGGATTAGAACTTGGCTCAAAGGTCTTTCGTCACTTTGGGTCAAATGAACCTAAATGGGTCAATTAGCTTGATCATGACTTGATTCAAGTTTAGTTGTATTGGTAAATGGGTTTGAGATGGAAATATAAATCCAATTGCAAATGATTTGAAGCCATATGAATTTTGGTTCATATGATAATTTCAAGTAAAGGGTCAACATGGGATTAACTTGGGTTGACTTAGATTTGATTTGTTAATTATAGTTTGTGTTTATATTTGGGACAATGATTTAATGAATGATTGAATCATGAGAAAATCAATGTGTTTTGAATTTATTTGGGTATCATTTAGCCAAGCTCAAGAATTTGGTTAAAAAAGCTAAAATTGAGAATTTGATTTGATTTAAGTTTGGTTTTAGCCACTTGGATTTGTATTTCATTTATATTTGTGAATATAAATGAAGATATAAATAATTCATGAGAAAATCACTTGGGTTTGGAGTGATTCAGAAGCAAATTTGACCATGTTGAGGATGTAGGTCAAAAGGGCTTAAGTAGGGGATTTGGTTTGATTTATTTTTGGTCATTAGAGGGTGAGTTTCATTTATATTTGTGAATATAAATGAAGGAATGATTGATTTATAAAAAAATCTATTGAGTTTGGGTTTATTTAGATTGAGATTTAGTTAAGCTTATGGAGGTAAGTCCATATGGCTTAAGAAAGGTCTTGATTTGGTTTGATTTAGTTTGATTTGATTTGAAGGGTTTGAATTTAGATTTCATTTATATTTATAAATATAAATAAAGAAATGATTGATTTATAAAGAAATCAATTAAATTTGATTTAGTTTGAAGGAGGTTTTGGCTAAGCATATGAATGTGGTTCATATGACTTAGGAAGAGATTTTGGGGTTTGAATTTAATCATGAGTTTCAATCATTTGGAGTTGAATTTGATTTGGAATTTGGGTTGGGATTTGATTTGAGATTTAATTTGATATTTGAGAAAATAATTAAATTTTATATTTGAGAAAATAATTGAATTGAAGTTGATTTGAATTTGGTTAAGACTAAGTCAATAAGATAAAATCAAAGGGCTTAGGAAGGATTTGGAATTTAAATTTAATCATGGGTTTCAATCATTTGATTTGGGATTGGATTTATGATCTAGGTTGGGATTTGAGGTTTGGTTTGGAAGAAAGAAGAAAGGATTGGGTTTAAGGCTACAAGGTAGGCAAATCTTCATGAATCCTTAAGGCATAACCTCTTCATATAGCTAACCCTTCTAAGTCTCTAGGCTTAGGTTAAATGTTTACCTAATCACTAGAAGTGTCTTAAGACTAAGGAGCTCTTAGTGTCTACAAGAGTCCTAGATCTATGATGAGAAAGTTGAGAGCTCACTCCCAAAAGTGAGGTCAACGGTAATCATTTCACGCTATCTAAAGAGTAGTCAAAATTTGATGAAGGGTGGGAGGGCATGATGAAGATACTATTGACCTTGCATTTAATCCAAGACTCAAGTTAAGTGAATATGACCAAATTGATGGACAATAAATGAGATATCATACAATTAAGTTAATAGTAACTTGGATACTTTTAAATTTGCTCGAATATCATTTATGCATAAAATAAACATTGCAAATTAATTCAAAATTTCAAATTCATCCAAAAAAAATAAACACTAATAATATTATTTGAGTCATGACATAAAATAAAATTCAAAAAAAAAATGTTTAGACAAAGATGTGAATTTGATTGAGTGACCAACAAAAAATAATGAGTGAGGATTAAAGTGCATGTTATTCGTCTTGAAGTTTAAGATCAGATAAAATAATTATATATATATATATATATATATATATATATATATATATATATATATATATATATATATATATATATATATATATATATATATATATATATATATATATATATATATATATATATATTAATTATTATAAAAGAAAATAGTTTTATCTAAATGAGTAACAAACTGCATTTTAGTTCATGGTATCACCTAAATGAAAATTATATTTGTAATTTTTGTCATCTCTTTTAATAAAATCAAGCAACAAAAAAAATTGATAATAACAATCTAAGTTGGACTCATTCAAACAACATTTTTCTCAATAAATTATGTTAGTTATTTTATCATTAAAAAATAATAAAAATACCAAATTTTATTAAAATAAAAGATAAAAAAAAATTTCTTCTTATCCCTGCTGAGCAATTAATGCCCATATCTCTCACCTCCTCCTTAGCCAATAGAAATGCTCCATATCTCTTCCCCCCATACTTCCATCACATGAGGATTATAAGAAAAAATTATTTTGATTTATAAAATAATAATTTTAACCTATTATTTTAATCTATTCTGAATCGGTCAGTTGAAACGAATTTTTTTTTTAAGAAGCTATGCCTGCTCCTCTTTCTGGGTTGTTTTCTTTCTGCTCTCGATCGAACACAGGAATTTCCCCTTCTTTTTCTTCTTTCGCTCGTCTTGCAACCAGCCAACCACCGCGGCATTTTGCTCCCTAACACTCACAAGCACCGAAGCCTCCCTTTTCTGTTCGCCCATTTCCAGCCGCACAAGCTCTCACGAACTACTCCTCTTTCCCTCTTGCCTCTCCACACGAGAAACACAGCTCTATCAACCGGTTTCTCCTCCAAAAGCCCATCCCGTCGTCAAAGCTCCAATAGGTAGTCTTGTTAGCCTTCTCTCCTGCACAGAACAGAGCTTCTCTCTTCATTCGACCCAAACAACGGCAGCCATAATGACTGTTAATCCGTAGAGTCCCCTCTCTTCCGGAAAGTTCGTCTTCTACCAAATTCATACAGCAAGCCCGATTCCTCCTTCTCACTCTCCTAATCTTTCCTTATCCTCTTAGTCATTGGTCAACCTACCTCTAGCAAACCAGCTTGCTGATCTCCCCTTACCTGAAACTCAACTAGCCAAGCTGTCCTACATCTTCTCCTGTACAAACCTGCATATACCCGTGACCACAATCTCTCTCTCTCTCTCTCTCTCTCTCTCTCTCTCTCTCTCTCTCTCTCTCTCTCTCGGATTCACAGAACACAAAAAAAATTCTTTTTTTCTCTTTCGTTTTTTTTTCTCTACAGCAAACCTCCTTCTCCCTCCCTCGTTTTCTCTCTCTCTCTCTCTCTCAAAAATAAAAGAATATATATATATATATATATATATATGTAGGAGTCATTTCTCTTTTATCTTTTTATCGCTCTTACTCTTACCGTGTGTTATAGGAAAATAAAAAAATTCCCTTTCTCTCTCAAATTTTGACAAAATAAATAATAAAAGAAAAGAAAAATAGTAAAGAAAAAATAACTAAAATAGAAAATAATAATAATAATAATATTATTATTATTATTATTATCATTATATATAATATTTGTTAGTATATTTCTTTATTCGTCCTTGCAAAAATATAATGTGTCATAATAAATTACAAAATTATGCAAATTAAATACCTGTACGAGCCTTTCTTGATGCGGCAGAGAAATTATGATTTTCTTGTAAGTACAAAGACCTCATAAGCGCCTTTCTTGCTAAAGAAGAAGTTCGATGGCGTGGTTTTCTCACATATACTGGCGCTCTTCGTGGTAAGCTCCGTCTTGAGTAGCCTCTTACGTGGAGACGACGCCGGAATATTGAAATTTTGCCGAAATTTTGCCAAAATTGCATACTTAAAAGGAAGTTAAATGAGAACTAAATTGGACTAATTTAGTGATTAAAATCTATTTACTTGAACTCAAATTAAAATTAAAAGAAAATATAAACTTACAAGTGATAAACAAGAAAATTAAATCATAAATATGAATAGGAATCAACTCAAAGAAAAAAAAAATTGAACAATCAAACCACCTCGCACCTACAACTTTTCGAACACTTAGAAGAATGAAATAGATCTGAATGAAATTGAATTGAATTTGCCCCCTATTTATAGCTAAATTTGGAAATTTCATGGGGCTAGTCAATCAATATTCAAAGCATATGAAAACAATAATTGTCGCCCACAAGTATATTTAAATCATACGAAAATAATAATTGACACCCATAGGCATATTTAAGTCACATATAAGCAAACTTCACCTCCCATGAGTAATATATAAATACAAGATCATATTTGATGGATAAGCCTAACACTGAAACCAATGAATCATCTATGTGCACATATAAAGGAATGGGTGATCATTTTGAATATTTAAGAAGTGGCTTTATATGTCATTGGACAGTTAATATTTACACAAATTTATGAATCCCTGAATAATTATGAGGGTTACATGGATTCAGAAAAATATTTTCAATTAAATCATAAAGCCTTGAGGTTTGAGTAAATTTATTAAAGAGGTGAAGAGGTAATCAAGATTAATTATTGATTCATTTATACGAGTCTCGAAGTAACTCAAAAATTAAGTTAGTGATCATACATCATCGATCCTTAAGCGAAGGTTGCAAAATAGTAAAGACTTCTTACTGAAACTTCAAAAGAAAGTAAGAAGTTGATAGCTCTACCAAAGTAAAGTGATTGATTATTCTCAATCTCTGCTAATGTGATATCAATATCTTATAAGGAGCTTATAAGTTGATTTGGATATAATTCGAATGAAATAACATCAATTAAGAATTAAAGTGAAATTGACTTAAATTACCTATTATTAAAACTGTGAAGATATATTATGCGTTTATACTACTTGCATAATCATATAATATAAACACACCAAAATTCATGCAATTAAATCTAAACACCCACATGGGCCACACTATGCTAAATGCTTAAACTTAGTAGTTAGGATCTACGCTGGGTTGATTCTCGGTTGGGTCTTAGGCAGAATTAGTTAACAAAACCTAAAAATCAAATAATAATATTATAAATTTCAACTTAGTAAAATATCTGAGAAGCTAATTCTGTCATATGACATTAGATCTGATCATCTATTATTAAATTGATAGAGTCGACAGAATCTGGAATAGCAAAATAATATATCCACCTCAATGATAGCTAAGTTGACTGAAGATATCAATTAGAGTGGTCATTATTATCAAAATATCCAAGATATTTATATTCAATAATCTCAAATTCAAAATTCTCAAAGTATAAATTTAGATCTGATCATCTACTATTAAATTAATACAGTCGACATGATCTAGAATAATAAACTAAATGATTAAGCTTCTAACTCCCCGATGATGGCTAAGTTGATCGAAGATATCAACCAAAGGGCTTATTATAATTCAAAGTTCTTAAAGTATAAATCTAAATCTGATCTTCTATTATTAAATTAATAGAGTTGACAGGATCTAAAATAATAAACCAAATCGCCAAACAAACTTATCTCTCCAATGATAGCTGAGTTGATTGAAGATATCAACTAGAGGGATCATCATTATCAAAAATATTCAAGATATTTTTATATTCTATAATCTCAAATTTAAAATTCTTAGAATATAATTCTAGATCCGGTCCTCTAATATTAAATTAATAGAAACTCGATTTGAAATAACAAGATAAATGATCAATACCGATGATGGCGTGTTGTCGGAATATTTCAATTGGAGGGGTTTTCATAAAAAAATTATATTCAAATTCTAATGTCAAATCATTATATATTCAAATTCAAATCAATTATAAAATGATCAAATATTCAAAAATTATATATATATATATATATATATATATATTAAATAAAATTAATTATTTAAATTTAAAATAAAATCCATCCACAATCTTTATCAGGGTGACAAATTAAAAAAACTTTTGCTCACAAAGCGTCAATGTCAAATCAAATACATAATTATTTTCACACTCCAATGATCTTAAGCATGTAAGGACGTGGCCTGTGTTCTCTGCCCGCATGATTTTGCTGTAAAATAGCACCACATAAATGACGGTTATGACAAGAGCCCTCCGGTAGGGTGGCTTGTCGCAAAATGACATCACTAAATTATGGTCACGGCCGTAGCCTGTATGTTCTCTAATGGCTTTGCTCTTTAAGCTGTGAACTATATAATGTATTTGATTAGACAAAAAAATCCTCTGTTAGCTAAGGTTGACTTGTATTTGCCCTCTTAGACAAACTCCATCCCAGGTCTACAAGGTTCTCTTAGACGACACAACCCGTGGCCGCTGACAAGTATCTTTCGGTCAGGTTGGCTCGACTACCTCATTTGATTAAGTAGGCTAGGGACCACGACGACGGGATGGAACCATGGGATTTAGATCGGGCGCGTCATCGTTCCCCCAACCATCCACTTTAAATAAATAATGATGAATTTCATAAATTTAAATTTTAAGCTCCACTTGCTACCACAATAAGCTACATGTTTAGCAATCTAACGACTAGCCTTAATCAAAAGTTTTCTCTCAGCATTGGGAGGGGTAATTAACTATAGGTGCTTGCGCTTATAGAAAACCTGGAACCAAATCTAAAGTCCTCACAAAATGAGGGTGAAATCTCTGGGTAGTGGCTTATCTACTATTCATCTACCTTCTAAAAATTACACCGACACATTAAATCACTCTCTTCATTGAGAGGTCGGCGGTAAATTTTCGGAGCCCACAGATACCACACATCTGCAGTCGATAGTTTGATGTATGATGTGGTGTGTGCCAAACCAAACATAGTTCATGTAGTGAGAGTCATGAACAGATTTATGTTTAACTCAAGAGAGGAATATTAAGAAGCTGTGAAGTAGATTTTAAGAAACTTGAAAGATATTTTAAGTGCAACTCTTTATTTTACAAGAAATGAGTTAGTTTTATAGGGCTATTTAGATGCAGATTGGGGAGGAGATTTAGATGGTTTCAAAAACACATCGAATTATGTGTTAATGCTTGGAAGAATTGCAATGTCTAAACTATAGAAGAGTATTTCGTTATCCATCACTAAAGTTGAATATATAGTAGTGTCAAAAGCAGCCAAGGAAATGATTTGACTAAATAAGTTTTTAAGGGAATTAAGAAAAAAGCAAGTTGATAATAATCTCTTTTTTGACAGTCAGAGTATCATCCACCTAGCAAAGAATTCAGTTTTTTACAAGGACAAAACACATACACTTGTGATATCATCACATCAAAGGATTGATTGATGATGAAATTCTACGGTTGAAGAAGATTCATGGAATAAAGAATTTTGTAGACATCATCACATAAAAAAATAAAACCCATAGCGACCACAATACATGAACCGAAGGAAGGAAACTACTACCAAGAAAAAAAATAGCAGGCCACCATAGAAGCAACTCAGATTAGATAATAAGAATGAAGGAAGATTTCCAGCTAGAAAAAGAAAACAAACTGCCAACACGTTCAAGTAAATAATATGAAAACCATTGTAGCAATTAGGCATATCTACAGAATCAGCCTTAGGAAACATTCCTAACAACTGCATAGGACTATTTAAGAAATGCACAAAACACATAGAATGATAAAGTTTTCATCAAAGCCCATCTGAAATGTCTTCCAAATAGCATTACGGATATATAGCCCCCAAAAATAATGATTTTATGTACAAACACAAGTGCCATATGCTCTAAAAGGGGAGGGAAAACCTCATCCAGTCAGGAGATGAAACAAAATGCAAAACTAAAGCTAACATGTTCCTAAAATAAAGTAAACCACTTTTATCTAAATTAACAAGCCCCCATAATAAGGGAGGAATATTATCATAAGAGAATATATTGACCATAGAGGACTTACTTGCACCCAAATTGGCAAGAAAATCAGCACAAGAATTCCCTTCTCGATAAATATGTGAGGTATGATAATCAAGAGAAGCAAGAAGCTTCCTTGTGTGGTTGAGTATAGTATACTTGACATTGTCATGAGCTTGAGTTTAATAAATTCAAAATGAGGAGAGCATCAATTTCAAACAAGATTTTTTAAAGCCTTTCTGAATGCATAGTAATATCCCATAATGTAGGCCATAAAGTTCAGCAAAAAGAACAAAACAAGGTCTTAAAGGAATAGCAAACACATCAATCATCTTGCCTCTAAAATCTCTTAAAATACTCTCACAACCACAAAGCCCATTAGCAATTGATCTATCAGTATTAACTTTAATAATATGATAGTGGGGTTTAATCCAATAGATAGTCTTACAAATAAAATCAATTTCAATAGACGGGAGAGAAATCTCAAAGTAGTGGCCAAATGCTTAACATCTTTGAAGCTAGAAGGAGGAAGAAGGTTAGCTTTGTAAAGTTAGGTAATTTTACATTTGGTTCTAGCAATAATGCGGTAAAAATTCATGGGAATATCATTATGTTTAGTGTCATTTCTTTCCAACCAGATATACCACAGTAAAGTAATAGCCAGAACACATTTGACATGACCTTTCGAGGAAGAGGATAAAAAATTATTTAAAAGGCGCATTATAGAAAGGGATCCATCAAACAAAAAAGTATTAAATAGACTATCATACCAGTGCAAAACTTTAGCAACAATGGGGCCATTAACAAAGACATGATCCAGTTTTCAATGTGAAAGCAACATGGACATTTGGATGGAAGATGAAAGCCTTTTTTTCGGAAGAATGACATCCACATGTATTGTTTAAGGATATGCCATGCAAGGGCGAAAAGGAGGCATGGATAGAATTATTCCAGAGTTTGGGAAAGATTAGAGAATCTTGACTTTTGAGTCTAATAGCTTGCCACACATCCTTAAAAACAAAATCACCAGTGGAGGAATTGTTAAACATAATTTGATCTATTTTATTAGCTGTTGAGTTAATATTCAGGATTTTGTTAAAGATCAAATTAGGGACATAGGAACCTAACTGAGCTATATCCCAAGAATTCTGAGTAATGAAATGGCTAACTTTTGCTTTGTCAATAGAATGAGTATTGAGTAAAGAGTCAATAGAACCAAAGCTCAATTATCTTGCCAAAAAAAGGATGAACTGGAATTCACACCTAGGAGATCAACTCTTCACCAGCCCACTTGATGTTACAGAGTCTTCTCCGCACAAGAGAATCCCCCATTTTGAAAGCACAAATGAGGGGGTGATTACCATTACAGTATTTGGAAAGAATAAATTTTGACCAGTAGATGTGATTGCTTCTAAGATTCCACCACATTTTGTAAGAAAAACATTTAATGGAGTCTTCTAAAGTTTTACAACCTAGACCACCTTCATTCAAAGGGCCACAACAAGTGTACCAACTAGCCCAATGAGTTTTTTTGGAGGATGAAGTAGAACCCCAAAAAAATTTATTGAAAAGACAGTTAATCTTATTAATGATAGATGCAATAGTGGAAAGCAGATAGAAGGGTAAGGAGCAGAGAATGCTTTTAATCAGTACCAGTCTGGCTCCAAAAGATAAAAGATGGAATTCCCAGGAGAAAATTTTCTTATAAATTTTTTGAATAACCTCATAAAAAAGAAAAGATCTTTTAGTACCACAGTATAAATGAGTCCCCAGGTATTTAATAGGAAGAGCATGATGGGCAAAAGTGATATTCTTAATAGTATTGATCCTAGGAAGAGGAATCGATTTACTAGCAATGAAGCCACTTTTGTCAGGGTTAATTTTTAAGCCACTCTCCCTACCAAAGTGAATAAGAAGCTTATACAATTTCCTTATGTAACGGGTAGACCCATTGCAAAAAATTATGAAATTATCCGCAAAGCTGAGGTGGGAAATAGGAAAACCACCCCTAATCTTGTAGCACATGTTAGGCATTTTGAGAAACATAAGTTCAAGGCTTCAAGAAAGATATTCCACTGCATATTGAAGAGGGCCGAAGAAAGGGGGTCCCCTTGCTTTATTCCATGGGATGAAGAAAAGATTCCATGAACCTTGCCATTAATAAGTAAAGAGAACCTAGAGTTTTCAATACCATTCTTGATTAATGTAATAAATGAATTGGGAAAACCAAAGAGAGATAGAATTTTATAGAGGAAAGTCCAACCAATATTGACATAGGCTTTGGAAATGTCCAACTTAAAAACTAGATTCCCATGCCAAACTTTGGTGTTTAAATCATGGACAATTTCTTGAGCTAACAATACATTATCAGAGATAGATCGACCTTTAACAAAACCCGTTTAATTGGGGGAAATGATTTTAGGAAGTAAACTACCTAAACTTTTGGCTAGGATCTTAGATATGAGCTTATTAAAAAAGTACATAGACTTATAGGTCTAAAATGGTTCCAAAGTTCGGGATTATCAATTTTAAGAATTAAAACAATGGAAGTACTAGAAAAAAATTTTGGGAGGATGTTTCCTTTAAAAAAATCCAGAATAGTTTTAACCACATCTTCTTTGATAATATTCCAAATATTCATATTCATATTTTGTAGGGTGGATGCAATTTCAAATTCAGAGAGTAAGAAGGTAAGCATTATGTTATCTTCTTCGGTAATGATTTTAGGGATTGCCTCAGGCCATGCTAATTCTTCATAATTCACATTATTATTAAGTTGATTATTGAAGAAGGATACACCATCGGCAAGATCCTTGTCATTAGAAACCCAACTATTATCAATATTTTTGATTTTCTTGATGTGATTCAAAGCCTTTTTCTTTTTGAACATAACATAAAAATATTTGGTGTTCCTATCTCCCTCTGATAACTTTTAGCGAAGCCTTTTGCCTCCAATATGTTTCCTCTATGTCTTGATAGCATGTTAACCTCTCTTTGGCTTGGTTTAATAAGGTATTTTTAGAGGTATCCTGGATAACCTCTTCTTCTAACGTTATGACCTCTTGTTCTAAATATTTTATGTTTGAAAAAAGATTTTTAAAGCAATGTTTGTTCCACCATTTAAGGAATTGTTTAAGCTTTTTTAATTTAAGCCATAATCTCTTCATCCCAATAACAGAATCATCAGGATAAAGAGGATCTCCCCAATTAGTAGCAACCACCTCCGTAAATATGTCATCCAGAAGCCACATATTTTGAAAATGGAAAAGAATATGTGAAGAGGGGGACTCCGTATTAACTTTAACAGAGATTAGCAAAGGAGAGTGATCGGAAAGGGTTCTACTGAGGTGTTCAACCGAAGTAGTCAGAAAGGAATTGATCCATAGATCATTAAACAGAATCCTATCAAGTCTTTACCAAAGTATGTGATTGTTCCAAGTGAATTGAGAACCAATGAAACCTAGATCGGTCAAGTGGCAATCCGGGATCATATTATTAAATTCTTTCATAGAGAATAGGTTAGGAGCATTTCCACCCACTGCTTCCAAAGAGGAAGAGATAGTGTTAAAATCCCCACCCATGAACCACGGAGCATTAATCGAGGTCGAGAAATTAACCAGTTCTTCCCATAGGCTCCTTCTACCATACCTACTACGGAGGCATAAACAAAGGATCCAAAACAAGACCAATTTCCAAAAGAGATTTTAGCATTCATGACCTAGTGAAGATCCTGGATAATATGAAATGTAAAAGGATTTTTCAAAGATCCAAATTTTATTACTCGAGTTGCAAAAAACTACTAAAGCCAATCATTCTAGCAATAGATTGAATGCTATAAGGAAGGATAAAGGGTCCAAAATAGCCTAAAAGAAATGTTATGGGTGTGAACTAAGTTGCTGAGTCTATTACGAACAGAGAGGGAGCCTATTCCTCTCGCATTCCAGATCAAGAAAGAGACCATTTACTTAGGATGAGAGGAGCCAGATCTAGTAACTCTAGCAAAGCTAGGAAATTTAAATTTAGATGGTTTGTTCCTCTTTTTTGAAATAGTGTGAAAATCATTTTCCAAACCAACAGCTTCACCATCCGATAATGAATGTCTAATTAAGTGTTTGTTGCCAATAGGAGCCTGGAGGTTAAAGGTTAGTTCCTTATTCCAAATCATTGTTGATGACCGATGCAACTTAGGTTTTGGATTTAAATCAAAAGGGTTACAAGAGGGATTGGAATTAGGAAAAACACAAATACCTAGATCAGGGGTGGAAGTTATCTCTAAATACGACACATCCTCCAATCCTACATTAGCATTGATATGATCTTTAGCTAATGGAGATGTAGAAGTAGGAATATTTGCATTAGTAAGGGAATCGGTAACAAGGGGATCGAGCTAGTATTCAAGCATTAATGTCAATATTATAATTTGTAAGTGGGTTCCGTCATGAGGAGTCTATTCCTTAATAGGAAATGCACCAACTGAAAATTTCTTATCTGTATCCATCTTGGATTCACGGTGGTGGTTAAGAAATAGGGGCTCATTTTTATCAAGTATTGGGGCACTGGTATTAGTAGCCATATCCTGTAATGGTTTATTGAGTCCTTAATGGAGCGACTTTGGGCACCAGGGGTTTTCTCTTTAAATGTGAATGGGCTACAAAACAATCGAAATCCATGTCCATGAATTTTACAATGGGAGCAAAATATAGGAAAGTTTTCAAATTCTACTTTTTGTAAATATCCATATTTTTCTAAACCTAGCCAAATTTCCTTATGATATTTTTTAGTGATATCCAATTCCACAAGTACTGAGCAAATGTCTAGTGCTAGAAGAGGTTGCTTGGTCCAACTGGAGAGGCCGAGAGACCCGAAGATATATAGAAATTGGGATTAAAGAAATGCAGAGGTTAGAGATAGACAACCAAAGCTGGAGCGATAGGAGTTTCCTCCTTAATGTCGAAAAAAGGGGTCCATTTTAATAACCGCATTTGGAAATTAAAAACAAAGTATGAACGTCTTGCTAAAACACAGGAATAATCCAAATCGTTGGATAATTGAACAAAAACATGTCGAGAATCAATAAGACCAACCGAAAAAACTCCAGTCAATTTCAGCGAATGAAAAAAACTTCGGATATTATCCATAGACGGACGACGAAGAGCAAATTTACCAACCAAAACAAATTCATATGATTTTGCCAGCTTTTCCACCATTAAATCTGAGCACATAATAGCGGGTACTCCCCGGAAAGTTGTAGAAACAAAATTGATGGACTCACGAGTTTTTGCCTTACCAAGCACCTCTTTAAAATATTTAGTAACCATGGTAGGATTTGATCCAGTTCCCAAGAGGATCCATACCGTCGCATGACGAGTGATGTGGTATTCCCCAAGGAGGAGCCACAGTTGATTCCATGATAATAGTAAAGCATAACAGAGAAAACGAAAGCGACCTCTGGTCCGAGATCGAGCGCGATCTAAACCACACAGAACAGTCGAAGAGGAAATCGTCGAAGAGGGACGGCTAGGTAGAACGAGAGGAGGAAAAAAAGGTCATATATATAATTATTATGCACATCAAAGCATCTAATATTTAACATAACTAAAATAGCCAATATTAATATGATAAAGCAAATTTGGTATATAAAGTAGACACATCAAAGAATCTAATATTTCAGTGCTCCTATGCAAAATATCACATGAGTTTATTCATTACTTAGCTTGGGATCACTTTTTTTTTATTTTATTTTGCTTATATTTTATTTTAAAGTAAAATATATTTGATCATAATTATTATTTTAAAATATTCAAAATATCAAAAATTATTTTAAGTGTTTTAAAAAATAATATTATTTGTTTTTGAAAATAAAAAATAAAAGCACATAAAAAACATATCAAATAAATATATTTTTAAAAAAACATAATAATAAAAAATAAAAAAACATAAAATAAAATTGATCCTAAACAACCCCTTAATTTTGTATGAGTCGACAAAGTAGTACGATGAACCTTAACGCATGCATACTATGATTTAAGCTCCAACCACGGTTGATGCTGAATATTAATAATGAAGATAAAAAAATGTCGAAATTTACTATCGCTTCATTAAATATTAAAAATATTTGATCAATATGCTTAAAGTATGAGCACCTTTCGCATCATAAAATTAAACAACTCAATTTCACTAAAAATGCTAATAGTTTTGTTTAATAATTGTTTATTGTAATCGAAGACTATTTTTATGGTTAATATTATCCTTATATGTTAATATTATTCTTATGTGCTAGAATATCTTCAATAAATCCTAATTAATTATAAATCAGATTTATGCTTTGAAATTAATTTATATAAAAGTATTTGACCCCAATTTGATTTTGAAGAAACATCTACTTTTTCTTTATTCATTTTATGTTTATATGCTTATATCTATGATTCCCCTTTATCACTCCTTCTTTTCAATTGGATATAAAAAAGGATTTTCTAAATGTTGATCTTAAAAATTAGGTTTTTGTGTGCGTATTGCCTAATCTTGATGTTCCAATAGACAAGGCAAACCATCTTTGACAAGAATTCATGGCTCCAAATAAACGGCATGGGCTTAGTTTGCAAAATTCAACAACATTTTTAAATATCTCAACTATTCCTCTAGTTATCCTGACCTAACTATTTTTGTTCATCTCACTAACACTACATTAGTTTGGATTTTTTTATTTGAATGGATGATCATCATCATCATTGGTAATGATAATGATGAAATCTTAACCATCCTTAAATGGAATTTTCAAAATTACTAGAGTTTTGAGTTTGAAAGTCTTTTACGGTTTTGCAAGTCATTATGTTTTATAATCAAAGTAATATCTAATCCTCTACGCCATGTTGCACTTGAACTCACGACATATTGATTGAAATGAAGTGTATAATTCAAATGTGTTTAGTTTGAACACTCACTTAGGCAAAAAAAAAAGGTCCTCGTCATCATATGGGCATCATTGAATCAAAAGTTATCTCCGCTCCTCTAGAACCTTATGCTTTTTTCAACTCTATTTATTGGACACCTTGCTTAATCTTATTTTATATGACTAATTAGTTCAAGGATTAGTTTATCTTATAATTATGTCATAAGAATACTTTTTTTAAAAACTACGTTTGTTGATTCCGTGATGCTCCTTGCTTTACTTATCATTGTTATTCTCATTCTTCATTATATGTGGTGCCCTTTATTATGGCCTTCATTATTTGGCATCATATCCATCTATATTTGTTGTCTACTTTGATATTGATTAGATTAGTGATCCTTCCTACCAAAAATCCATCATTCAGATTTACTTCTTCCTAGATATCTCTTTAATCTTTTGATGTAACAAGAAGCTACTTGTTCTTATAGTGAAGTTCCGCATCTTGACCTTATAGATGCATTAAGAGGGTTACTTTAGTTTTGATGGCTACTTTGTAATGACTATATTGCTCATCATGCCGCCTCTATTGATTATTGTGATAATCAAAATATTATTGATATATTGGCAATGATTTCTATTATGAAGGAACTAATAACATTATGACTAATTCTAACTTCTTTTTAGATAAAATTGCTCACTTTATTATTCATCTTAAATCTATCACTTCTTAAGAGTACTCAATTGACATCTTCACATATGAAATCTCATCTTCCAAATCGTTTTCAATTATATGTATTGACATCTTTTATTCCTCTTTAAGTTTGTGGAATAGATTATCATATACATGTCTAAAATGTATAGTATAGTTTTAGTTTTGTATTATTCTTCTTTATTGTATTCATTATTCTCCTTAATTATTTTTTTTAATGTTCTTTTCAAGTTCTCATATGCATATTCTAGCATAATTACACATGAAAATAAATTTCAATTATCATATATTTTCCTACTATAGAGCACAATTTTTTTTAATAAAGTAGCATTAATTTAAAAATGTTAACATAAGAAATGATTTTAGGGGCCCCACTATTAAATTTATATGCTTGCATGTGGTACCTTGGTTTACTTTCAACTTAGAAGTGTTTGTCAAATGAAAATAATGAAAATAATTATATATCACAGGATGCAAGACAAGTTGATTTGTGGGGAAGTTGAAGGAGGAGGTGAGTCATTTTATTGATTATGACAAACAAAGGATATTGTTGAGTATTTGATTACATTGATGTCTTGCGTCAACTTGGCATTTCATATCATTTTGAGGGTGAGATCAAGAATATTGAGTTCCATAATTTCATCATTGGGGTGCTTAAGCAATATGTTAAGAAATAACCTTCATGGCTCTTTTACTTTTAGGCTTCTAAGAGAATATGACATTAAGTCTTTGAGGCAAGTATACATTTATATCAAACTTTATTTAAATATTACCTTTTGAAAGTTGAGCTTCTTTTTTCTTCCATTATTATAATTATTAGTCATTTGAACTTATCTGCAACTAATAATTATTCAATGTTTTAGTGAAGATTTTTTTCTAGGATATTCAAAATTAGAGTGGAAGCTTCAATGTCAATATTTTGAGTGATGTAAAGGAATGTTAAGCCTATATCGCTTCCTACATTGTCGATGGGGAGTATGAACTAGATGAAGTAATGGAATTCACAACTAGACATTTGGCAATTTATTCAATGATCCATTGCTTTATAAATCCCTTATTGGCAGAACAAATAAGTCATGCCTTAGAGCTCCCTCTACATTGGAGAATGCCAAGGCTACACACTAGGTGGTTTATTGATCTTTATGAGAGGCAAGATAACATGAATCCCAACTTGCTTGAGTTTGCAAAGCTAGACTACAACATGGTGCAAAATATATACAAGAAAGAACTTAAGGAGATGTCAAGGTATGTAATCCAATAAATCACTCATACTTACACACATAGACACACACACACACACACACACACAAACACACACACACATGGGATATTTTTAATGGATATTTTCATGAGTTATAGTAGGTGGAGGAACCTTGGTCTTGTTGGTGATGAGTTCAACTTTGCAAGAAATAGAATGATGGAGAATTATTTTTGGTCCATGGGATGTACTTTTGAACCACATTTCTTGAGACGTAGAAAGGAGAATACCAAATTAGCTTCCTTACAATTGTAGAAGATATTTACGATATCTATGGTTTATTGGAAGAACTTCTGGTCTTTACAAATTCCGTTGATGTGTAAGTCAGCTAACAAATCACTCCAAATATGTTGCTTTAGTAATACTCACACACACTGAAGTCATCAAAGTTAAATTTTCTTTTGAAACGTTTTCCAAAAATTTCTTGATAAGGTTTCTTGAATTTTATTTAGCTTTGAAACAAATATATTATTGCGGCTTAACTCATAATGATCTTGTTTGATTAGTTTGTTTTTTTTTTGCTGCATTAAAATTTGAAGTAGTGACATTTTACGAATAAGATTTCCACTTATATATATTATTTTGATATAATAGACATTTTCCTCCAATCAATTTTAAAACATAGTAAAGCAATAACGATTATTAATTGGAAACTGATACATGGCCGAAATTACTTGCCAAATCCCTCATTCAAATGTACCTTGCAGCATCATCATTTAGAAATGAAATTAATAACTGGGAAGAGACAAGTTATTCTTCAAATTATTTCATCAAAGTGTACCTGATAGTTCTTTCCTTCGCAATTTGTTAAAGACACGCCCGCACACACATTCTGGTAGAATAAATCTCTTTTGAGAATAAATGACTTATGTGAAAGAATATCACAGCTTCTCCTTTTATCTAAATCAATTATTGCTTACATTTCTATCTGTTACACTAAATTCTAAAAGTTATCAACAAGAATACAAGTTAATTTTGTTTTATGATTCATAATTTGTATATCTCAGATGGAATATCACTGAAATCCAAATTCTTCCAAATTGTATGAAGAAAACTTTGATGACACTTATCAATACAGTAAATGATATCGCAAGTGCCTTTTCAGCAGAAAAAGGATTAGACATTCTTCCACAACTAAACGAGCAGTAAGCCATTCTTGCATCACATGTCGATTGACAAACATTTTGTTAATTATTTGTAATGCAGTATGATCTGTACTCTTTGTTATTGTGGGGAGATCAATGCAAAGCATATTTAGTAGAGGCAATATGGTATAATACAGGGTACACTCCCACACTAAACGAGTACATGGAAAATGCATGGATTACAGTTGGTGTACCTATGCTTCTAACTTCTGCATATTGTTTAAGGGAAGACTTAACTATAGAAGCTCTAAATAGTCTTGAGTTATATCCTGATGTTACTCGCTATTCATCTATGCTTACTCGGCTATACGATGACTTGGGAACATTAACGGCACGTAGAATTTTTTTATTACCCAACTCTCTCTCTCTCTCTCTCTCTCTCTCTCTCTCTCTCTCTCTCTCTCTCTCTCTCTCTCTCTCTCTCTCTCTCTCTCTCTATATATATATATATATTATTCAGAACATGCAATGCTAGTAAACTTACAATTAATAGTTTTTTTGATTTTTGATAAGGATGAGCTTCAAAGAGGTGACATACCAAAATCAATTCAATGTATCAAGAATGAGACAAATGTTTCAGAATCTATGGCACAAGATCATATAAGACAATTAATCAAAAAATATTGGAAACTATTGAATGATGGATATATTTCTAATTTCAATTTGGAGGAATCTTTCAAACAATATGTTCTAAACATACCTAGAGTGTCATAATGCATATATGAGTATGGAGATGGATTTGGAAAGCCTGATCGTGAAATTAAGAATGAAGTCATCACTTCACTTATTAAGCCAATTCCACAATGAATTTGGAATACTTTGCTCTATTGAAGATGCATGCTAATCTTCCTAATGTTTATTTTTCTTTAAAATTTATGTTATAAAACATTCTGTTATTTTTTATATAATAGACCAATGAGTGTTATTTAAAATATGCTTTTTCATTGTGGTGTAAAATTTTCATAACATGATCGCTAGCAATGTTGTTAAAATTGAATCGGTTGGTAGCTAGACCGGTTCAACCATAAATAGGTCTTGAGGTTGGTCGATCACCGAAAATCAATCTCACGAACCAATCATAATTGGGGAAAACCATTGGTTCTATCAATTTGGCAGATTGACCCCAATTTTAAGAAATTGTCTGGTTCAATACACACCCTCTTAATCACCATTAGTTCACAATCAAATGATTATGATCTTAGATTAGTTCAATACATACCCCTTGAATCATTATTTTTAAATTATTTAATCAAATAATTAAAGTTTTTTTAGTAAAATTTATATTAAGTTTTAATAATAATTTTAAAACCATTTAAATTTAATTAATTTTAAAATTAACTTTATAAATTCTAAAAAAAATATTTTTACTAACACGAATTTAAGCTAATCAAAAATATGTCCATCAAATAACTACTCAAGTAGGTTAAAAGACAATGCTTTGAAGTTCTTTATTTATAAATAAAGTGTGTAATACCTATTTCTTCTTATGATGTGGGACTAAAGAGTGCAACACGCGCTGTGAGTTTGAGAATATTAAACTATATTGAGATATAAGAATATTAGAATAACATTTATATTTGTAACTCTATATTCTTATTATAAATTATATTTTATAATATAAAAAGGTTATAAAAATATATTTTATAATAATATTTTATAAATATTATATATTATATATTATATTAGCTATATTTTATAAAGTTAAAAAAATAATTTTTATATTTTATAATTTATACTTTTATTACAATCTACTTTTTTTTTATAAATTATATTCTTATTATAAATAATACTTATATTTATAAACTTATAATGATAAATTTTATTAATTTGAAAATATGTTTAATATATAAATAAAGATTTATAACATATATATATATATATATATATATATATATATATATATATATATATATATATATGTATATATATTGAACCATATAAAGGTTACAAGATCCTTAAAAGTGGTTAAATTCTAAGACTACCGCTCAAAGAGCTATAATCAACCTAAAAGTAAAACCCCTATCTAAGTACAAAACTCACACAACAAAAGCAAACACAAACCCCAATAACAAAGAAACTAACCTTTGCATTGCGTAGCAATATCTACCATCCGCTTGAGGAGTAAAGAGCTTTGATCCAATGAAAATTAGCAGGAACCTGCAATAAAAGAAGACACCTGGAAATATCTTGAATGCGAGTAAGTACCCATAAGAGAGGAAATAATTATATTTGGAAACCATAATGCGGAAAAAGGAGTTGCAGGAATCAATCTACTAATTTGGGACAATCACATACATATGCATCCCACCAAGGGTACCACACATATGCTACTACCATCAAAATCAGAAGATTAAAATGCAACCCGTCAGAGAAAACAAACCTGAGATGACCGTCCATTCGAAGAAAATTATAAAGCTCACCACCTTGAGATAAGCAGTAAAGAAAAAGTAGTTGCTATCCATTGGATGAAACCAAATCACCTTACAACTCAGCATCAAAATATGTTTATAGATCATAGCATAACCATGAGAGAAAGAAAGGCGAGGTAATAATAGACAGCCGACAACATGTAAGAAGGTGAAGTCATAATAAAAGATGGAGCATAACAAGACGATGTTTAATCCCAAGTCACCTCTAAAGATAATAAAATTATAAAATGAGAAAAGAAAGTCAAAACTCAGAGGTTTTAGTTAATCTTGCCATTTCATCCTCCTAAGAAAGTTGATCAAGCTTGATGATTGAAATGGCAGATTATATATATATATATATATATATATATATATATATATATATATATATATATATATATATATATATATATATCTTAATGAGCTTTATGTTGACCTTTAAATTTATAATTAATAGAAATACTAGTTATGTATTTATTCTATTTATTTTTATTATATATTTCTCATATATTTATAATATTGTGTCGTTTAATTATATTAATATATAATACTTTTAATATTTATTACGTCATCTAATTTAACTATGATCAAACCATTAAATCTTTAACCTCTTATTCTTTTAGTTCTTTATTCGACCCAATTTTTATAGCCTTGATTGCTAATAGTTGAAGGTTATATATCAACAACTAATTAAGATATATTTAAAGAATTCAGACATAACTAAGGATTATACTATTACTTCTCTTCCACCATGCTCTTTAATTGCACCTATCTTCTTAAAGATAGGCTTTTAGCTGGCATTGACTTGCTCTAGTCCACTATCCTTAGGTTTTGCTCCTTCTCCCCCTTTAAAATCTTATTGTGCCATTTAAATACCTAATTAAGTTATTAATTAGGGCTAATTTAAAAATTAAGCCAAGAAGAAGCAACTATATGAAGTTGTTGTAGTGGATATACAAATTTTTTTTTTTAATTTTACAAAAATCAAATCGAAGCTTTCTAGCCGTCACTAAAGGTAACCAAATCATGTTGGAAAACACAGCTTTTTCACCTACATATTTTTCAAAATACAGCTAAAACACGATTGTCAAGCGACACAGATGCGATCACGAAAACACACAACTCTCTCAAATGCACCCTTAGTCATTTAAGATATTAATATCGAACTTCGAAAATAATCTACTAAATCTATATATTAGAAGCGAATCCCTATTACATCATATTGAGAATTCAATCAAAAATATAAGTTGCATGAATTATGATTTATTGTACTTTAAGAGATTTTGACAGAATCTTAAGTATTCAAATTTTAGATGTTAGAAAAATAATTTAATTTCTTACAAAGTAGAATATGTTAAGAAGTAAAATTCTCTAAAGAATGGCTGCCAATTTGTTTTTTTTTTTTTTTTTTTTTTTTTTTTTTTAGGGAAATCCCATTATACGGGGGTATTTTATTACCACAAAAATAAGGTTACACGATCCTTAAAAGGGGTTACA